>CAJQZJ010032438.1:4072353-4096154 GCA_907164525.1 Lophiomys imhausi
TCCTCTTCCCCCTGCGTGGCCACCCCCCTACTCTATGGTTCCTCTTCTCCCTGCGCGGCCACCCCCCAACTCTATGGTTCCTCTTCTCCCTGCGCGGCCACCCCCCCACTCTATGGTTCCTCTTCCCCCTGCGCGTGCTGCCATAGCACACCTCAGACTCTTCCAGATGGACCCGTATCCTAGAAAGAGCAGTGTGACTGAAGCGACCCTCATTGTGTCTCCACATTGTATTTTTCCAACTACAAGTTTATTGTGAAGCAGCAGAATGGAGAATGCTTCCAGGGTCTTCCTCTCCCTTTCTTTCCCAGTATTCCGTAGTTGGGCGTCTTGGACAATATTGAGCTTATGATAGAGAAGACACAATTTTGGGATTTTTCATTTTTGTTATGTTTATAAAAATGTCTTATCTTATTTCTGAGACACTATTTTAATTGCACATTTTTTTTTTGGGTATGGTGTGACAATTTGATCCCTGTACACAATGTGTGATAATCATGTCAGGCGTATTAGCACCTTCATCGCCTTAAGTACTGTCTTATGAAGAACATGTAGAAAATACACAGGCTCATGGGGCGCAGTGTTGACAGCGTGACTTGAAGTGTATGTGGCCTGCTGGCTTGATTCTGGAGGAGGAGGCTGCACGTTAGTGGCTCACTCCTGAGTGCCTGAGGGGTCTGCTTGTAGAACTTTTCTTCTCTTGAGGAATTAGGTAAGCAGAGTCTTACAGAGTCCAGAAGAGAATCTGTCCTTCTGTGCAGGTTCTTGTTTAATCCTGTCTACCCCACCATCCTTCCTCTGTTGAGTTTCCTTCTCATAGATGAAATAGGACAGAATAAAATATCAAAGAAAATGACTGGGATATTTGCATATAACCCTGAGTAGGGGCCTCAGCAGTACTTCAGAAAGTGGCATATGTCACAACTTGTGCAGGCTGGGGACACAAGCAGTGATGGCAGCCTGGGTTATAGGCATGTCTTTAAAGCCTGCCCAACACAGCAGGTCGTGAGTGGCCGGGCCCTCTTTACCGAAGGATGATACGGGTAGTGCACAGGTAATGGAGAGCTCAGGGTCCTCCCAGACTTCACATTTCAGAACATCGAGGAGACTCCCTCAGGTCACTGAGAATTAGAAAAGCAAGCTGCTTTTATGGTTCTTAAGCATAACCTTCCTGCCTTAAGAGCAGACAGTATTTCACATTAGAGTCAAGCCTAATGTTTGGGCTGAATAAGATGGGCGATGGTCGGTAGACTGTGGGGAGACCACACTAAGGGCCCAGGTTTCATGAACTAAAGGTTTTGTTAAATGTTTATAATGTCATGAAAAGGGACCAAAGAATTTCTACCTGTCCAGATTTAGTCAGTTGGCTTTGCACATAGCTACTCATTTATAGAGCTCATTGCAAGTGTATTTAGACTATCATCCAGAGTTCTACTGGTGTGTGGCTTGTCCCTCTGTCATGTTCTTCACACAGCTTCAGAGAAGTGCTGTGCATTGGTGATGTTTTTGTTGACAGCCTTTGTTTTGGACCCAAAAGCATCTTCCAGGGGCTTGGCTTCCTGTGGAGGAAGATGGCTTCTAAATGACTCTCTGCACCAGAATACAGAGCTGAGCCATCTATAAGTGACCAGGGAAGGAAGTTAGAGGGTCAGTAGGAGGCCACATGGAAGAAAAGCTGTTGTCTCAACTGGATTGCTTTCCCTGCTGGATAGCAGAAGGCTGATCTGAATGAGAAGAAAGGCTGAAGCTACTTCTACTGGCTTCTGTTCATTGCCTGCCAGAGAGGAGGAGAGGGGCCCCAGGATGCTTGGGGCTGGTATTGTGAGCTCACAGGGAAGAAAGAATTATAGAAACCAGGGAGACTCACTTACCAAGGCTCTCAGACCCCAGCCCCTCACTCTGCAGTTGAATATACTGGACCTGGCATGCATAGTCCTCAGTAGCCTGTAGTATTTGGGGTGAATTGGGGGGGGGTATCCAGATAAATGACTCAAAAGATGTAATCAGTCTTGGCACTGGAGGTGGTATTAGGTAACATGTCATGTCGAGTTGGACATATTGCTCCTTCACTGTTTCGTGGTAATTCCATTTAAGCTTCATTCTTTTATGTTTGTATTTTAGGGATATCTAGAGTGGTTGGTTTATGGTGTTAGTTTTATAAATGTTTAAATACTGGGGTCTAAGTCCAGATATAGGGGGCATCATTGTCGTTTGAAAGTTGTCATGGACCTGTTAAAGGAGGGTGGGCAACTCAGTCAGGTCCAGGGTGCTCATGTGTGTTCACTGGCCACACATGGAACTAGTGTAAGGGTCTGGAGTAAGGGTGGGTCCCCTTTGTTTCTCATACCTCCCCCTTTCTAAAGCTTGGATGCCCTAGGATCCTTTCTCTTCTGTACTGGTTTAGCATATGGTCATTGCTAGCTATTTTTTTTTTATATCAACTTGGAATGCATTAGAGTCTTTCAGGAAGAGCAAACCTCAATTGAGAAAATTCTTCCCTAAGACTGACCTGTGGTCATGTCTGTAGTGCATTGTCTTAATTAGTGATTTATGTGGTAGGGCCAGGCCATTATGAGTGGGGCCATCTATGGATGGTGGTCCTGGGTACTTCAAGAAAGCAGGCTGAGCAAACCATGAGCCAGGGAGTCACTAAGCAGCACTTCTCCGTGGCCTTTGCATCATTCCTGCCTTCATTTTTCTGCCATGACTTCTCTGAATGATGGACTACAGGCCGCCAGATGAAATACTACTCCCCCAACGACGGACGCCCTCACATGCAAGCTTCTTTCAGTCATGGTGTTTTATATAGCAGTAGAGACCCTGACTGAGACAGGCAGTGAGGATTTTGGCCATCTTTATGCCACCATTACAAATAATTGAGACAAGGAATAAACAGAAAAACTGCATTTTAAGTTACAGTCGTGAAGGTTTCAGTCTACAATAAATTGGCCCTGTTGACTTTGGTCTGTGGCAAGGCAGCACGTTGTGCTGAGAGGAGCTGTGCTGTGGCCAGGACATGAGAGCAAGAAAGACTAAAGGTCTGGGGCTCCCGATCTCATTTGAGAGTATTTCTGAGTATTTCTGCATGATCCCATGCCACCCTACTTCATGAGGTTTCTACCTTTAGTAGTTTTTCATGAGCCATATCTGGGGGTCTTTGGAGGACATTGAAGACGTAAAACACAGCAGTGGATGTGGGGTTGATCCTCTGAGTTTGTGTGCTGATCTTTATATGGCTAATGAGCTGGGAACGGGTTAGGCTCATCCTGGCAGCTGGAATAACTGCACTGCTGAGAAGGTCCGTCTTTCTCTAACACAGAAGAAAGCAGAAGGCTCTCATTTGATCATTTCTCAGGGAAAGAAGTGATTGGGAAGGAGGTTCAGAGGGCGCTGTCCCAGAGCCTGCTGGGAGGCCAGGTGGTTGGGTGTGGGGCTGTAGTCAGCTGTTGTCTTCCATGCTGGGACTGTGGGGCTCTAGGAGGAGAAGGAACAGTGCTTGCTGCAAACCCACTTGGGCAACTTGCCTTGATTTCTCCCCATCAAGGCCACGTGATCATTCTCCAATATTCTTAACCTTATGTCTGCCTTGGGATCTTTGCACTCTCTCTTTTCTATGAACACCTTTCTCCCAGTTCTTCGTGGACCTGCTTCCACCTCTTAATTTAGACTCTTGGTTCGAATGTCACATTCGAGTCATCAGATCTAAAATAATCCCAATGGTCACTCGTGGTTGAACTCACCCTTGTTTCATAAGATTGTTCATTATTTTTCTTCTCTGTTCTCTTTCACATTCTGCCCTCCTTGCCATCTAGAGCATAAACTCATCCTCACATCCCAGGATGGAGGCCAGCACGCAATAAGTGTTCAGTAGGTGTCTGCTTAGTGGGAGGGTGATGCCTTCAAGTGTGGCATGTACTCTGCTTCCTCCCCGGGGGACCAACCAGCCAGTTAAGCTTTGTATTGTCCACACTTGTCACATAGTAGACTCCTTAGCAACTGCTCAGTAGTAGGGGACAAGCTGATGGATTGTGCTGCTATCAAAGACTGTGTGGTTATTGCTGGACCTTAGGAGGTGTGTGTGTGTGTGTGTGTGTGTGTGTGTAAAATGCTTTTGACACTGTGATAATTTGGAAAAATTCTGTTGATTTCAAAGGATTATTGTCACTGGGTGTGCATAAAATGCTTTCAGATCCCAGAGGTGAGTGGGCTAAATGTAACAGCATGCATACACCCCAGCCATTGTCCTCCACACAAGGGTACAGAAGCTCTGGAGAATCTAGGTTACCTGACTTAGCACATATGACATGTGTAGTTGGGCACAGAAGTTATTGCTCTTAGTATTTGTCAGGGAGAATTCTCTGAAATTAGCTTTTCACTCAATATGTTGCCACACATCTAGCTATAATCTCAATGGTATGGGCCCCGCCAGAACAATAGAGTCATCATTTAGGAGCAAGACTCAAATATAAAGCTTTTATGGACTCTTAAAACCTTAGTATTATCCCAATAGGAAACTGACAACTGCAAAGTGGCTCTTATTAGTGCCATAAACAGACAATGAGAGAAGTACAGCCTTCACCCCTTACATTTAAAGTGTCTCATTAATCCAGCAGAAACAGCCCCATGTCAGATGTTTCCAGGAGCACAGTTGGAACAAAGAGCTGAAGGTATTCATCTGTGGTCATTTCTGTGTCTCCTGAGAGGCACGGCCCAGGTGTAGATGGTGGATTTCTTACTTTGGATGTTACATTTCAATTTATGGATATCTTGGGTTTTTTGTTTTGTTTCAATGCCTGTGTCAATTTGAAGTGAATAAAGCTATACCGTAGAAAAGGATACGAGTTGTTCGTGAGCAAAGTGAAGAGGAGAACTAGCAAGGGCCTTTCTCCCCATTAGTTAAGAATGGGGTTGATGGGGGAGTAGGGAGGGGATTGTGATTGAGATGTAACTTGAAGAAATAAAAAATAAATTATTAAAAAAAAAATGGGGTTGATTTGTTCATTTACATGATTAGCTCAGTTGAGTGTAAGGACCTGGTACCACTACTATCACCAAAAGTCTGAATGTTACTTGAGTTTGTGCAACCGATCACTTGCACCTGTTCTCTGCTAGAAAGGAGAAATCCAGATGTGCAATGATGACTCCTCCTGACAGTCTGCCAGGCACTCTGCAATCTTCCCTGATAAGACTGTCACTCCAGAAAAGGGGTTCAAACAGCATCTTTGAGAAATATTGTTTCCTCTCATCACACACTTTCTTAGTGATAAAATTACAAAAATAATAACATTTGAGTAAGTTGTAGTAGATACATTAGGGAATAGATTGATCAGCCAATTGATTTTTAGGCTCACATATTTGTGGGGATGAGCAAATTTGTAATCCACAGGGCAGTCTGGCACGCTGGTTACCTAAGAAAAGTTGCTGTTTCAATCTAATTTAAAAGGTAACATTTGACAGAATTCCTCCTGTCTGTGGAGACTCCAACCTATTTTTCCTGAGGCCTTTGACTAATTAGGTGATACTTGTTCTCCTCATAGAGCACAACTGAAATCTCAAAAAATTTACTGCTTTTTATGTACTCTTTATATATATATACATATATATATATTTTTTTCACAAAGATGTCAAGACTATCTGAGCAAATAACAAGAGTGACCCAACCAAGTTAACACATAAATCACTATTTCCTCTAACCCCTTCTCCTGTTCCCTGCCACTCTCACAATGTACCATGTGATGTTTTGAGCACCACTTGACTTGGATGATCTCATTGTTTCTTTGCTATAGCTGTATGAGTTTCTGGAACATAGTTTTCTGTATTAATTTTACCAATGCTGTACTTAGGATCAGGAAAGCAAGTGTTTCATCTGACTTGGTCTTACACAAGTCTGTTTTGCCTGTGTGTCTTCCTTAAAGACAAAGCAAGGTGTCTTCTGTCCATGGTTGGTCAGTAACAGGGAGTGATAATGGTCCCCATGTAACCAAACTTTTAAAAAATTATTAAATATTTATTTATTAATAACTATATTTACTTATAAAAAATATAACACTTAGCTACTAATCCTACAAATTCCTACAACCCCTCTGACCTAACCATAAACCTATTGATAACTATTACAAGTATTATCTAACCTTTTAGAAGGATACAGTCTCTGGGGCAGGTCCTCAGTCGTCAGGAATACAGTCTCTGGGGTAGACCCTTTAACGCACTTAGCATCTTTTTTCTTCTGGAATATCTCAGACGCAGGTTCGTCAGGGTAAATTGGCTATGGCAGAGACCTCAGCCGTCTGTAGGCCAACTTATTTCCTTCGCATCAGCAACACTGCCGATCTGCCCCAGTCTTTAAAGCTGACCACAGTTTCATTTAGGCCACTGTTCGGACAGATCAAACCCCTCTTGGCAAAAGCTGAGCCACAGGGTTTAGTCTTTGGCCTTTTGCTGTCTTGCTGAGGCTTTCTCTGCTCACCAGCTTCTTTCTGCCTCAGGGAGATCTGGCCGTCAGTCCACCAGCACTTTCTCCACTTGTTGTCCTTTCTAGTGTGAGGACTCGCTAGCATCAGAGCTGTCTATGATGGATGCTGGCCTTGGCTCCATCCACTTGTCCTTAAATAGGATCTCTTCTTGTTCCTCCTGTGTCAGCTTAATTTAGGCTCCGCCCACTTAGCAGCTGAAAACAATGCCAGGCCAAATACCTTGGTTTTTTTTTGGTCCATTAAGTCTTTCCTGTTTTTCCTGGCTTCAACCCTGTTTTTCAGTCCATTAAGTCTTTCCTGTTTGTTTCCTGTTTTCACCTGACTTCATCCTTGTTTTTTAGTCCATTAAGTCTTTCCTGTTTTTCCACAAGCTGATAAGCTAATTGGTCATAGCCAAGTTGATCTTCATGCCCCGGATTAAGCGGCTGTATCAGAAACCTAGATATTTACTAAATCTAATTTATATTAATCTAACTCCCCACATCCCCACCTGTTGGAAACCTCTGTGTGTAAGAACAGAGCTCTCTGCTCCTCAAATGGCTAAGTCTGGCTGTTCTAGCATGATCCAGCCAACAGGGTCACCCTTCCACCAACACTCTCAAGCTGTTAGGTCTGTGAGATCTGTGACTCTTCTCAGATATTTTCACTAAAATCTCCCATGCAGCTCTTGTGTGTGCTCCAGTGGTTCTTGTGAATGTCTTCTTTCTTTTCTCTTCCAGGACACCAATCTTATGCCTGTCCACCAAAAAGCACACTATACTTTTCTTACTGAATATAGATAATAATCTCAGATACATGTATCCTGGGGATACACTTACTGTGGTGTCTCACGTAGGTGCTGAACATGGCAGTTCCATGATTATATCTAGCTTGGACGAGGCTGAGAGGAGAATGTGCATGCCAGTAGTTTCTGGCGGAAGACTCTTCCTTTCATGGCTGTCATCATTACCCTGAAGAGTCTTATGTGTCTACAAATAGGATCCCGAGTCCAAACTACAGGAATTTCTCCCTAAGAACTGGAGCCAGTAAACACGGTGAATGCTAATCCTCTTTCTTTCCTGGGACTGAGTTTGAAGTTACACAATGTTCCTTTACCATTGTGTGATTTCCTCTAAACACTTGAAGAGGTTCCAGCCTATAAACCCTATAAGCACACACACATTCCCAGTTCTGTGTTGGCTTGGATTTGATAGATAAGACAGTCCCTTTGTTCTGTAATCCTCCTTCATGCCTCCTGGCTGTCTCCCTGTTACTTAGCTGGCTTGCTTTCCTTCAGTTCCTGGGTGGTCTGGTTAGGGTAAACCCTACCTTCAGAGCAGCCCAGGTGATGATCTTCAGCTCATGGAGCTGGTGGGCGGCCATCCTGTGGACTTCCTGGGAGCCCTAGCCAACACAAGACCGCTTCCAAGGAGGGATTAGCCAAGCAGCACGTGAATGCTGCTGCTAATCTTTCCTCGCTGGCCAGTTTAGCTTCTCTGATTAATACCCAGTTCATACCTGAGTCTGCTTCCCCAAAGGCACTAGAGTAAAGAGAAAGAAGTGGAAGGAAAAACAGCAAATGGAAGGAAACAAATAATAGGTTTGCTGTGATTTCCTCACCTCTCAGCATTTTCTTGCAGTATCTATCCCTCTCTTCAGTCCTTTCTCCAACAGGCTCTGTAACCCACCATTATGTGAGAGTGTTTCTCCTCCCCTGACTCAGAGTCTCACTCTGTTGCTGCTATCTGAATTCATATTCTTCCTTTCCCCCGTTTCTTCCTGTTACTTTTGCTGAGTGATACTTCTTACACTTCCCATGGCTGAAAGTGGCTGGTTACTGACTAGGACCCTGTGGAGTTTTATGGCTAGAGTAAGATTTCCCAGTTCCTGCTCTGTTTCACTGAGTACTCTGATACCTTATGAAAATCTTTCAATGAGATGGACTAAGCACAGATGTATTCCATATGGTAGTGTGTTCAGGACAGCAGTGGTGGTGTATAGCATGGGGCTTTCATTGTGGATGTCTGCAGATTCGTAGAAACACCAAAGGTTTGCAGCTATTGTAAGGTACATAAGGCTGTCACACTCCTAAGCTGTGTGCATGACCTGCCATCTCTGAAACCTGGGAACTTTGAGATCCCTTTCCTTCCAAATATTGTAGCAAAACTATGTCTTCTTAGCAAAGCTCATGGTACTGTATCATTCTTCTGAGAGCTTTATTATTTCAGAGACAACCCTTAAACAAAGAACTTCCCTTCTCCCCTTGAGATTTATAAACTGCCCATTAAATATTTGTACAATGAATGGATGAGAATAATGACCAGTGATAAGTTGTTTGACTAAGGGAAGTAAGAAGGAGTTCTTCAGAAAGTACCACAGCCTGTGGTTAGATGTAATAAATAGATGCGTCATGTTGCTCTGGTGTTTCATTGGTGGCTGCACTTCCTAAACCGCAAGGAAAGTTATGGAGGTGGGGATTCTCCAGAGATGAGAAGAAAGAGTTCCCGTGCAGGCTGGACGTGGTAGCATTTGTTTACATTACTGCTGAGCATTGGAGACTCATAAACACATCCATTTCTTACTCTCACATATTCAAAACTAACTGAAAAATAAGATAGCAAAGACACAGAGGTAGGTAGACTAATCAGTTGATGAAACATCATTTCTAGGCTTAGAAATGATGAGCATCAGAGTGTCTTTCTTCTACAACCTTCGCCCTGACTCCACCCTGTGTGCGCATTTAGCAGGTTACTCCTTGTGCTTGCTCCTCACCGTGTTCTCCGCCTACGGGGTTAGTCCACTGACCGTGTTCTCTGCCTATGAGGTTAGTCCACTGACGGTGTTCTCTGCCTATGAGGTTAGTCCACTGGAGCCTTCACTTCAGGACATGGGAGTGGTGTCATGGAGGCCCTGGAAGCTGCCTTCTACATTAGGCAATCACCTCTATTGCTCTTGCTGTGCTGGGTCCCCCAAAGAGAAGACTTGTAGGGATACTTTGATGTTGTGAACTGTGTGAAAACTCGCGTCTCTTATCCATGTATCTTCTAAACATGAGGTTGACTTCTTAGTGTCACGTGAGACCATGTGACCACAGGTCTAGAGAGACCTCACACTTGACTTGAGAAGTGCTGTCTAGTCTCATGGAGAGGAGATCTGCCAGTTGTCATCTTCATGCCTGGGAGTCTGAGCGTGCTTCTAGATCCCCCCTAGGTCTGAGGCCCTGCAGTTCCCCATGCTGCTATTCCAGACCATTCTTGAGAAATGTCTGGTGGCCCTGGAGCTGTTGGAAATGCCTCCAGAAGGACTTCAGGACAGTTGTAATGTTCATGGGAGACTGACAGGGAGTTGAAGCCCTCCCTGGACTGTCCTGTTAGTTACTTCTGGTCACTTTAGTTGTTTGCCATCCAGCCGTCTACTTAAGAGACCCTTTCAGATGCTTAACTCAGAACCACACCTCCCTTTAAGAGTCCATTGCTGTCCCGAGGGACCCCAAAACCTTTAGTCAAAGTCTCCAGGTTCTTAATTTTCACAGTGTTGCATCTATCTGAAAGAGCTCGGGTAACTTTCATTACTGAAAGTACACAGCTCAGATTGCCACAGCACTTTCTTCATCCCATCCTGTGCTTTTCTGGAAATGTGAATCTGTTCTAATTAAGAACACAGATATTTATTACCTGACAAGTAAATCCAGTTTCCCTCTCTGTGAAATTACTCCATTGCCGTGTGACTGCTATGAGCACATTCCCATCAGTAATAAACGCTCTGCATCATACATTAGGCCAGGGAGGGACCAGATAACAAAGGACTGTGTTGTGCTAATTAGATCGGGAAAAGCGCAGGATCTCTGGACCACAGTGGATCTCTGCACAAGGTGAATTAGAGTCTGTGGTTGGCTCTGCTCAACTGCTTTCTCAGGGTCCTGTGGGAACTGCTAACTTGCCTCCCTCTCTTGAGTAGCCTTTTGAACTTCTGAAGGAACCGCCTGATCTTGAGTCTAGACACCTCACTGAAGCACATTTCGTACATGCCAGACAGACAAATTCAGAAGACTGCTTTTATAGTCCCAGTTCACGACTAAAACTGGGCAGACAGGATTGTCAGAGCTGCATGGAATCTGTAAGGTGACATAGTGTAGAACCCAGGCTAGCTGTCCCTGGGCAAGAAGAGTCAGCCCTGTTGGCCGGGTCCCTTGTGGACTCTGATGGTGGTAAAGTAGTTTGTGTAGTGTGTAGTGGACATCTGTAGAAGAATTCTCATGTCTGTGCCCTGAATAATAGAGGATGCTCTTTCCAAGCCTTGTTGTCTTTGATCAGCAGAAAACACATAAGGAGGAGAAATAGCTTCTGAAACGTTCTTTCCCAAAAAGAAAACAAGTGTAATGTGTACTGATTGTGGCCTGAAATCAAGAAAGATAAATGGGAATAACCTGAATGGGACGGTAGGGATGGAGCTGAAGCTGCTGCACTTGCTGAACCTGTGATCTGCCACTTAGCTACATGCCTAGCCATAGTATCTGACCTTTAGAGCTAGGGTGACTGATACGAAGCTGCTCCCAGGGACAGATAGGAGTACATGATTAAACATCACAATGTGAATTACCTCAGAGCAGTGCCCATAAATAACGATTATTTTTAAATATGCTAGTGCCTTCTTGTTTCAATTTCCATGGACTTAGTTACCCACAGTCAGCCATGGCTCTAAAACACTGCATAGAAAATTCTAGAAATAAATAATTTATGAGTTTTAAATTACTTTTATTACAGCATATGGGTGTAATTGTTCCCTTTTATCATTAGTAATTGTTGTTAATCTTTAATGTACCTAATTTATAAATTAAACTTTATCATAGGGATTTGTGTATAGGAAGAAATATAGTATATAGAGAGTTGGTAGTATCCATGGTTTCAGGCGTCGGCTGGAGGTCTTGGAAGGCAGCATGTATGGGGAAAGGGGAGCCTCCATATTCAGAGAAAGAAAGAAGAGACTCCACCAGCATATCCCCCGCCTTTCCTGACCTTTCTTCTTTTCTCTGTAAAAGGGGAACTGTGCACTCTGGCTTTCCTGCGGCTCCAGATGCTGAGAGCTGCCCTGGAGCAGAGTGTGTAAGTCACTTGTCTTCACATTGCCTGGAAGTGGAATGAACTCGGTAACTAACTCAGCGAGTGGATGACTCTCAGTCCCGACTCATGTCCAGAGCTAATGCCAATCAAAACCAATGTGATGTTGGGAACACTGTTACATCTGTTTTGTCATCTCGTTGATTTTGTTATTAAATAAACTGATCCTGTGGTCATAATAAACCATGGTTGTTTTTCAGCATCTTGAAACTGAACCAGGAAAAAACAAACAAACAAATAAATAAATGTATGTGAGGGTAAAACATGCTACGGTTTATTCTGTGACTTTAAGCCTGCTTCCATGTGAATTTCAATTCTAAATCTTAAAGTAGTGGCTACTGGAAGTTTAATATGTGAATGTATCACCAAATTTCTAAATTATACTCAAAGTTATTGTGAGAGTCATTACAAATGTGAGCTTTAAAAACTGCAATCTGAGACTTCCTTAAAGCCTCATTGAAATGGAATGAGTCTCTGGAAAGTATGTAAATCCTTGTGTTTGGGGTCTGATGAATCCCAACCTTTTAAATTATTAAATACTTACTAATAAGTATATTCACTTATGAACAAATATAAACACTTACTTAACTACTAACCCTATGAATGACTACAACCCCTATGACCTAACCACTATACCTATTGATAATTATTACAACTATTTTCATAACTTTTAGAAGGATACAGTCTCTGGGGCAGGTCCTCAGTCATCAGGAACACAGTCTCTGGAGTAGACCCTTTAATGCACTTAGCAGTCTTTCTTCTGGAATATCTCAGATGTAGATCTGTCTGGGTAAATTTGGCTATGGCGACTTCACCTTAAATAAGGCTTGAAGCTTTCCTCTCTATGGGAGACCTTAGTCATCTGTAAGCCAACTTATTTCCTTTGTATCAGCAACTCTGCTGTTCTGCCTCAGTCTTTAAAGCTGGCCACAGTTCCATTCAGGCCACTGTTCAGACAGGTCACACCCCTCTAGGCAAAAGCTGAGCCACAGGGTTTAATTCTTAGCCTTTTGCTGTCTTGCTGAGGCTTTCTCTTCTCACCAGCTTCTTTCTGCCTCAGGGAGATCTGGCCATCAGTCTACCAGCACTTTCTCCATCAGAGGATACAAACCATAAACCATATTTATTTTAAAAGAATTGCCTTGTAGTTTATTGCATATGAACTTGAATCTAAATCAAATGAAGTCAGTGCCATGAGGCATCTGAGGGCGTTCTGTTTCAAGAGGACGTTTTTCTTAAAGCAATGAGTATTGAAGAAGGTTGGAGTTCTTTGGGTGATTAATTTGGAAAATTGGGAGAGTAAGAAATCATATTCATTAAAAACAACCAATATTCACATAAAACAAAGGAGAGACACATTCAGGCTCAGTAATAAAAATGGAGTTCTGTGCCTCAGTTTGATTTTGAGCTAAGCTGCTGCATAAGCCATTATGGCAAAATAAATGAGATGAACAACTGGTCAGGAGAGGTTTTGTTTTGGCTCATGGTTTCAGTTGGGTTTCATCACTCTGGTCTGTGCTGAGGTGGAGCACGTAGGCTGAGACCATGAACAGAACAAATGTCAAGCATCCTTCCTGATGGCTGCCAGGAAGCAGAGTGGGGAAGTGCAGACAGTGGAGGGAGACAGAAGGAGCATGGCAGGGATGGGGAGGATGGGGAGATAGAGACAGATGGAGGGCTATACCACTCTCAAGAGAAAATACCCAGCCACCTGTCTTCTTCACAGCAACCACTGGAAAGGTTTCGCCTCTTCCTGGTCATGCCACAGACTCACCACCAACTTTGTGACATGTGTTACTTGCCTTTAGGAGGGGGGCACAGATCCAAACTAGAACATTAATTGTGATTATGCAGATAATGAATGAGTTATGAGTTTCCTAATATTTAAAGAACTTGTTTATCCATGCCGTGTCTTAAATCATAACTCTCAAGTGGGTTAAACTGGTTTAAATTATTTTTCAGGTGTTTCAAAAGCTGTGTTTATAATCCATAGCATTTTATCCAGGACATGAAGGCTTAGGTCCTGCAAAGTGTGTGTGTGTGTGTGTGTGTGTGTGTGTGTGTGTGTGTGTGTGCATGCATGTGTGTGCGTGCATTCGCATGTATGTGTGATTCATGTGATAACCGTGGAGTGCTTTGTGATCAAAGTTCTCCTAATGACAGGCTGTTGCAGCCATGGGAGCCTTGGCATGAGTGTGTGCCAGAATGATGTGACAAGTCCCTGACAGTAGGCCTGACAACATCCCCCTCCTGTGAACTGAGGTTGGGTGACAGTAGGCCTGATAACATCCCCCCTCCTGTGAACTGAGGTTGGGGCTGTCTGCAGCCGCAGCTGAGGTGTTACTTTACCCAGAAGATTGCCATGGCCTCAAGAACTGCATCCTGTTTTCTGGCATCTTCCTGTGTCTCCCACTGAAGAATGAGTAAGGCTGGCCTCCTTACCTGGAGCGATATGATAAAAGAGTCGCCTAACTCAGTGGGTGCAGATTGAGTTACTGAGCTTTCGGAGGGTTTTTTTTTTCATGGGTAGCAGCTTTCAGGTCCTGACTCGGAAAGATGAAAGCCAGCCTGTTCTTGTTTTACAAATATAATTGGGCCAGTACACGCTGTGAAGATGACCTATAAAAACCAGCCTTCCCTTGTCAGTACCACTGAAGGTGGGGAACTTGCATTTAATGAACGATTGCTCTTCCCGTGTGCATATCACACTTAAGGAATGTTCTTTGCTATCAGTGTTGAGGTGTTCGTGAACTTAGTCTCAACTTCAGTTTCCTCTTTGCTATTGTGTCTGTCCAACAGTGGCTGTTTCAGAGACTGAAGTGCGAAGCCACCTCCCATGTGCTCCAGGTCTCCGTGCTCCACACACATGCTCCTCTGATGGGCCGCTTCAGGTTCTTAGGATTTTAAAGCCACAGAGTCTGCGAGCTGTTGTGGTTATGACTCATTTGAAAAAGTCTTTAATTGCTCATCTCCCAGCTTTTGGCAAACCTGGACTTGCACGGGTAGGGCATGAGTAGTGGGGGAAGATGGTGCAGTTTCTGTGTCTTTCCCTTCGCAAGCAGGTGTGCACGCCCTCCACAGATCCAGGGCCGCCACAGATACGCAGAACACCCACAGTCTGAATGTGATTGTAGGGCTGGAAAGGAAATGAGAAATTGATGACCATTGACATGATGCTGTGCAGAATTTTTAATTTTTTAGACATTTGTATGTGTGGGCAAAATTCTTGTGTTTGACCCCAGAAACTGTAATTTTTAGGGACCAGGTGAGAGGGCTCAGGTTAAGGCCCTTGGTATTCAATATGGCAACCTGAGTTCAATCCCTGGGTCCCACATGTTGTAAGGAAAGAACCAATGGCTCCAAGTTGTTTTCCAACTTGCACAAACATACCACACGACCACACAAATACACATATGGCACACAACATGCACAACATATACACATGTTACTCATATAAATAAAATAATAAAGTTTTTATGTGAGATTGTATTGTTAAAATTATTTAACCCATTGATGTATGGAGAGAAAAGAAACCAGGTGTCTAGAAAGAGGTTATGAAAGCATGATTGAATGTGAGTGGTGTTCCTGAAGACATTGATGGTGCCTGGTGTCAGTGCTGGCCCTCCTTAACCCTTTCACCCCTGTGTGCTCACCAGATTCTCGCCTTCCTCCACATGTTCCATATAGCCACAGAAGTCAGAAAGTCATACTGAAGGAGCCCCTCACCATGTCCTGGTTCTCCCATTAAAAATAGCAGTCTATGCGTGTTCTGGCATATGGCATTCTTTGTGTAGGTATGGCATGTGTTTGTGCCCATTAAAATATGTGAAATAGGCAGTTTGGGTTTAGGGACCTTATTGTATGAGAAAGTCCTGTCTTGGAGCATTTAGGGAAATGAGAAGTGTAAGTATGTCACTCCACCCAGCTCCAGGTGTGCCTTTGTATAGAGAGGGGCAGATGGAATCAAGCTCCAGGTGTGCCTTTGTATAGAGAGGGGCAGATGGAATCATGATATCTGTGAGATGCTCTTGTGCTCTTGCACATTTTCTGTTTTTCCTTCCTTGTCTTGCTCTCGTGAGCTCTGTACCTTTTCCAAGCATTGTGCTCTCATACCTGCTGGCTTCTGTGACAGCAGTGGCCCAGTAGCCGAGAGTCACAGGAAAGCTCTACATTATTTATGTTTGCTCTCTAAGTCCTTGCACAGTTGCCCTGGGGCTCTGCATACGTTTATCAAGTATGTGAACAATGACATCATCATCCTAAGTTCAGTCTTCCAGGTTACAGTGAAAACATTTGCAGTTTGGACGCTTGTATTCCCTGTAGCATGTGGAGGATATCAGCAGACGTTCCTGATCCATAGTCATGAGGCCTTGGCTTGTTCCCTGACAGAGCAAGTCTGTGGGCACCGAGGTCCAGTGTATGGGCTTTGGAGTGGCACAAGGGCTTCACTGAGCACTTACTGAATGTCTTCTCTGAACAATGGTGTCAGGGACTGGATCATCAATCATTCTGTACATGCACCCCTACTCTCCACTTGTCCTTTACTTCCTAATCACAGTCTCTACTGAACAGCCTCATTCGTGACAAGAAGTTGACATCTGGGAAGCCTGGAAAGATGGTTCTCCATGCAAGTGGAAGGCTGAGTATTAACTGACTGTTAAATTTGAGTTGTCCTTCCATCTGTCCAGAGGAACCATGGGGCATTCATTCATAGGCTTCCACTGAGTAACTTCTACATGCCACACATTGTGCTTTCACTGAGGATGTAAAGACTTTATAAGAAGTATGTCTTGAGTTTTAGGATCTCAGAAGCAATGAGGAAATTCCTAGTTTGTGATCTACGGTGGGGAGAACCATTTCTTAGGATACTTTGCATTCTCTATAGGCAAGCGTACTTATTAACATATTTATATGGTTATATCATTTGTAAACTTGAAGAAACAGGGAGTGATTAACCATGCCATGCCTGATATGAATTTTAATAAGTTGGATGAGCAATGGAAAAATCTGATAATCATTATAAAAAGATTTAGTCACTTGCATTTGATGCTACAGTCCTAAAATAGAAACTCCTTTTGGAATATGTACACATAGGAAAATTAAGTTGAAAAAATAGTACTTGAGGCTTTACACTTTATATTAACAGTTTCTAAATCTGAAATGTATGAGGTTGGTCCTGTAACATTGCTGTTGATTTATGACAGTAAACAGAGCAGAGGGTAATTTGAGATTTTAAGCCATATGATAGGCAGAAGGAGGATGCTAGAACTTAGACACAAGACTTCTATGTCTTCCCCCCCTCCCCCCTTCACATAGTGACAACCCTCTTACATATTCCAGACTTAAGTGAAAAGGTTAGGAGTTCAGCTATTGTTTAGTGAGTGCGGACTGCATGCAAAGTGCTGTGTAAGCACTGTGGGAAGAATTCAGAGAGGGCTGGAGGGGCAGAGAGCACAAGTCTTGCACTTCAGCTGTGGGCTCCAAGCAAGAGCCTTAGCAGTAACATGATTTGTGATGGAAGTATCGGGGTCCAGAAAGCCACACCAAAGGAGGCAGCGTGCAGGGAGATCCTTGACAGAGACATGGGTTCATATTAAATGGAGAGAAAATGCATTGGTGGTGGCAGGGAGGGACATCTTGATGAATGTAAACCTGTGCAGCCTAAGAAAAATCCCCTGCATCCTCTACCATCTGTTGTAGAGAGGATTGTTCAGTGGCACTTACTGAATCAGAGTGGATGAGGTCACAGTGAGAGAGTTCACGCAGACATTTGGAGACTGACTGGAATTAGTGCTTCTTCGCAGATCCCTGCATAGGGGGCTTCTTCATAGGAAAGCCTGTGTGTGAATTCTTCAACTCAGTCTTTCTCCTTCATTCCACAGCCAGGAAGCAGAAACGTTTCTTGAAGTGGACTTTACCTTCTCTAAGTAATAGTTAATGGTTTTATTTTTACCTTTGTTTAATTTTATTCATAACAGTTAGAACATCAGAAGATAATTCTGTGCTACTTCTGGGCATGACATCATCACTAGGGCTTTCCCGCCTTCGCAGCAGGTGCGATTCCTGCACAAGATCAAGTGTGCCAAAACCCCAGTGTCAATAGACGGATGATATCCCTGCCATTTCATGAGGAGGTGTTGGTAGTTGATAGTTACATCGGGAGGAAGGACCAAGCACTCTTCTGTATGGATATGGCCCCTGCAGGATTCCCATGCTCTGCTGGACAGCCCCTCCACCATGCACACATGGGTGAATGAACTCACCTTACGATGCTGGGAGGGAAATTGCTAAGGAAACATGGGGAAGGTCAGGGAGAATTATTGGCAAATATGGTTATGGTTCATTGAATATATGTATGAAATTCTCATGAGTAAATACAGAGTTTTAAAAAGAGCAAAAAGGTGAGTTCTATGGTCATTCTAAGTATATGCAAATCTTCAATATGTACATGCTGGAAAACTGGCATAGATGGTAGTGCATTATTTGGAGAATATTTTTCCAAAGCAAAGTTGAATTATTTATTTTTGCAAATATGTATGGAACAAGTGGTTCAAATGAGCATCATAGACTTCATATACATTTCGAAAACCAGCTGTCACTTTGTCCTCTTAGATTTCTTGAATGACTCTCTTGCACCTTCCTTTCCATCCACCCAGAACTCAGAGGGTTCCACTCATTTTTTTGTTTCTTTTGCAAAATCATGACTTAGCTCTTTACAAATTGTGGCTGCCCTACCTGAGAATGCTTAGGTACAATGTGAGATCAAGTACTCACTGATGCTTCAGCCCAAAGCATCTTTCTTTCCGACTCTCCCATGTGCTTTTCAGCATTGAAACTGAGAATCTGTCCTCTGCTACACCTGACAGATGTGGAGCAGACCTAAGTCCTTGCCGACACTTAGTTACGCAGTCCCGTGACTCTCCCCAGAGCCACATAACTTTGAGGGACTTGGCATTAGGTGTGAAGAGACGACAGCTGTGGGAAGATCCCAGCAGATCAGGCTTAAACAGGACCACAGTCCACAGTCTTATCTTCAGATTGCCCCCATTTTACCTTATCTACCCCAGAGCACAGTTCTGCTTGCCTCCTGTGGTGAAGGAAAAGGTGCTTTTTGGTAGTGTATTGAATTTGGCATGACAGTTTTACACTTTGTCAAAGGTGGGAAACTAGGGGGTGGGGGGGTGTCTGTCTTTGAAAGTATAAAATAAGAGACATCAATAATGTTGATGTCCCAGATGGCACTTTGGAAGGAATGATGCTCATTTCACTATGGTATACAGGACTGGGGACCATCTCAGAGTGCCCCAAAGGCCTGGCTCACCAACCCAGAATTCTATCAACAGAGAAGTGTGTTAGAGGAATGGAACTATGAGGGTTGCTTTCACCACAGAAGTAGGGAGAAGACAAAGCACAAAGAATAAGCATGTTAGCTGGAGAAAATCTGCAATTGTCCTTCGTTCTTAGGATTGGTACTGCTTTGTTCTTAGAGTGTAGTATACACACACACACACACACACACACACACAGACACACACACACACACACACACCTCAGTCGTCGTTGACAGATGCCTGTCAATCACATGATGAGTGCACAAATCAAGATTGAAAGCATACCCACCCCTTGGTCTCTGATGTGGCTCCCTGACCTCCAGACACAGGCATTGATCTGACTAAATGACTTTAGCTGTGCTGGACTCAGGGAATTCAATGACACTACGGGACTGAGACTTTGGCTTCTCTTCATTCAGCATAGAGTTTCATGGATTCCTTCATATTGTTGTATGAATGCATGATATTCATTATAATGAATGCACTTCATATGATACATTAGTCAATCTATCGATGAAGATTTGAACGTTTTTATCATGGAGATGTTGTGGATGAAATGGCTGTGGAAATTGTGCTGCAGGCCTGCAGATAAACATGTGGTTTGATTTCCTTTTATAAATGACTGGTAGAATTGAAGCTTATAGAGCATTAACCATTGTAAAAGCATGTTCTTGTGATTTTAATATTTTACACTTTACTACCAATTGAGAAGAGCCCTGACCATTCTGCATTTGCCGTTGTCCTACTTCTTCACTCAGTTGTTCTAATGGGTCGGTATTGATGTCTATTTTCTGGACAGAGGTGATGCTGAATGTCCTTACCCCCCTGTTTTGGGGGCACTGATTTACCTTCATTTGTAAAGTTCCTCTTCAAGTTTTTATCTTTCTTATTTTTAAAAAATGCTGAGTAGTAGAATACTTTTACATTCTGAATACAAATTATATATACATATTCTGTCTTATGTTCACTTTTAGTAATCTATCCCTTGTTTTGACAACCTTCTTAAACCCTTTTAATTTTGAAGTAACTTAAGAATAACTGAAAAATCACCAATTTAGTACGGGTGGCCCTAAATGTACACTGAGGTCATGTCCCAGTATAAAAGCATTGTAGGTTGAAAATAACACAGATCAAAATACTTAAAATGTGTTTACTGCACCAGGTCCTGCCCCAACATTTTAACACAGTGCTAAGAGGAAGCCACAGTTTGCCTTTGTTATCTACAGCTGCTGTCCCAGAGGTGGCTAGCCCAAGAAAAGGTCAAAATTCAAAATATGCTCTTTACTGAATGCATTTTGCTTTTGTAGTATTTTAACTTCAAGTTATCACAAGTTGAACTATGATAAGTACATTGAGTGTCTGTTTATGTTGGACCCAGCTTCTCCTGAAGTTAACATCTCACATAACTATGGAACACTTATCAAAGCTAAGAACGTGACGTCTATACACTCTTTTAAGCAAACTACCAGCTTTGTTTGGATTTTGCCAGTTTCCCCTAATGCCGTGTTCAGGACAGAGTCCAGGATTCTGTGGGACATTTTATTTTCACGACTACATAGCCTTCCCCCATCTGCATCAGCTCCTCGGCTTTTTGTTTTCTTTCATGACATTGGTGGATGCATTTCTGTATATCTATCTATTTATCTTTGTTCCTCAGTAACATTACAGATTTTTAAGTATAAAGATCCAGTACAGGTTTTTGTTTTTGTTGTTTTTTTTTTTTTTATTTAAAGATTATTCTGGAATGTTTTACATTTTGAAATATTTTTTTGTAGGAAGTATTTTAACTTTTTATAATGTTTAATTGCATGTTCACTTCCTTTGGTGGATATGAAATTATATTTTCTACTTTTTGTGTCAGTTTTAGTAAATTGTATCTTTCAAGATATAAGTGGTTTAATCTTATTTGTAAAGTGTATTGTCATTCCCTCATACTTTTAAGTTGTTATCCAGTGAGTAGTGATGCCCACTGTTTTATTCTAATATTGGTAATATGTCTTTTTCTTTTTGAACAGATCTTAATCATTTTTGCTGTATAGTCACCACAGTTATTAATATTCCCAAATAACTGACTTAAGGCTTTGTTGATTAGTTTCTATTTTATTAAAAAGTCCTGGTATTTTCTTCTGTGCATTTGGATTAAGTTTGAGGTACTGTATATTTAACTTTTTGTCTTAAAGAAACTACTGGTTAATTAGTAAGAAAAGTATGTCTAATTAATATGGGTTACTTTTAAATGAGGGATAGTTATAAAACTATTAGGTAAATTGAGCTTAATGTCAGTTTCCTAAATATGAACAAAAGTCACCTATAGACCTAAAATCACCTCAACAACGATCCCACTTCCCACAGTTCACTCTAGAATCGAGAAAGCAACACCTCTGTAAATACATGTCCAAGAGGGCAAGCAACATATCCACTTTACACAATTAACTTTATTTGAGATGTGAAAATTACACATCTCATTTTAATTGATATGTTCAGCCATGGGCATTGATGTGAGAAATATGCTCATTATATTTGAGATTGGCACTAATAGTCTTATGCTCATGGGTCATCCATACAAGGAAAGCAAGATGCTGAGGATGTGGTTTTTATCCATTTCTTTTGTGATGGAGCATAGTGAGAGAAAAGATTCCATAGTACTACTGGAGGAATTAATTATTATTCTCCATATTCATGAAGTTAAGACAGTAACCTGAGTTCAGCATGAGCTGTAACAATATGATTAGGATAGACAGTTTGTCCTGCCTTTCAAAGCACAGCAGCTAGGTATTTTTATGCCCCAAATGAAACTGACATTTTTCTCTAGAGACTTAGAGGGATATAGGGTCTCATCCAAAAGTTGTTTGGGATGATAGGAAACCCAGATTTAGTGTTCACACTAAACTTTTTTTTTAATTGAATTAGCATTTTGGTTGATTCCATTGTTTTGTACCTTCTGAAAATGAGATGGTAGCATAGAAATTTGCTGTTGGAAGCTACTGCTATTAAGATTTGATTTGGAGTAACCGCTTACATTCACCCTTGATGGTGTGCTGAGACAGGAGTTGTGCAGGGTGTATCTACAGTGGCAGTCACGGGATACTTGTGCCATTGTCCGTCTGTTTCGACACTGCAGTATTTATTTTCACAACAAATGAATGAATGCGTGAAACTTGCTAATGGATTGAAACCTGGAGCAATTAATATCATAAACGGTGCTGCCAGATAGATCGTATCCTGATGATGACACACTGTGTTGTAGAATGTTGGAGCCTGGACATCATTACAGTGATTTTGATCTGTTTTTCCGCCCTCTAAAGTGCCAAAGGGTTAGAAGTTGGATAGTCAGGTAATGGACACACTTTCTTGTAAATGTGTAACGTTTTAAAAACATGAGAGGCAACGGGAAAAGTGGTTTCTTTTAAATAATTCTAACTCACTAGCTGGGATTGATGTTGAACTTCTGACCTTCCTTCCTCTACCTGCCAGGTACTGGGATACATGGGAAATACCACGTGCAGCCTTAGGAGTTATTTTAAGTAGTTCAGAATATTCCAGACTTCAGCCTTTCCCTGTCACTGAAGCAAGATGATGCCTTCGACCTTTTCCTGGGGTTTTGAACTTACTCTCCTCATAACCAGGAGATCTGCAGCAAAACAAGGTCACACTGGGAGGAAGGTCACCCATGCTGCTTTGTTCTACAGGGCAACGGGACATATTTTTTAAATAACAGGAGAGAATCTCTATGTTGAAAGAATAGTAAATGATTTCTTTTCCCCTAGGAAGCCATACTGAAGGAGAAAAGCTGTGCTATATCCCTCTTACTCCCTCCCTTTTATCAGTTGATTGTACTTTGGTGTGCTGCCATTTGATTCCCTAAGAATTTGTTACGATTTTCTTCTTCTTCCTAAGAGTTTTATTTCTGTAATATTTTCATGTAACAGCCAAGCAATAAATACCCAACAGAAATTTTCTGCAGGGCGGATAACGCAGTGTCCTGTCAAGTGACAGACTGCTTCACATCATTTACTTTTCTTACCAGAGAACACTGTGTCTCATGGAGTTGCTATGGAATTCTCTTCACTGTTAATGAGATAGAACCCCACACTACTAGCACCTACAATTACAGTCAGGGACACTTTTTGATTTTTTTTTTTAATTCTTGAAAAATTGGATAGCCTGTTTAGCAGTCCATCCTGAAATCACTAAAGAATCCGAACAGTTACATACTAAGTTTTTAGGAGCTTCGATTCCAGCCTGGGACACAAGGCTGGCACAGGAAACGAGGACATCATGGAGCACCAGGGATGCTGGTCCAGGTGCTACGTCAGGGAAGGATCATTATGAGGGGGCAGAATCTCCTCTGTTCGCTCTTCCTGACAACTTCACTCCACCTTTGGTGCCATGGAAACATTCCTTAAGAACTGCCGTGTATCCTCCTGCCTTCTGGCATCACAATGAACTCAGATAACCAGGAACATCATGCAGGCAGGGAGGGCACTAGGCCTTGTGGCAGGGAGGCTCAGGGAGGAGGTTGGGGTTTCAAGGCTGGCCTGGATCGTAGCCAGATCCTGTCTCAAAAAGAAAAAAGATGGCAAGGAGAAGGGCACCCACAGGGAAGGTGAAGAGGATACACACACACACACACACACACACACACACACACACACAAACACACACACACACACACACGGTTTTTCCTGAGCCCTGCAGGATCATGGGACACACACACACACACACACACACACACACACACACACACACACACGGTTTTTCCTGAGCCAGGATCATGGGACACACACACACACACACACACACACACACACACACACATACACACGGTTTTTCCTGAGCCCTGCAGGATCATGGGATACACACACACACACACACACACACACACACACACACACACACACACA
>CAJQZJ010032438.1:4099795-4121890 GCA_907164525.1 Lophiomys imhausi
TAGTTGGTTATTGCAGTCTCACCTTAAATAAGGCTTCATGCTTTCTGTGGGAGACCCCAGCCGTCTGCAGGCCAACTTACTTCTTTTGAATCAGGAACTCAGCTGCTCTGCCTCATTCCTTAAAGCCAGGCACCGTTTCCTTTAGGCCACTGTTTGGACAGATCAAACCCCTCTAGGCAAAAGCTGAGCCACAGGGTCCAGTCCTGGGCCTTTTGGTGTCTTGCTCAGGCTTTCTTTGCTCACCGGCTTCTTTCTGCTTCAGGGAGAGAGCTGGCCATCAATGGCCAGCCCTTTTTTTCAGCAGGACTCTTGGAGCTCTCTAGCATCAGGGGCCTCTTCTCGGCTCCACGCACTGTCCTCAGATAGGAGGAACTCTGTTTCAGCTTAATTTGGGCTCTGCCCACTTAGCAGCTGAAAACAATGTCAGGCCAGATACTTTGTTTCTTCAAGTCTTGAGTCTTTCCTGTTTTTCCTGACTTCAAACTTGTTTTTCAGTCTATTGAGTCTTTCCTGTTTTTGCTGACTTCATGCTGATAATGCTCTTCAGGCCCCGAATTAAGAGACAGTATCAGAAACTCCTATATATTTCCTAAATCTAATTTATCTAACTCCTACAATCATCAGTGAATCCCAGAGCGCAGAACATTCTAGAGATAGATCTTTGCCACAAAGGAGTAGGTCTTTCTGAGCAGAGTACAAGGAGACTTTTTGCTTCTCCCAAGTGTCTGGTGAGTTGACATTTAACTATGAGACTTGGAGCCTTTGACATTTCCTTTTTCCCTTCAGTTACTAGGAAGCTTAGAATTAATCTGCAGGCCACCTTCATCTAGCAGGTGACCAGTGTGACAAGGTATCCACCCACCCTTCAAATATACACCTACACAGCTATCTTCCTGTGCTTTAAGAGCTACACTGATTAGCCGGGCAGTGGTGGCGCACGCCTTTAATCCCAGCACTTGGGAGTCAGAGGCAGGCGGATCTTTGCGAGTTCGAGGCCAGCCTGGTCTACAAATTGAGTCCAGGACAGCCAGGGCTACACAGAGAAACCCTGTCTCGAAAAACAAAAACAAACAAAAAAAAAGAGCTACACTGATGATTGCAGAGGGACATGTGCTGATAGTGTGCTAGCCACCCAGGCCGACCCATTTATGCAAACCCGTTTACACACACAGACCATGACAGGCAAGTAACATACAGGGGCTTTTTTTGAAACAAGCTCTCATCGTGCATCTAAGGATGGCCTCCAACTCAATATCCTCTGTTTCAGCCTCCTATGTGCAGTGATTACCGAAGTAGGTAATCTAAAGTTATGGGAAATGGGAGAAAATGAGCAAAAATGTGCCAGCAGACCCACCTGAAGAGAGACAAGTATCCAGTGAGTAGTTTTGCTAAAGACAAGATAAGCTGTAAGCACCCCAGATCAGAGGCCAGCGTGTGTTCCCTGGAACCAAGATTGGCAGTAAAGGAGGTGTGGAACAAGAGATGTTTTAAAACAACCTTTTTATGTATGGCAACTTGGAAATACAAACCATGCTGAACTGGTTGAACTGAAGCTCATATAATGTTCTGCTTTGCCAAGGAGACCACACACTAAACACTAATAATATTAAAATAAGCAGGTCATGGGGAGGTGTATTGTCTGGGTGCAAGGCAGTTTCTGTCCAGGTAGTGGTTAAGACACAAACACTGCACACCCATCACTCACTCACTGAGAACTGGTAGTTTGCATTTTATTACTCAAGCTTTCAATCTCATGCAGGGTTTTAAAGACCTGATTGTAACTTAATCTGCTAGGTGGTAGCATTTAACATTGTAATGAAGCACTGAGGATTAGGACTGATGGTGTGCTCCATCACTGCATTTTCACGTTAAAATCACTGTGTGGACATAGGGATGCCACCAAAGGTTCTAAAGCAGTGGTTCTCAGCCTTCTTAAGGCTGCGACCCTTTAATATAGTTCCTCATATTGTGGTGCCCCTCCCCACCATAAACTTAGCTATGTTGCTACTTAACTATGTTTTTGCTACTGTTATGAATCGTAATGTAAATATCTTATATGTGACCCCCAAAGGGTCGTGACCTGTAGTTGGTTGAGAACCACTGCTATACATGAAAGTTACTACTTACTGCAAGGAAGCTGATTGTATATTCTAATCTTTTCTGTAAAACACCTCAAGTGTGGCAACTGATTGCAACAGTGGTTTTCTTTGTATAAGTGCCACGTTTACATGAGCAGACATCTCAGCTGACAGGGTCCGAGTCAGGGCTGGTTGACAGGGAAGTCCTTAATTGTCCAGTGAGTGGTTGAAAACCCTGAGTCTGAAGGCCGCCTCTACTGTCTCCTAATTCTGTAGCTGGCATTATGGCTTACCCCTCTAGCCTCTGCTTCCTCCTCTGTGAGATGGGTTAGTGATGTTGACTTTGTGGGACTTTTAGGATTCTGTCACCTTAACATCTGGCATGGTCTTATCATCCTAATCATGACTGCCCTAGCAGCTGACATCACCGTGTTTAAAACCTGGCATGACCGCTAACTCTTCTGGCACGAAACCTGCACAAAGGGTAGTTACCATGGCATTATATGTTTGATGACTGATGTTTCTGTTTAGGATTTTCTCTTTACTTTGTAATGGCTTCCAGGAATGTAAGAATGACCTGAAGTCAGCTGGCTTGAGTGAGAAGGAAGAGATATGTTTAATATCATTAGAACCTATGAGAGTTTCTTTCCTCTTTTGTCTCCAGCCGCTCATTAGTCAGGACTGGATTTAATATTCTTTTCTCATGCAGAGGAAGTATATAAGTTTATTTATCAAACACAAGGAATAACAGCAACTGTAATTAAAAAAAAAACTGTATGGTCCTGCTTCTCTGGTGTCAGAGGAGGGTGTGACACATGGTAACATCTGGACAAAACCCAAATGCAGTCGTTAGTATCCGCCCCTCTGTTTGAGCTCCAGCTGAATTCCTAGCCGTGGGACTTTTGATGTAGGACTTAGGGTGTGAGAAAGTACAGTGCTTAATTTTTCATTTGGTTTATTGCACCCCTAACAAGGGTGGCTGCTAGTAAATAGACAGTTAAATTAAACTCATGAATATCTGTTACAGTTCTTAAAATAAAAATGGAAACAAAGACCTGGTACTACTGTTTGTACCAATGTGTTGAAATGTACAACACACCTCTTTCTGGGTTGGGAGCCAGGAATGTAGGAACACACTAGAACAGAGGGAACAAACAGTAAACTGGAACAAGTCCTCCTCGGCCTGTTCTAGTATTAGGCATCTAAGATAAGTAAAGAAATGACAGACAGTATCCTCTTAATTTCTAAGCAGGCACTGTCCTTGACCTTCATGCCTGGTTGTTCACTATGACAATCAGAATTGTTGTGTAGGCTCCCATGGGAAGGAAACATTTCTTAAAACAAGCAAAATTAGGTTGGCATAAGCCTGACCAGGTATACTGATAGCAGCTCTGTTAAGACGTGGGCACCAGGGGCGAGGAGTAGCAGAGGCCTTCTGGGAGTTACGCCCCTATCACATGCCCACATGTTCCAGGAAACAGTCTCATCATTTGGGTCCTGCCCTGAGGAAGACAGAAGAGGTGGAAAGTAGAGGAGAAAAATCAGGAGAGTGAGAGTCAGAAGAGAAGACCAAGAGTTCTGGAGAAAAGGAGATGAGGCTAGAGGTAGCAGCAGCCAGGAGGCAAGGAGAGGAAGGGGAAAGGTGGGTTCTACATACCCTGCATAGTCCATGAGCAGCTTGTCCACTGCTGTGGAGAGGGATCAAGGCCTGAATGCCAGATACCTGGCAAAGAGGACATGTAGATCTAGTTAATGTTGCAGAGTTCTATAGGTTTTTATGACTGACCATGTTTGTGTGACGTGTCCTCCATTTTATGCAAAGGAGAGGAATTCCTGGGGTGAGGTCCCAGGAAAGTGACAAAAGCAGAGTTTATTATTGAAGAAAGAAACCTAATGCCCGAGCTACAATTTTTCTTGCATTGAAAAATAGATCAGTAGAAAGAGCTCTCTTGTAGTTGACAGCTATACTCAGTGTCTAAGTCAACATTAAAACGGCAGGTTTCAGGGGCAGATTTTTCTGAGTCAACTGGCGTTTGTCTCACAAATGCTGGGAGTGAGGGGTGCATGATAAATGAATTCAAAACCACATGAAAAAAAAAGCCCCAATCCAGAGTGTATTTTTGGATATGCTTTTTTTCTCCTGCTGTCTAAATTTAGCCAAGGAGCATGCACTTATGAGTGCTGTCCTATTCAACCTTTAGAGATGGAGAGCTTTGCCATTTCACAGGAGGCTGATGTGTTATTTTAAAGGTGGGGCATGACGTCCTTGCATAGTTATTCCTTAGAGATGCAAGCTCTGTTTTGCAATGTGTGTCACGGTTAGGGAGCTTGGTCTCACTCCTGGCAGAGCCGGTGAGCTTTGGGGAGCCTAGTTTTTTACTTTCAGTAGTGTATAGATGGAAAGCTTTACAAAATGGCCCAGGTAGTTTCCGCTATCAGACTTATGAGCCCAGAAGACAGACAGAACATGTGTGAGAGAAAAAGGCAGGGCTCTGCAGGTCAGGATGAAATTAGTAAAGAAGTTGTGTAAGACTGTTGATTGGTGAATTTAAGCAAGGAGCAGATGCTACTGAATTTTTCTCTGTATAGAGTAGTAATGGCTAAAAAGGATGCCAGAAGATGTCAGCTAAGAGAAATAACTACAACAAAGGAGATCAGCAAAATGGAGATTCCCATAGCTGGCACAGGGACACTTAATTGGCACCATCATCAGGTTCTTAGCAGTTATAAAACAGGGCACCTTCGCATTCAGATAGGTGGGGTGAGAAGTAAGTCCACTGGGTGTTTTTTTCTATCAGCTAAGACACTTCAGACCTTCAATATACACCCGATCCAAGTAAAGACCTTAGCATAAAACTCGGAGTTGCCTTTATCTGAGGGTACATCAGAATAGCACGTTAGGATAAGCCATTCCAAGCCCTAGCTGAATAAAGCATGTAGATGTGACTGTGGATTTTCTTGTGTGTCTTACACTTCTTCTGCATTTCATAGGAGCCTCTCTGTAGTTTAATACTAATTATGTCCTAAATACCTGCCTGAGCTGTGATTTTAAAGGAGAAACAACTTGGTCCGCCAGTCAGCTGTAGCTGAGCAGCCCTGATTGGAAATTCTGGAATCCAAAACTGCCAGAGACTCTGAAGCTCCGGGGGCTCCAGTGCAGTGCCTTCAGCTGATAGCTTGGCACCCATGAACCTTGCTCTCTGCATGAAATTAATAAAGGGTACTGTGTGAGATGATTTTCAAGGTATTTACATAAGGTCACGTGAAACGTGAATGAATTTCAGATTGAAATTCCAGCCCTATCCCTGAGATACCTTATTATACTTAAGACATGTTCCTAAATCTGAAAAACAAAACAAAACAAAAAACCAGATACCCAAACACTTCTGGCCCAAAGCATTTCGAATAAGGAAAACTCAGCCTACACCATCACAATACTTTATTTTAATTAAAAATCTGACACAGTTTTCACAAATAAAAATATCTGCTTTTTTTTATGTTTCAAATACCCAGATTTTTTTTTCCCTGCTCTTAAGAACCACAGAGCTTTAGTATTTCTTGTTCTGTGCTGCCCCATGTGCTAAGGTAAAACATAAGTGTGCCTTGTGAGTACCTGGACTCATAAGACGTTCATGGCCAATATTTTCTAACATTCCATGGTGCGAACTCAAATGTGGACTCCACCTCACAGTGCGTTGATCACGATGCTCCTGGGGAACTTTGTCTTCTTAAACAGTGTGTATGACTGTGGTGTGTGGTGCTGGGAACATCTAAGCATTGTGGAGGTTGGATGTGATAATACAGCTACATTATGATTTGATGTTTAAATGTTTATTTTTGTGCATTCATATTTACTTATAAAAATTAGGATGGCACTTCTAAGACTCATTTTATAGCTGAGGGTGTGGTGTGTGTGTGTGTGTGTGTGTGTGTGTGTGTGTGTGTGTGTGTAAGCAAAAGAGAGAGACTCTCATACTCTGATACAGAATGCTGTCTGTGTGTCCTTGGTAATTCTAAGTTAAGAATAATGGGTAAAAAAGAATTAGTAGATCACATAGGATTCCAAAGAGTGTAAACACTTAACTTTCATGTATTTTCCTCTCATTACACACAAGAGGCTTTCAGACAGCCTAGTCGTGTTGCTGTTTGTGTTGTTGAGGGTGCTGGTAATGTGTAATGTGTGTGTACCTGGCTTATATCATTGGTTTCTCTTTGGTTTTCATTTGGTGAGTGAAATCTGTTTAATTACTTTATAATATTGCTTTAATTAAATCCAATTGTGAATGTCTGGTTTATTCAAGAAAGTTACATTTGAAGGTAATTATTGCCTTTAACATAGAATTAACATGAAATTTGTTCAAATGGGACATTTTAAATCAACCTTGATTCGCAAAAATCTGATTTGCATGAAGTTGTAATAGCATGTTTGTCATGTGAAATGAGGTACACCTGCATTATTGAGCCAGTAACTGAATCCAGCTAAACGCACTCAGACCTGTACAAATCTCTCTCTCTCTCTCTCTCTCTCTCTCTCTCTCTGTGTGTGTGTGTGTGTGTGTGTGTGTGTGTATATTCAGAACATTATCCGAAAACCTTCCACTGATTAGATTCTTCACATTGATTTTAAACAATTACTCAACTTCTGTGCTCATAAAGGAGAAATTATATTCCTTCTATTTACATATATATCACATCATATACTATAATCATGGTGGCATGAAGTTTCCATTTTTGAGAATTTACAGAGATACAAGAGATCCTGTTTATTGAGGCTTATTCTTTGTCTTTGTACATGAGCTTACATTTTTTAACAGCAAAAAGCAAGTGTTCTTCCACATATATATGATTTCTGTATTTGATGAACAGCATTAGTGGCTGCCACACACATTAGGTCAGGCTAGACGGATATTATACCCAAGCAAATATCTAAAAGATGCACAGAAATGGAGGTTCAAAATTTTGAACAGATTTTACAAAATCTGAAAATGTGGGTGGAAATAGGAAGAGATCGGATTGTGGAGGTGACAGAAATGAAAGGAGAGGACTCTGAGCCCTTGTTCTAACTTGGTCTCTCAGCTGTGACAAGCAGTTGGCCTTTTGTTTTAAGGGCACAGCTGTCAAAGTACCTTGAGCAGGAACTGACAAGGTGTGATGGATGTTCTATAAAGATTACTAGTGCTTCAGTGAGAAAATCGATGTGTACTAGTCAGCTTTGTATTACTATGATAAAATTCTTGAGATACTTAACTTATAAAGAAGAAATGTTATTTTGGCTTACAGTTCTGGAGATTCTAATCTGAGGTCATCAGCTTTTAACCTGTGAAAAGAACAGCATATTGTACCTGAGGTACAGGACAGATCAAACCACTTAAGTATTCCCAGCCATGAAGCAGACATGGAGAGCATGAGCCAGGACAGGTCGTTCCCTTTAGAGGCATCCCCCAATGACATAAGAACCTCTTCTAAGGTCCCAGTCCCTAAATATCCATAACAACTCCCATTAGTGCCAGCCTGGGGTCCAAGCCTTTAACACATGTTCCTTTGAAGGACATACCCACATTCATACAACAGCAACACCACACAAGAAGGAAGGTACAAGGTTGGGAGTGGAGTTGACAAATGAGATGAGAATGATCAGAAGCCATTTGGTAGAATATACACTACAGGCACAGAGGGGCATCTGTGAAGAAGACAGGGTTTCAGGAGGCAGATTCACCAGGTGAGCTAAAGTGGGGCGAGACTGAGCCAGGTTCCTAGCTCTGACAGATGCTAGGGTGGAAGTACCTTTCCCTGAAAGAGTGACCACAAGCATAAGGGCATGTCCATACCTTGAGTTTCTTTATTGAGACTGGATTTACTTTTGGTTATGGGGAGAGAAGAAGAGGAGAGAGGGAGAGGGAGGGAAAGAAGGAGAGAAAAGAGAAAGAAGAGAAGAGAAGATATGAGAATGAGGGTTTAATTAAAGCTAGTATGGTATGTATAGCCTATGGAGGGTCAGGAAAGATGGGTGTAGACGGTTGAATCTAAAGCATACAGGTGAGGCTTGGATGCTGTCTAGCGTCATCAAGTAAGTTGGGCATGACGACTGGGGGCAGGGATCATCAGCATACAGCACTGGGGAGACATGTCTCAGAACTGATTGGGACAAAAGAGAGAAGAAAATTAATCCCATCAAAGACAATTTCTTCTTTAATTATAATATTTGTATTAATTTTTGAGAATTTTACATGTGCATAACTCCTCCCCACTTTCTGACTTTGTGTCCTCTTACAAACAAACAAACAGAGTTCAATTTTCAGTGCACATGTACTTAAGGTTGTGAGCATCCACTGCAGTGTGGTCTAACTACTAGGGACCAAAGCTTAAAGAAAACACTCTCCCTCCCCTATAAGCCACCAACTATGAGTTGTTCTCAGCTAAGCTCTTTAGCTCCTGAGTCCCCTCCCCTCGATGTTAGAATGTTGTTTGGCTTCCTCTTAGTGGGTCTTGGGAGGCTACCACAGGTGCTGGGAGTTCATCACTTCAGTGGTCCAGTCATGTCCAGAAGGAACTCTTTCCGTCTGGTCCTATCTACCTCTTACAGGTGTTATGGTCTCTCACCTGTGATGGTTCCTAAGCCTTATGGGAAGGAGTGTTGAATATGTGTCCCTTTGAGGATGAGCACTCTGTGAACACATCACTATATTTTGATCAGTTCTGAGATGTTGCTTTAACCACAGGGAAACCTCCCTGATGTGGTCAAAGTGCTACACTAATCAGTGGGCATAGAAATAGGAATTTAGAGGGCAGTCTGCTACTGTCTAGCCAAGAGTGCCTGGCTGGGGGGGCTCAGACTTCGGGGCAACCTATTACTGTTGTTTTGCTAATTGGAAATAGTATCAAACTACCGTCTGTGGTGTCGGAATGTCAGGGAGACTTTTCACAGAGCCGCATTACAAGCGCTTGTGTCCATATGCGCACATGAACACACACTTGTACACGCGCTCACTAGTTCTCATGATGTAGAAGGGCCTGTCCTGTGGGGAAGCATTATGCAGCTAAGCTGCACTGGAGTCTCTCAAGGAGGAAGGGGGAAATTGACAGCATTGAGCTCTCTGTGGGCTCACTCCTTCCAGCGTCCTGCTGTCAGGAGAATGTGCCAGTCCCGTTTGGTGGAGATGGTCCAAACCTGCCAGACAGCCTTTCGTCATGGGCTTTCTCCCCTTTGACTGTACCCATGGCTACCGCTCTCTTCTTGCCCAACGCAGCTTTTGCAGCTGCTTAGGACCACATTGCCAACATCCTGTGACCTTCACAGAATCCCAGGCCCAGTCTGGCCACCCGGACACTTCCAGTCAGTAAATGCCATTGTATCAAGTGCCCCCTGTGTGCTGCCCGGCATCGCTCCAGCCCGTGGGAGATTTGAGTCTCTCCAAGTGCTGAGCAGGGTTTCCTCTTGAGTCCCTGAGAAAGGCCTCCTTGGGCAGGACCCAGGAGGCAGCAGTGGCCCAGGAGTCTGTGTGAAGTAAAGAAGAAAGTTCCTGAGTGGACCCTTAGTAATGACCAATAGGAAGGGGAGGGTTGGCGAGGACCTAAAGGCTCTGCTTTTGGACTGATAAAAAATTTCAAGTTTGAATGCGCTTTGAAGTCCAAACCAAATTTGCAGTCTGTTAGCAGTTTCTGCATCCCATAAGCTGGGTGTCCCCTGTGGTATGGTAATTTTAACTCAACTTGTTATGGGACTGAAATTGCAGTATCAGCCAATGTGTTCTCATCATCGTGGCTTTGTTTCATTGCTGGATGGCAATGCTGTCTCCTCACAATGTAGCCAAACACTGCCTGTGTAATCTCTCCTGCTAAGTTATAGCCCCTTCACAGGTCCCCACTTCTCCCACACTTAAGTTAAAATTCTTCCAGAGCTTTAATATCCTGTTATAGGCATGATGTCGTGAGTTTGCCGGCCTTGCATTGAAATCTGTATGGGATCACTGTGGTACAGTCAAGTGAAAGCCCTAAAAAGCCACTTCAGAATGCACCCAATCCTGATTTCTGAAAACGTCAGTCATTCTGCCATTTCAAAACACACCTTGAAAATATCCAAAGATATTTGTCTATTTTGGAGACTCCTAAAAGTTTCTTTCAGATGAAGCGGGGGTTGAAGCTACTCTCCTTTCCCAAAGACTTGACTCTGGTACCTGTGTGTCTTACCCTGTGGGCCATATAGATTATGTAGAGCAGTTGAAGGGGATATTTGTATGTGAGTAGCTGTTAGTGGAAATGCAAAAATGTTAAGCCAATTTTGTGGCTTTCAAGCATCAGGATTATCTGTTCGTTTTTTTCCTTCAAGTCCTTATGTCAGCAATATTTCTGTCATGATAACATTTATTTATCAGAGTTTATGCTACTTTGACTTTTTATAAAATACCAGTGAAGATAAATGGATCGATTGACCCCAGGAGCAGTTTATTTATCCCTTTAGTCACACTTCAGTGGCAAAATCAATACCCTTCTGAAATATCTGATATTACAGCAGGGCCAGTAAATAGTGACAATTCCTGAGCTATGTGCAGGAGACTAAAATTTATTATCAACTTAGATTTTTAGTACCTGTATTGATTTTCCTGGATGCTTGTGAATTTTTATTTATCTCTAACTGAGCAAGTGACCTTTGTTTCAGAGAACTGCAGTTAAACTTACTAAAATTTGGAGGTGGGAGGACCACTGCTCATTTGTAAGTGTTTTTCACCTTAGATATTCACCATGTTGCGTACTATTTTGTGTTGCCAAAACCAGGCATGTCAAATCTGCGTGTTCTTATTGAACTCATTTGTGTCCCAGCCCTGTGAGGACTTTTTCACTCATCTTGGTTGGAGGTGGGATCCACAGAAACAGAAGCGGAAGGGGGAGAGTGTGTCTCTTTTGGAGCAGGATGGCCAGAGGAGGCTGAGTAGTAACACTGGTCCTCAAGGTGTTAGATTCCAAATTCAGTAGGCGGTAGAAGTTGCTGGAACTTTAAGCAGTGACTAAGCAGTACTGAAAAGTTGGTAGCAGGTGATGAGCAGAGAAGCAGCTTCCAGGGGAATGGACTGGACTCACTTAGCAGCCAAGTACAAGAATGCCGGCCAGAGGCAGCACTACAGCAGACCAGATACGGGCCAGAAGAAGGAAGGACTAAGGATAAAACACAGTGTGTCTGGTTCTTGAGGTAGAGCTATTCCAAGTTTTCTAAGATATCACCAGACTGATTTCTATAGTGGTTGCACGAGCCTGCACTCCCACCAGCAATGGAGGAGGGTTCCCCTTTCTCCACACCCTCACCAACAGTGCTGTCTTTTGAGTTTTTGATCTTACCCATTCTGAAGGTGTGAGATGGGATCTCAGAGTCATCTTGAGTTCCATTTCTCTAATGATTAAGGATGTTGAGCATTTCAAGTATCTCTTGGCCATTTGAGATTCCTTTTTTGTGAATTCTCAGTTTAGCTCTATACCCCATTTTTTGATTGGGTTATTTGGTTTTGTGGTGTTTAGTTTCTTGAATTCTTTATAAATTTTGAATATTAGCCCTCTATTGGATGTAGGGTTGGTAAAGCTCTTTTCCCAATCTGTAGGCTGCCATTTTGTTGTAATGACAATGTCCTTTTCCTTACAGAAGCTTTTCAGTTTCTTAAGGTCCCATTTATTGATTGTTGGTCTTAGGGCCTGAGCTATTGGTGTTCTGTTCAGGAAGTTTTCACCTGTGCTGATGAGTTTGAGGCTTTTCCCTCCTTTCTCTTCTATTAGATTTAGTGTGTCTGGTTTTATGTTAAGGTCTTTGGTCTACTTAGACTTACGTTTTGTGCAAGGTGATAAGCATGGGTCTATTTGCATTCTTCTACATGTTGACATCCATTTAGACCAGCACCATTTGGTGAAAATGCTTTATTCCTCACCAAGCCACAAGGACATCTCCTCAAGTATGTTCATTGCAGCTTTATTTGTAATAGTTAGAAACTGGAAACAACCCAGATGTCCTTCAACCAAAGAACAGATAAAAAAAAAAAAACTGTGCTACATGTACACCATTTACAAAATGGAATACTGCTCAGCTATCAGAAACAACAAAATCATGCAATTTGCAGCCAAATGGATGGAACTAGAAAAGCTCATCATGAGTGACCTAACCCAGACTCAGAAAGATGCACATGGAATCTATTCACTTATAACTGGATTTTAGCCATATAGTACAGGATAACCATCTTACAATCAATAGACCCAAAAGAGCAGGAACATGGACGTGGTTACCTGTTAGTGGGACACTCCACCCTAGTGGAACTGCCATGCATGCCACCTGTGCAAGAAGAAGCTCTTAGACCTCATGTGACCAATGAACTGAGGGGGGCTAGTACATGGACACACCCACACCAGAGGGGTGGGAGGGGTGGAAAAAGGGGTAGAGAGTGGGAGAGTGGGTAGAGGGAGGGGGCAGTAATGGAGATATAACTTGAAGTAATAAATAAATGTTAAAAAGAAACTGTGTCTCTTGGTCAGCAACAGGGAAGTTGGTACTTTTGGTAGTAACAGGGAAGGCTTCCAAGATCTCTGGTTGATTATTGTCACCTTATATATGATACCTTATAGTTTCGTGTGACTTTGATTGAGCAGCTAGCTGATCAGTACTCTGCTTTTAACAGGCTTTCACAATATAACTGAAAAATAAAAAATAAATAAAAGTCATAGGTTAACATGAATATCTAAACATGAGCTGAACAAGAACAACAACCATAGATATGCCCAAATGGACAGAGAGGGCATGCAGGGCCTCAAACCCACACAAAGAGCTACAGCCACTAAGGAATGCTGAGAGTGGGAGGAATGGACTTCCCGAGGGAAGAGCACACCAGCTAGCTATCCAGTCAAATGATCAGCCCTAAAAATGTACATAGAAGTAGCATTATATAGATCAAACATTTTATGAGGTATATATGCACACACACACACATGCATGTGAAAATGATGAATGAAAACAGAGGACATTGAATCTGAAAGAAAGCAAGGAGAGGTATATGGAAGGGTTGGAAGGAGGAAAGGAGAGGGAGAAATCATGGAATTACATTATAATCTCAAAAAATAAAAGGAAAAATAGTCATAGAAAGTAAACCTTTGCAATGTATAAGTATAAACAGCTGTAAACGGTTGTTGACTTGTCAAATAGCTCACAGATACCTGGAAGAGACCATCTGAAATCGTGTCGTGAGCTCGGGCTGTCCAGTATTTTCACATTGCCACATAATATTGTCATCTGCAAAATTCAGTTCTCAGTTGTCAAATACACGGTTGAGTATTCTCTCTCTCCTTCACCTTCGTCCCCCCCCCCCCCCTCTCACTCTCTCTTTGTTTCTTTCTGCCTCTATCTTTCTTTCTCTCTCTGTCTCATGTCTTACCATTTTTTTGTTGAACCACATTCTCTGCTGTCCTTGGTCATGTGGGCTGCAGGTTGGCCGCACCCAATTAATGGTCCAGACAATCAATTAGAGATGCCAGCATCTTCTGTTGTTCAGGAAATTCTGTTCACCTGAACAGGAACACCATGGAACAGGAGCCATGATGGGCAAAATCGTAGATGTGTTTTGTTTTGTAGTCCATAACTGCTTCCGTTGCGAATGCTTACCTCTGCTGTGAAGCCAGCTGCCAAAGATACTATGTTAATGACTTGTGTTCCAATAAAACTTTTGTGTTACAAAAGCAAGTGGTGGGCAGGACATGGATTATAAAAGAGTACTACTAATTCTTTCCTTAGATCGTGCAGTGTAAACAACACTATAAGATTTGGTCCATAGTTTTACACTTAACTTTTATGACTCCTAATAAGTAATATGGCATTGTTCTAAAACTTATTAAGCAACTTGGCGTTTTAAAGACAACTAGTTGCTGAATATGAACAGAATTTTAGTTTTCTAATCATTTGAAATCTCAGAACCAATACAGATACAAAGCTGGAGATTCCAAGTATCTTGAGTATAAGCTTTAATTTTAAGGAATACTTAGTCTTGCTAAATGGAAAAGTTTGTGGTTTCAGAATTTAACTTATGAAAGTTTGCAAAAAAGTAAAAAATTCAAACCAGTCAGTGCACTTGTTGAGAGCTTGCCATTGGCCAGGCATTGTTGTCACCATTTAAACTAAATCAAAGCAGCAGCCATCTGTGGTAGGAGCTGCCAACCCTGTGTAACAGACGTGGAAGGAAGGCAGGCAGCATTCACCGAGCCTCTGCCCAGGTTCTGGGGGTCAGACCCAGCAGTCTATTCACAGCTCATTCTTATGGCTACCTACTCTACCTCTATAGTTATTAAGTCTGTAACACTCATTATTGCGTCGTTGAAGTATACCACTTGGTTCTAAGTGTCATGTCCTTTTGCCAAAAAACCTTACACGCTAAGTATACCCTAAGACTTTAAATGTCATGACCTGGGAAGATGGCTCAGTGGACAAAGCGGCTGCTGTACAAGCCTGAGGCCCGTGTTTGTATTCTGAATGCCCACATGGAAAACCCGGTGTTACTACACCCTTCTCTAACATACACTAGGGGCGGGGAAATGGAGACACACAGACAGATCCTCAGGTTTCACTGGCAAGCCAGTCTGGCTAATCTGTGAGTTCCAGATTCAATGAAAAAGATCCTGTCTCAAAATAGAAAGAGAGAGAGTAATACAGGAAGACACTAGACATTCACCTCTGGTCTCTACACATATGTACATACATGCACATGCACTACCACATATGTGTGTAAATGTTAACATACACCTACACGGGGAGGGAGGGAGCGATGGAGAGGGAGGGAATGAGAGAGAGAGAGAATGAATATATAACTGTCAGGGAACTTTCAGTCATAATAGCAAGTCCCATCATTCCTGAAGAAGAATAATTCCTATTCCCCCAGGAACTCCCCCAGATAGCTAAGTTGTGGCAGTGCTCAAAGGAGAGCCTGGATCTCATAGACCTGTTGCTTCTTAAGGTGGGGATCCCAGAAACATCATGTAGCATCTGCCCTGTCTGAGAACACTGCCATTTTCTTTTGACTCATGCAATTCACTCTGTAGGTCTCAAATGCTGCAGTGGGTAGGAAGTTCCTGCTTGAGCAATTCATGTTTGCAGGCGTGATCCCCAGGGCCTCTGGGAATGAGAATAGAATGGGCTGCCTCTGAGAGCAGATAAACTCAGGAGGCATTTTTCAAACCTCTGACGCAGCGGACACACTTTCTTTCAGAGGTCCAAAAGATCAAAATATACCCATAGCGCATGTCAAAATTATTTTGCAGCTGTCTGTCGATATACACGTCAGTTAAATTGTACTTGATCTCATTGTAATCATTCTCAGATAAACTTAAGAACTGTTAGAACAGGTACAGCCTGCTTTCTTTTCAGATGTGGTGAACTTTTAAATGGATGCGTATAATATCAGAAACAACCCTATGTGTTTTTAGGAATTTATCTAGCCATTCATAAACTTTAACATTTCAACTTCCTTTTATTTTGGAGCCGATAACGTGTCTAAGAGACAGAGTGACCTAGACTTGGATGTAATTCTGTCAGTCTTGAGTAGCCATTTGACAATGGGAAGAGCACTTCCAAGGTCTTGGATCCTCAAGCGCCTTTCTGTGTATACAGCAGGGCTATGGCACCTCTCCCTGGGAACTTGTGTATGTTTCTGTAATGTTGGGGGAACCCTCATCTACACCTGTGCCCCGGGAGTCATAATGAGAGGGCAGAGGGTTGGTAGCCCCTCCCTGACACTTGCAGCACAGTGAAGAGGAGTCCTTCTCTGCCTCAGCAGTCCACTTAGATGCTGGACTTGTTTCCCTTTTATGTGTACCATGCCATCCTCACCTGTTTCCTGCCCCTTTCCCCCTTGTTCTAATGATGTTCCTTTATCCTATATCTTTGAGGTTTTGTTATCTTAGGGTCTTGCTCACCCTGGAGGGCCTGAAGGTCTCCCCAGTAGCCACAGCTGGCCTGCTGCTGCAAACATATGGAGCCCACAATCCAGCTGCCTCCTTTATTGGGCTTCCATCTTCTGAACCCCTGTCCCTGCCATCATCATTGAGGGCAAGTACCAAATAACTAGATTTACCCCCTCTAACCTGAAGCCTCTGAAATCCCCAGGCTTCATGTCTAAGGCTCCCTGCCCTGGCTCAACGTTCCTGCACAGGGCAGACGTAAGAAAGCTCTCACTCACACTTCTCTTCCTCTCCTCTACCTCCTCACCGATGCTGGTGGTTCTCTGATGTGCCTTTTCATCACATTTATCAGTGTTAGCAGCGGCTCACAGCTTTGTTGCTTTCGCTTTACTCAAATGATAGAGAAACCTGTGATTTAAGATCCCTTCCTGCTCCTCCTTGGTCTCACTATCAGGAGGGATACCAGTTCTGGGAATGTTAGGCTCCCGTGATCATAGAAGTCTACTCCTGTCTGCTTGCATCCCAGGATGGAGGTGGGGAACCCAGCTGTCAGGCCAAGGATGCTGCACCTGGTCGGCCCGGGCCATGTAGAGGTCACCTCTGCCCAGACAGAACTAGAGCACAGTGAAGGCTGTTCTCTGACCTCCTGCTGTTTGAAGGACAGCTGGGCAGGGGAGCAGCAGTGTGGAGTTGCATGCATGAGGGTGTAGCTGTAAGAAAGGGCAGAAAGAGTAACCAAGTGCCTTCTCCCTCCTGACCAGGGCTATCTCCTACTCTGGTCCAGGAATATTTGACTTCCTGGTTAGACATCAAGTCTCTTCTAGACAGGCCTTATCTTGTTTTTGTGTTTATCAAAAATCAAAAATGAGATGCCAACACATTGTGATTTAATAAACATTAAAAGTCTCTGTGTTATTTCTTCAGACTTTTTCCTATTTCTGATTAATTTTCAATTAAAAATCAATACTAAAATAAATCATTAGAAACAAATTACTTGAATGTATAGTCACCCTCATACATATGAGGAATTGGCCCCAGGACCTAACTGGGGACACACATGGCTGCTCTTATATAAAATTGTGTATGAATAGTTGACACTCATATGCACATGCCCTTCCAAGTCATGACTTGTAAGACTGTAAGACATTAATGTCATTAAATGCTTGAGATAGGTTGTTCTTGAGAGACTAGTGAGTGAGTGTATGTACGTTCAGAGTAAACACCGCTTACCCCCCGCCCCCATATTCTCAGCATATGGTTGAATCTGCAGGTGCTTAGCTCATAGATTGAGGACCACCTGCATAAAGTACTTACTAAACCCCGGGCATCTGTACACCCATGGCAAGTCCTGTCCATCTGCGTCAAGTTTTCCTAGCCTTTCATCCACGGGATGTCCCTTCACTGATGGCTGAGGGGAACTGACTCCCTATATATAGTTCTCTCAGCCTTTGACACTAGCTGAACTGATGGTACTCTGCTATTCCATCGTATGCCCTGACACAAAAATTCTTGGGAGGAGGAGGGGATTGTCAGAGGGACCAGAAGACAGCCCAGCTCTTTAGGTCCTGCCTGGAACACAGAGGGTTAGCAGCGTTTTCTAGTGCAGGAAGCAGCAGCAGAGTCTCTGTGAGATTATGCTCAAATTTCAGGGCTTCTGTGCTGTGAGTTCTCTTCCAAGATCTTGCATCTATTTCTGTACACTCATAATTTTGATTAGGAAGGAAGGAAAGGGTTAGCTTTATGGGGCATAGCTTTAAGAGCCCTGAAAGCCTGCCTGTGGCCCTAGGGAGAGGTGTGCTGCATGATCTTTGTGCTCCTGCCTGTGAATCTGTCAGAGGGAGAACACATGTTGAGATGACATATGTCAACATCATTCAAAAACAACGGCACCAACACCTCTGCTAATAAACGGATTTCAAATCTATTATTCATAACATCTTAGAGAAAGTGCCTCAAAACCTTCTCGTTTTCTTCACAAGATGCAGATTTTTTTTTTTTTTTTTGGGATCAATTGAGGACAAAAAGAAAGGAAAGAATTGATAAATTGGCACCTTCATTTCTAGCCAGCACACCTGTCCCACTTCTAGGATTTAGGCCTAAAATAATGAGTTCTTAAAGGTTTGAAGCAGGTGCTATACCATTATTTTCATGACAAATTCTCCTATATTTCACTGGAAACCAGTGAAAAGGAAAGTCTAGTGTTCTTACTTTAATTATGTAAACCTCATTGAAAATGAAGATTCCAGAGAATGACAAACAGGGCTGTGACACCTGGTGACTGAGGGAGCACTGGCTTCCTAGTTCAGCTCTCACTGGCCTCTTGGGCAGAAGTATGCCCATGAATTGCATTGCTGAGGTTTCCTTGAAAGGATGTTTGTAATGCTTGGTTATACAGATGTAACGCACTTTGGATATACATGGTTCAGACAGCTCAGAAATAATAATGATTGCTTAAATCCTTGCAAAAGGAAAACTCAGGTTGCTGAAGTTATATGCCCTCTGAAAACAGTAAGGGTAAAAGTCAGCATATGATAATAACTTTCACTACCCACATAATTTAAAAGATAATTTGACAAGAAAGAGTATATAATACAGGAAATAGGTATCACACATGCACATATGTGTGCATACACACACATACACACACACAGAAGCAACAGAGTAATTAAAACATTTAGTTTGAATAAGCATTTGTAGTTTTCTGTCTCTGAAACCTTGAATGGGTATACATTGTTTTTAATATGATACAAAAGGTACAATGCTATCTTAAAACGACAAAATTGAAAGATTACATGTTATAACATTTGTTTAGTTGACACTGCTCACTCATGTGGGAGATACTGTACCTTTGTCCTTCATCTCTGTGTTTCACAGGGAGCCAACTCTAGTTTAGTACAATACTTACTTTTACTGTCTACTCTGTTCTTAAGTTTATATTAAGTTTTAGAATATCATATTTTTGCCCAGGCGGTGGTGGCACACACCTTTAATCCCAGCACTTGGGATGCAGAGGCTGGCGGATCTCTGTGAGCTTGAAACCAGCTTGGTCTAAAGAGTGAAGTTCCAGGAAAGTCAGGGCTACAGAGAAATCCTGTCTCAAAAAAAAAAAAAATCATATTTTTGGAATTAAGTCTTCCCATTCTAACATTTTATTGGAAATACAACTTTCCTTCTCTTGCTTTGAAATTCTCTAAAGCAGTAGTTCTTAACCCTTTTGAAGTTCACAACTCCTTTGGGGGGGGCAATGACCCTTTCACAGGGGTCACATATAAGATATTATACATATCATATATTTACATTACAATTCAAACATTAGTAACATTACAGTTATAAAGTAGCAATGAAAATAATTTCATGGTTGGGGGTTAACTACATCATAAAGGCCTGTATTAAAGGGTCACAACATTAGGAAGGTTGAGAACCACTAAATGTTAGATTCGTTCCTAAAACACAAGATGCAAAAGTTTGACCCTGAATCGTGGTGTTTGAGAAATTATTCTTATCATGTATACTAATTTTATTAGAATAGATAGCTAGAGTCTCATAGTTAAATTTTGAGTTGTTTAGGAATCAAGAGGGTATTCTGGATCTAAGAAGATATTTTTAAAAGTATGAGGCAAGTTAGTATGAAAGCTGAGTTAGATATAGAACTTTAAACTCATGGAGATGGTTAGATAGTAGAATGTTAAAGTCAGGTGCCAAATACATATGGACTGGACATTGGGAATGTATGCTAAGCCATATAACTCTTATAATTGTGTCCTATTTATTTCTGTTGTTTTGTATTGTATTTATAGTTATAAGAAAAAGAACCATTTTTTGGACTGAAAGGGAGAGCTGTTGGGGGGAAAAAAGAAGGGAAGAGGATGGGGGGGTTGAGGGGGAGGAGGGTGGAAGGGTGGGACTGGAGGGGCGAGTAGGGAGGGGATTGTGATTGAGATGTAACTTGAAGAAATAAAAAATAAATTATTAAAAAAAAAAGAATTACTGAAGATGGCTACTAAATCCTTATACTAAAGGAGGTTGGGAACATTTGATGCAGCATTTAAGGCCATTCTTGTATAGAGTTAAGCCCCATCTTTTCCTACATCCTCTCCTACAACTGGGTGACTCACAGCAAGTCCTTCACTCTCCTGAGTCATTTACCCTGTGAGTGGGGGATAATAATATCTTCCACACAAGGATATGAGCAAGAATTAAACTGGGTAATTATGGAAGGAGCTTGCCACAGTACCTTTTTCCATAAGAAAGTGATCTTTGAAAATAATTGGAATAATAGGCATAGTAGTCACGTAAATATTTATTGAGTGTTACTCATAATGTAGATACTACATTAAAACTGGAATTTTTTTTATTTTTGGCATAGGACTTACTTTTTCTGGAAAAGGCACATATATTTAAGTGATAATTATATTACAGTGATGATAACCAAATTTCTAGTACCACTCACTGTCATTTTTATGAATGTGTTGCTTTAAAAAAATAGCCTGTAAACTAAGAAGAGCCCAAATTAACACATATAAGACTAAAATTTCCCTGAATAACCAATTAGAAAGACTCAGGGTCCTTGAGAAACTCTTTCCATATTGAAAGAGGCTCTTGGCCCTCATATGACTGCTGAACTGGGGCGGGGGAAGGTTATGTAGAGACACTCCACTCCAGAGGAGTGGGATGGAAGGGTTAGGGGGTAGAGGGTTGGAGGGCGGGACTGGGAGGGGTAGAAAGAGGACAATATGATGGAGATGTAACCTGAAGCAATAAATAAATAAATAAAACACCCCCCCCCCAAATAAAGAAAGATGATTCAAATAACAATGTTTTCCCAGTCTCAATAATTCCTTGTTTCCACAAAGAAACAGTGTATTTTACCTCTTTTGGAGTCAGAGCAAGGCTTGCTGTCTTGGGCTGTATTTTACAGCTGCTATCTGCCTTAGCCTCTTAGGTTGTGTTTCTAGAGTTTGAGGCTGTATTGGACAGTGGGGCGGAAATGCACAGAGTAGCTCAGCTGTCCCCAGTCAGCATGCCCACTGCTTTTAGGAAGCCTGCCCCCAACTTTCCAATGTGGACAGGTGGCCCACATTCGATGGTTGGACATAATTCAGATGTCCTGTTTACAGAGGATGAGAAATAAGTGGTGAAATTTTAGAAATTGGAAATAACTCAAAATTTAATTAAGGGAAGAACATTATTTCCTATTGGCCCAAGTGTGAATAAAAGCCAATAACTTCAAAAGTAGTTTTTCTAAATTGAAGTGTAACAGAGAAAGCCTCCAAGGAAGAGTCCATGCTGTAGTGTTGCACACAGGCTACATTCATGCTCTGTTCTTTTGCCAGTCTGTAAATCAGGAGAGATCATGGAGTTTTCCCTGCAGCAGTCACTTTGATATAATTTGTGTCTGCCTCATTGTCTTTGAGTTCTGTTTCAGGCTGGCCAGTGAAGTGCCGTCTAAGTACCATGTTGGTGCAGCCTTTGTATGGCCTTAGTCCAGTGGACTTGATATTAAAGCAGCACTTGAGGGAACCATACATTGTCCCGATGGTGAATGCACAGCTCTTCATTGTTCTAGCAAGGAAAGGAGGCAGCCAGCAGGGAACAGGATTCCTTCAGCTCTGCTTCTAGTCCTGACGTCACAGAAATGTGTCCAGCTTCTTGGGGGAGGTTGTCTGACTTGGCACAGACTTCCTCTGTCTCTAAAATAAATAATACTGTTGTAAAGGAGCCAGTGTTTGAGTTATCCATTAGCATCGTAGGCCATGCATGATGTGGTAGGCTAAGCATAGTGAACAGGCAGGTACTGAGCAAGTACTGAGAAGGGCAACAAGATAAGGGCTTTGCCAGCTCTGGAGTGTGTCAGTGAGAAACAGGGCTCAGACCTCTCAAACAGCAATGGCTCTCCACATTTGGGTTCCTCAGTCGTCTGTGAAGGTAGAAAAGATTTAACTGGAAGAAATGAGAGCGAGGTTGTGTATAGACAGGGGTCTGCAAGAGATGTGTTTAAAGCAACTTTCTTTGGTTTACTAAAGGATCGGAGGAACTGTGCCCCTGAGTCAGGTCCCACAGACTCTCCAGATGACTGACGTTCTAGGTGCACCAGGTATAGGTAAAA
>CAJQZJ010032438.1:4128906-4171006 GCA_907164525.1 Lophiomys imhausi
TGGGTTGCTGGGAATTGAACATGGGTTGCTGGGAATTGAACATGGGTCCTTCGGGAAAACAGTCAGTGCTTATTTACCACTGAGCAATCACTCCAGCCCTTCCCCTTCACTTTCATTGCTTCTCCTCTGAGGCTAGATTCTTCTAACTTCCTCTTTTCTAAAGAAGTTTCTGAAGCCATGGAACCTTGTCTCCCTGCCTACCACCAGGCCAGAGTCTCAGGGTTCCCTCCTGAGCACCACACACCAGCCAAAGTAGTGTTCAAGGAGAAGACACTATTTTTAACAATCCATCATTTGTGAGTTAAAACACTTCTCATATAGTCCATAAGTAGGTGATTATAGAGGGTGTTTTCCCCTAACTCAGGTTATCTTTGTAAATCTGATTAAATGTAATCATCAGGTGTTGGGGAAGGGCCTATTAATTTAAACCTAGGGGATTAACACAAACTTGAACTTTCTTAACTGAACTATGAATTAGTATTAAAGGGTCAGATTCCTCATCCTGGTTAAAACTCCCTGTTTCTTTGGGAAGTATGATTAATTTGTTGCCACAGAGATGACCACAGAGCTCAGGCCTTTTTGTCAGCTGAGGCCCTAACTGAATACTCCTGTGCGGCTGACTCAAGCCTCCCAGTGTTTTCCTCAGCCCCCTGGAGTCCCGAGGTGTAACTGTATTACCCAGGGTAGTTGTAGGGCTGGAGGACACCTAGACACTTCCTTTAAATGTATACTAAGTTAGCAAAGTCTGTAGCAGGAAAGTCTTTCTGTCAGCATGAATGGCTGATGGAGACTGGAGAGGAGGTGCTGCCTCTGGGCAGCTCCCTTGATGACTGTAAGCTGAGGCAGGACAGATGTTGTCTTGGTGGACCATTTTGATGAATTGCTGCCACAGCTGCTTTGATTTCAGCCACAGTGGTGGCAGCTGCATTGGGACTACATGCACTGTATCTTTACACCAATAACCTTCACTTTTATAACTACCAATGCAACTTTGAACTAATGCTGTTATCTAAAGTATAGTATATATTATGATTTTTCCAACTGTCTGTGTTAAAAGCTCTTGTAGTTCTTCACTCCCATTTGCTAGCTTCATGGTCCGCACTTCAGTGAACTGCATTTCTCTGATTTAAAAAAAATCATCTTGTGTGTATTTTATTCCACAATATATCTATATTTTCTTTGACTGGAATGTTTTTAATATACTGCCAAGAAAACAAGATTAGCAAGAAGAAGAAAGTTGTGATTTTCCTATCTTATCTCCAGCTAAAGAAGCAGATGTTTTTGTCCCTAGTCACTGTTTCTGAAAACCATGCTGAGCAGGAGTGGGCTGATGACAGACATCAGGTGTGGGGTCCAGTGATTGCCCATCCCTGTCTTGGTGTCACATTTTGAGAGTCCAGATGCATTTTCATGGTCATGTAGATTCTGTTTAAAAGTTCTAGTTTCCCTTAGGAATGTATTTGATGAAGCCACAAAGTCTGTTGGCTTTATTCACTCATAGACTAAGGATAGTCTAGGAGTGAGAGGTGTACTTGTGGTACATTAACAGTTCAGTGTGGTTTTTGAACCTGGGTATTTGGGAAGCATTTTGTCAGCAATACTTAGAGTGAAATTTGCCACTTAAAGGAAAACAACGGACAGTAATTGGAGCAAATAAATGATAAAGGTTAGAGTTTTGGAAAACATATTTATCAGAAATAGTATTTTAACTTAAAAGTAGCATATTAAATGCATTCCTGGCAAGTTTAGTAATGATACTCACAAATGTATGTTGGGTTTTGTGTAGTGAAGGATGTTAACACATGAGAGTGCCACATACCTCAGAGAACCAAACCTCCCCCGACCAGAGTGGCATTGCACAGCTGTGCACACGCAAACACTCAAAGCATAAGGTAGAGCAATGGGTTTTGATATGATTTCAAAAGTCACATTACAACTGCCCTCATCATTCATATCTTAAAATACCCGTTTCCATGCACAGTAAAGACATAATCACATTTGACTAGGTGTTGATAGGCGTTCAACACCTGAAGCAGTCTTGCCTGTCGTGGAGGTGGACCATGGTTTGCATCAATGTGTCCGGCTTCCAGTCTACTTACAGGACGGATCAAAAAGGGCTCAGTGCAGCAGGAAGCAGCCAGCAAGGTGAGAGTGATGGTTGTCTGTAGTTGTAGTGAGTTCTCATTATGCTCAGGGGCCTTACAGCTAGAAAACCTTACAAAGAAGAGTCAGTGTGTGCCCACTTCACCAGCACATAGCCAAAAAGAGTAGCAAGCTGCTGTGAAAGGGTAATAGAAATTTTCAAAGTATCAATATTTTTTAAATGATTATTAAATAATGTTGAACACTAGGGCTTTAATGATATAACTTTCAAGTGTTATGAAATATAATAAAGGATATTATTATTTTCTCTGTCTTTATAGTGAATAAACTGAATTACAAAATAAACTTAAATCACTATTAAGTGATAAAAAGTAGTATTGAAACTCACAGAGTCTAATTCTGAAGTTCAAATTTTTAATTAAAATTTATGGAACTTAATACAATTTAAGGAGTTGTTTCTTTGTGTAATTGATAAATCTTCAAATATAGTTTTTTTTTTAAGGTATATTTTTCTTGTGCCAGTTTGGAGGATGAAACTCTAGTGTAGCCATGAAGGGCCCTTAGGTTCTGGAGTCCTAGGCAGACTAAAGGACTCACCTTTCTCAGAATCCTGGCTCTCCTACCTGGTGTCCTGTAGTCTTGAGAAGGGCATCAGCTTGTTAATCTACTTAATGAATGCACCTCTTCATCTCTGATGTGGTTTTCTTGGAGACTCCCAGAATGGGGTTTGTGTGGGGAGATCTGGCAGGTCCTACCCAGGACCTTCTCAGGGACAGGGCGCTCAGATATGACCTCATTTCACCAATTTCAACTCTACACAGTAGAGGACGTGTATGGCCTTGTTCCTTCTTCTCCCCACCTCGGGAGACGGGCTGCACCCTGCAATTGACAGTCACTGACTCTGGTCTCAGCCTTGGAAGAGTAATTCTGGTGAACCTAAGAGCTCAGAGTTGGTCAGCCAACAGGATGAACTGGAGCACAGCAAACAGAGAATGACCAGGATGGTCCTGGATCCAAAGAGGGCACTGGTTTGGTTGGATCTGTTTAGTCCGGCACTACTGTTCAGTTTGGAAAGATTGCAGGGCCCTGTGTATATAATCTGATCATCTGTTACAGACTTGCTAGTGGCGTCCTTACAAGCATGCTGAGGATCCGTGGGTGTCACCTCCCCAGCACTGTGGTGGCCTGTTAAGGCAGGCTCTCTCCCTTACCTCCTTCATGGGACATCAGTACCTTCTACTCTTTCTGAGCCTTAGGAACAGCATGCAGTCAACTCCCAAGGAGGTTCATGAGATATCTAACTTCACTCTAAGTTATCCCATAAAAGTAACGCCCTGGTGTGAGGCTTTGTTGCTGTATTTTGACTTTGATTGATGTCTGGCACACACTGGGTGCTGGCCCTGGGGTACACTAGTGTCCCTTTGAAAGATCGCACAGTTACCACCCTCCTAGCACGAACTAAGTTGGGCATGCTTGAGTTCTTGTTTTGCACTGTTTCATGGAGTAACTAAAAGTTCAAGTCTGTCCCCAGGACAGTTATCGTAATGTCCAAGTTAAGGAAGGCCATGGATCCCAAGCTTCTGTGCAGTAAGGCGTGAGTCCTAGTCAGTGTCCATTCCCTCCTCTTACCCCGGCTCTTAGCTGCTCCTCCACCCACATATGTCACTGAAGGTGCTGAGGAAATGGTGCTTGAGAAAGTGTCCTTTTTAATGAAGGGTCCTTGCTGAGGTTTCAGAAGCAGTGTGCTGTTATCAGTGGAAATGCGTTATTAATACATTCTATAGAGAATTTCGTTAATCCTGTCTATCTTGGAGTGTGTATCTATTGTCGTTTGGGGCCTACTTGGTAGGGTGTCCATAATTTAAGTGAAACCTCTATGTTGAATGAGCCAGTAGGGGTCGTAGATCCCACCTGGGAGTTTAGAATGCAGAACTTAAGTTAAAAATGACGGTCAACCAGATGACATAGTGGGACCTGTCCCCGGGACCTACCTGGTAAAAGGAGAAAACTGACTCCTGTAAGCTGTCCTCTTTCCTCCACTTGCATGCTGTGATACTGTGACACATGAGCCCCCCCCCCCCAACACACACACACACATCTGCGTCTAAAAGAAATAAAAATATAAAAATGTACCAGGTCGGGATGATGCTGGCTCCCTTTCTTTCCTTTCCTGAGAGACAGCTTCAACCTGACATACCTCCTGTGTGTCTTCATCGTTAGCCCGAGCATCATAACCATGATCTAAAGCCTCTATAACCATGATGAAGCCAGAGTGGTTCAAGAAAGACACCTCTGGAGAGCTCCTCTCCATGCCTCATTGTCTTGTTTCTTCCATTAAGACAAAAAACAAACACGTGCATGCACACACAGAAGCTCTAAAACACTCAAACAAAAGCAACCGAACCTTGTCCAGAACTTTCAAAATGAGATAGAGGGGGCCTTTGTTCATGCTGTGTCACTGACTGTCATGTCAGGACACGTCCCCTCAGGGCAACACCTGTCAGGCTCCCTCTTGAGTTCCCTGCTGTCTCCCTTTTCCAGCCTGATGTTGAGTTGAATGTGAGCTGGCTGCAGCCACTGTCAATGGCCTCTCTGTAGGCTAGGAAGGCATGATTAGCAGAGACAATTAGCAGGGTTGGATTAAAAAGGAGGGGAAAAACCAGCCTCAATTTAATTATTGCCCTATTAGTTATCAGTACCCGGAACATTGGCTACTGTGCAAGCTTCTTTGTAATTTGGGAAGAAGGTGGGAAGGGTTAGAAAATAGAATTTAGGATTTTTTTTTTTTAATTTCTAAAGGAAAGAAACATACTTCCCAAAGCTGTGAAAGCATTTTCGTGATCTGGTAGATCCCATCTGTGCATTTTTTAGTGACATATTTGAAGTGCACGAGCTGTAGTCAGAGGACCTTACAAGGAAGAAAGAGAGCCGTGGGCGTTAATGAGAGGGCCTCGCTTGACAGCTGTGAGGCCCAGCAAGGCTCAGCGTGCTCTCTCCTCCTGCCCACCTATCCCAGGGGGCATGATTAGCAAGCTCACACTTCCTGAAGAAAATCTGGCTTCCTGAGGTGTCACCCAGAATCCAGAACATGCTGCTGCTATATCATTTTGTAGCAAGGGAGCTGACCCTGACCCTGACCCTGACCCCTGGACCTTCCTTTGAAAGTGCAGGTGAATGGGTTGGATGATGGTCAGCTCCTCTGTCCACAATGCCGAGGGTGGGCGGGCCTGGATCAGAGCAAACTGGGAAAACAGATTGTCAGCCGTCTTCTTTTGAAGAGTCAAGCCCTGGTAAGATGGCCTCATAGCTTCCTGACTCCTGGAGGTTTCTTCCAGGCCTGTGATATCTGTAAGTTACTCTTGGTCACCAAGATCATGACATAATGTTCAGTAATATTAAATGCTTGTACAGAGTTCCATGTTGTAGGCCCTGCCACTTGGGCTCATCCTCCTGGGTTCATGTTAGAAATGGGTGTTTAGTAGGATTATGTGAAGATGGTGACAGTGGTGGCAGTCCCTCCAGGTGCTCAGGCTGTAGCTGAGAACAGCATCATAGTCTATGGATAGTCATGTGACTTCCCTGCTTGCACCAGAGGCATCTTAAGCTGGCCAGCTCCGCCAGGTGTGACCCATATGTTTTCTAAAGATGATGTCTCAAAACCTGATTTTTCAAGTCTCCCAAAGACCAATGCCCTCTTGAATAAGTTCACCGGCTAAGTCCAGTGTTGGCTTCTTCAGCTTCTCTTAAACACCACATCGAGTCATGTTGTGTTTTTCTTAAAGAATTGAAAAAGGAAAGTGTGTGGTATAACTTTTGAATGCTCACAAGCTTCTCTGAGGTAAGAAGCTTAAGGATTATCTGTTGCATTTACAGCCGGTGTAACTGAAAGTTCAGCTTTTGCCTTAATCTCTTCAGCAGTTGGCCCTCGATGTCTCCCTCGGATCAGAACTGGGATCTGTGGAAAGTTCCAGGTGTTGGTGAAGTTGCCCTTTGCTTAGAGTTGTGTTGTTTCCCCAGTGCTGACTGATGCAGTAGGAGTTCAACAGATACTTCAGAGTGAATGACTGTCCACTGTGGACTCTGGCTTCGCCTGTAATATTTTTGTTGAATTATTCTGATCTGTTATCCATAGTGCAACCCTTCAAGACACAAGAGTGTTAACAGTGTCCTGTTCTCACATGTTGGACTTTTGTCCTCACTCCACATTTCCCTAGTACATGTGTAGTAGTTACTTTTCTCAAACAACCACAAATCACCTGACAGAAGCAACTGAATTGAAGGTAAGGATTTATTTTGGCTCACAGTTAAGAGGGACACATGCAGGTAGTCATGGTGGGATAATTCAGTCTGGAACTATCTCATGGGATGGTGCCACTACATTCCAGATGGGTCTCTGATCCTCAGTCAATGTTCTCTCGGAGATACTCTGACAGACATGCGCGGAGGTGTGACTCACTCAAAGGTGAGTCTAATGTCAGTGAAGCTGATGATGAAGGTTAATTGTCACAGGGTGAGCCCATGTTAACTGAACACCCAGACACTTGGCTGTTGACCATAACAAGTGGCATCCCAAGCATAGTGCACCTCTCCGCTTTTGTTCTGAAGTAGGCCTGTACCCCTTTTTGTTCTGAATAATTAATCAAATCAAAATTTCCATCAGCTTTGCTTTTCTGCTGACTCATTGTGGGCTACCACGCCTCAACTCCTATGTTCTTGGAGTTGCGTCATGAGATCTAAAATCAACACCCATTGATATGTGAGTTCTGCTTCATTTTGTTGGATTGGCTCATCAGCTTAGAGAAAAGATTTCTGAGTTTCATTCTGTCATCAAATATATGAACCATCTGTGGGTAAATTAGAAGGTTTCATGCTCATAGAAACAAATGAGGACTCTTTGTCCACTGTGTTGCTAACTCATTGCTCACTGGACCAAGCCACCCATTGTTTTCTTTATCCATTTGGGAGACCCTGTCCCATTTGTAAAGGCTCAAATGCCTCACAGTTGCTCCCTTCCGCAGCATGTGACGGCCGGGCCACGGCAGCTGAGCTTTGCCATTCCACCCGGAAGTGTTTTATTGATCCACCCACTCTGCTCACTTTCATTTGGGATTTCATGTAGTCGTTACGTCACTGTTTGCTTTCCCACCCAACCTCAACACGTTCTCTGCAGTATGGGTCCCCCAAACTACTGTCATAATGCTTTAAAACTGGATATGTTTCAGAATCCCATTCCTTCCTATTTAATACTTAAAGGCAATTTATGTCATGATGCCTAAGAAGCAACACGTGACACTCAAGTCACCCAAAGTCTTCAGGTGCAAAAACCACATGACTCTGCCTATTTCTTGATTTGGAGTTTCTTTGGTGATGCTCAATCAACCATCCTCCCAAAGAACATGCCAGGCCTTCTGGTGAAAACTGGGCTGTGAAGCAGAGCCCTCAGTCTGTTTCCTTAATACAGCATTGCTTGAAGAGTCCCCTTAACTAATTCTTAGTTAGGCACTTACTTTTGGTCAGGTGGCTCCCTGTTGAACAGGGTGATTTTAGAGTCTAGAATGTCGACTTTATGCAGAGCAGCTACAAGCAAGCGGCCTTGGAGCAGTTAGTCACAGGCCTTGACAAGTTGTCTGTAGCATTTATCTTGAGGGATTCTCTCAGAGGACTAGATGCATGGTTACACTCATCCACAAGTTCATTTCTATCCTTTAAAAATAGCTGTGTGGAGTATAACAAGGTGGCAGCCATGATGAAACCCAAACACAGGCACGAATGGACATACATCTGCTAAAACCATTTTGCCACCCCTGATGTCATGTTTAGGGAATGAGCAAGGTGGTATGGGTGTGTGAACTTTTATCTACAGACAGACTTATCTGGAGCCCAGAATGTGACAGGCCTAGAAAAGAGACCATCCTCTGCCAGTTTTCTGTATGCTGTGCAGCAATTATCAGGTTCTTTGTATTATGAAAAGAGCCTAAGGGAACAGTGACTGTAAAGTCTCAGTGGGGGTGAGCAGGAAGTAATGCGGTCAGATGTCACCAGTAGGGATGAGCTATCGGCCAGCGCTCAGCAGTACCGTTTTCTCTGCCTCCTGGAGGCTGATTCCATAGAACTGAGGTACCACGCAGCTAGGAGGATGATGTGAGAGTTCCTCGTCTTAGGTCTTGTGTCCTTCTTTGTCATTTCCAGTGCAGAGAGTTTGTTGTGCCCCTGTGAAGATGCAGCCTCTTCCTATGGAGATGGATTTCAAAGGAAAGTGGAGTGTGAGCCCATCATGTTCTTCGTCCCTCCTGTGTGGCCTAATCTGGCTTCAGGCTGCTCAGCTGAGTGCTGATTGTCAGTCCCCATGCCCACCCCAGTTGTTTCCGCATACCCTTGCTTAACGAGGGTCTGCTACATGTACAGTCTCCGTTAAATCATATTTAGTGTGTCTGGAGACCAAAGGACAATAAAAACGTTAATAGACAACTTTTTATGCTCCCTATAATGTTGTCTGCACAAGACATAAATTACCATTGGAATCTAGATATTTTTCAGCATAGTTAAGTCATATTTGTTTAAGATACTTCATTTAGTGACTCAAGAATTCGAGTTGGGGTTATGTGAAATTTTCTCTGACAATTTAGTTTTTATAAAAAGAGGTCTAAAACGCATAGGATGGTCTGACTCCTGAAGTTTGTGTACATTAAACCAGATACCATTTCACTTCACAGCCCACTTGAAGGGTCCTCCTTACAGTACAGAACTGTTACATCAACTTATGATGGTTATCCCTTAAGAAAAGGAGTAGTTTTTACTTTAGTTTAGTTTTGCTTTGTTGTGTTTTGTGAAGAAACCCTGGACAAGTACTGGAAACACCATCCTTTTAGAAAGCCCACAATTCCCTTTCTCGGCCTCTTGATATTATTGGAAAAAAATCAAAGGTATACAAGATGAACATCGGATTCTTCCTGAGCAAGGTGGGATGCTATCTGGGAGGATGGATTGGTTCTGGATTTTTGTAATGCTTTCGGTGGAAAACATCTGCTGAGATAATTTATTGAGTGTTCCATTTAAAACTGTATTTATCTTAATAAGAAGCACTTGTGACACGAGTTTGCCAAAGTAGTTTCATTAAATTGTAGGAAGTGCTTAGAGTAAAGTAGTGTAGAATGACCAAAGGGGTCTTTTTAATTGCCATTATAGCTGTTTGAAGGAAGAAAGACAGGAAGGGGAAACCTTTTGGAGTCTGGCACTAGATTTTAATTGAGAAGCGAAAGGTGAATGAGTATAATCTACTCATTTGATACCCTTTGGGATCTTAGCCTCAGCACAAGGATCCATCAATGGGGTTTGCAAAATCCACCCAGGTAGAAAGCATGAAGACCAAGACAGGGCTGTGAAATTCCTACCTGTATCACTGGGCCAGCTTCAGTGAAGCCCTGGGACAGCCTGATGGAGTGGTGCTGGCTGTGTCCAAACCCTGAGACCTGACTGCAGACTGGATCTTACTGACCCAGGGTTCAAGAAGATGTTCTTTCACCTAGCGTGAGAGGGTTGAGTTGATTATTTTCTAAAACATGAAACTTAGACCCTCTAAAGATACTTTGTGGCTCATTCTGGCCTCAGCCTACAGCAACTCCTCCCTTCCCCAAGCTATCTATGAGTGGAACACTGAAATGCCAGGAACATTTGTGGGTGGTGTGTTCATTCAAGTGAGCTCCATGAAACATAAGATATCTGCCACTTGATTCAGCAACGTAACAATCAGATGCAATCATAGTTAGCTCTTGTGGAGGAAGTGGGAAGCATAGGTGCTTTTAAAAGGATCCTGAAATTTTTGAAATAGTTTGTCATTGATGACCTAACAATGGAGCATTTAGGAGGGTGGCAAGAGCTCTCAAGACCAACTAGTGGAAGAAAAACAATTTGATCAAAGCTGGGAAAAAAAAAAAAAAACCACCTTTCATAATCTGCCACAATCTCCCAGTGGAAGAGAAGAGCTGAAAAGGGGTGGCAGATGGAGACTGTTAACAAGAAAATGGGTCATAGAATAACTTATGAGCAACTTGGAAAGTTATTTTGATAGTAATAAAAACATGTAGTAAAACTATGAAGGAAAGCATAGGAATGGCGTGTGCTCCATCTGGGGGAGCCGAGTGATGAGTTAAATGGCAGTCCCAGGGCCTAACGTTTATTGTTTGAATGCTGCATCTTAAACTATTTGGGCACAGAAACACTTATTTTACTGTTCTTAATATGTACATACACATCGTGGGTTATATATTCTGAACTAAGACACTTAGGAAAACAGGGAGCCATTGAATAGGAGTCAGGAATACTCTCAAGGATTAAAAACCCGACAGCTCGCAAATCTTGGATTCTACCGATGTGGGCGCTGCTGTGGCGTGCGGAGAGCTGTAACTCACCCAGGTACAGGTGCGCACAATAGGCCAGCATTCCCATCCGTGGGGACGGAGGATCAGAGTGTGAGCAGAATGCAGATCTAGGCAATTTAGCCCAAAGCCCATGTTCTCGTTCACTTGGCTGTGCCATGTGCACCACACTCACACTCAGCCAGCGAGAGTTCCAGAATAGCTGATGAAACTGCGGATCACTTGTGGAGCACTCCACCACCTTTACCCGCCATTTCACCGTCGATTTTGCTGCAAGTCTGCTCTGTTACATATTTAATAATGTTCCCAGAAGAAATGCAGAGAGTGCAGGTTTTCTGAGAACCATCCACATGATGCAGCTCTGTTGAAGGGCAGCGCTATGAACACACAGGGTGAGCTGGTGCTGAAAGGTCCAATGCGAACCTCATTATTAGACAGGCGGCTTGGAGAACCTGATGTACTGTGCAGTCAGCCTAAGTAATACTCATGTTTGCTTGAAATTGATGAGTGACACACACATATGGAAAATGATAATGATAGGTCCAAATAAATGTGTTCACTAGTGTGTGATAATTATTATACCATATACATCAAATTCATAATGTACATCTCAAATATATATAGTTTTTAACCAGCTAAAATTTCTAAATAAAAAATTAAATTTTGAAATGTTTAAAATACAAGAACAAGCCCCCCCTATATATATGTTTGTGTGTGTGTGCGTGTGTGTGTGTATGATAGGCAACTTGGCCTTCATATATATCCCTTACCAAGTGTGCCATGTTGGGCACCAGTGCAAAAGGAAGCTCTTAGCCCTCATGTGACTGATAACCAAAGGAGAGGAGTGAGAGTGAGAGGAGGGAAAGGACCGGAGGCTGGAGCTGGGAGGGGTGGAAGGAGGGGGCTGTGATGGAGATGTAACTTGAAGAAATAAATAAATAAAATGCAAGGACAGTACTCTAAATATTGCTTCTATGTGAATTCCCTATCTTACCCAAATACATTTTGAAAGACTATATAAAATAAAGAAAAATTAGACAATAACTTAAATAATTGTACTCTTGGCCTATGAACATAGTCTAAGGCCTGTGATAGTAATCTCTTTACAATTTACTGTTTTCTTAGTTTTTTTTTTTATATGAGTCGTGTTTTGCATGCTCACCACATTTGTGCCTAGTGCTCCACAGAAGTCGAGGAAGGACATCAAGTGGGCAGAAGAGGCGTAAGAGCCCTTGGCGTTGGAGTTCCAGATGGGAGTGAACACCATGTGGGTGCTGGGAACTCACCCATGTCCATCTCCCTTGTTACTGAGCCATCTTTCCAGTCGTCCCCCCCAAGGTTCCTGTTTTTAATAGAACTCTTATATCATTGAAAGGGAAAGGAAGAAAAAGTATTATGTTAAAGCACATAGAAAACAACCATAAAAACAAAACTAAGGGATAAAGTTATTCAGAAATGGTGATAGACGGTTATCTAAATCCTCAGGGATTTGGCTGGGGCATGACAGGTTAGCACATTTATACCTCAGTGTTTCCTAGACTTTAGGGTAACAGAAGAGTGTCATAGGGAGCTTGTTAAAAATGGACACCAGCAGCCCTTGTCCCAGAGAGTCTGGCTCAGTAGTTCTCGAATAAGCCCGGCAATGGGTAATTTTAACAACTCTAGGTAATTTGGATTACTCTCAAAGGAAAAAAAGAAATTTGTATTAAAAACTCTGTTATTCTAGAGGACACGGTGTGGAATGACATTCTGGCAGGTAATGCGATAACTCTGAAGCGGCATGTAGTCAGGTAGATCTAAGAACCCTTGGAAGACTGAGTGGGCTGATGGGGGAAGGCTTCCCTAGGCAAGCAAAGGGTGACGAAAGTGGAGGGAGCTCATCTAGCTTTTCAAATGTGTTCAGGACACAGGAACAGCAGAGATGTTTCTCTGTGGTGGATTTTCCAAATTGTGACTGGCTCCATGTTAATTAAGTAGGTGTATTAGTCAGCTACTGCTGAGGTTCAGAACACCCCAAACTTGAGCAGCTTAAAACAGTAATCATTCCATCTTGCTTCTATCTCTAAGATTTTCAGTCTAAGCTCGAACTGCTAGTCCCAGTGCCTTGTAATAAATTGTGTTCAAACCTGCTCCACACTTTCCCTTCCTTCACTCACATTCTGTCTAGGGTGTATCCCTTCCTCATGGCAATGTCAGAAAGTTCAGGAGGGCACATCCTCCTTAGTTCCCACCATGTCACCTTATCCTGCTGGCTTCAAAGCAAAGTCATTTGACCAGCCAGAGTTGAGGACTGGAGGAGAACATCCTACCTATTTTGAGAGAGAAGGAGGTTGAATTTCTAAACAATAATGCAATGTAGCACAATAAAGTAGAGGCAAATTTCTGTAATTTGTTCCAGGGGAAGACATTAATAAGATGCTGTATTGAATGCATTTAAGGTCCATTTGAGGAGAACTTGCCCATGTGTGAACTGTGAAAAGAATAGCACGAAATTCTTTGAGTAAACCTCAAAGGAGATGATGATTCACTACCCATAGGGCCATCAGGAAGGTTGAACTGAGTAGGACTTATGGGAACATTGTGAGTTTGCAACATCCAAAGCAGAAAGTTGAACTGATCCAAGCTGGGGTTTACATGTGTATGTGTTCTGGTGTTACAGTCCTATATCTTAGTGTGTGTTGTACCTAAAAATAAATAAATGAATAAATAAATAAATAATCACAAAGTACATTCACTTTATTCAGTTTGTTTATCTAATGAGCTCATGGCTGATTGACTTGGAAGAACCTCTATATTCTTGGAGGAAAATCAAGAACCAGAAAAGAAAAGCCCACTCATGGTTGATCATCTGAGAATGCGACAGTTATATTCAAACTGTGTGCTACAAAATCATTTGATAATCAGTGCAATTATTTTAGAGTTAAATGTTACTCAGTCTTACAAACTAACTGTGACAATCACAATTACTGCAAATAAGAAGGGTGCAGTATTATGTTCTGAGTCACTCAGTTATGCCTGTAAGTGATGACACAATTATAGCAACAGCTTGTAAAAGGGCCCCAAACATAGACACCAATTATGACTATTCATTTATTTAGACAGAATGATCAGTTTAACAGATTTTTCCCATTGAGAAAATAAATACTCATTCAAGCAATCTTGAAACCTTTGTACCTATGCAAATAGTTCAATAAGATGAAAAAAAAATGTGTTTATGTGGTCTTTTTCTAGGAAAACAATGAAAAAATTTACCAAGTGGAAAAGTAGCCAGACCTGCCCCCCATTTTTACAAATAGGATTTGCTGTCTCCCAGGATGATCTCAGACCCCTGGCATCAAGTAACCTTTCTGCATCTGACTCTCCAGTAGCTGGGTCTACAGACATATACCCATGCCAGCGGAATTTGTTCATTTCTAATTGTCATTCTAATGTCAGGTGGAGATAGTTTACTCCTGGTAGTCTTCAGTACGTTCCTTTGTGGGCAACAGCTGAATTTTCATGTGGATATTTTTCCCAACTCCTACCCTTCCCTGAATATACCATCTCCACAACCCTGTTAGAACTGTTAATAGGGGTAAGACATGCCTGTATGTAATCAGATACCCACGTGAACAGAAGCCCATGTTATGGAGTGAAGATGGGATCCTAAGAGTGCCACAGTAGCTAAAAATGCTTGCCTGTTTCAAAAGGGATTAAAGATAGTTTTTCTAAGATGGCTGTTTAAGCTTTAAAGCATAATTTCACAAATGCTGATCTAGTGGAATAGTCTCCAAATGCTCCATAATATTGAACTTGTCTTAACACTATATGCAGAATAATTCCAATATAATATTTTAACAGTGTCTTGATCTCTATAAGACTTTTATTCTTTTTTGATAACTTTTTGGGACTGCATAATAGAATCTACTAATTTAGAAAAATACTTATTTTTATGTACCTGAGCATTTTTCATTTGTTTCTGTCTATGCACCACATGTGTACAGTGCCCATGGAGGCCAGAAGGGGTTGTCAGATGCCCCTGGGACTGGAGTTTCAGACAGATATGAGTTGCCATGTGGGTTGTGGAAATCAAACTCATGTCATGTGGAAGAGCAGCCAGTGAGTGCTCTTAACTGCCGAACCATCTTTCCACTCCCCAGTCCATCCATTTTAAAGGTATGGTTTGATAAATTTCACTATTTTAACATTACTTTCATCTCATCATTAGCATCTGTGATCTTTCCCTCCAGGAACAAAGCTTTTCATTGTTCTTCTTACACTCAGTAACTTCAGTTATTTTGAATATTGTATATAGATTTTAATTAATATTGTAGACATTATAATGTCATTTTGTGGACATCTTGTGTTAGTACAGTGTATTTGCCACATGAGCTGATTCATGCCCCACTATAACCCGGTTAACACTTAATTCAGATTTGATTGTTTTGCATGCTTTTTTCTATCCTACGATCCCATCCATGATACTACATTTCATGGTGGTATCTCCTTGGATTGCTGTAAACTATGATGGCTTCTCAGAACTTACCTGGTTTTAGTGGCCTTGGCTGTTTTTAAAATATGCTAGGAATTTGCAGAAAAACCTCCAGTTTGGTCTAGTCTGACATACTGATGGTCAGAGTGAAGTGACAGATTTGGGAGAGCACAGAAGGAAAGCCTCCTTTGGATCATGTCTTATCAAGGATGAATGTATCCATGTGGCTTTGTCGCCTATTCTGACCTTGTTCACCGGGAGAGGAAGGGGTGGAAACGAAACTTTTAAATATCCAATATGTATTTATTAATAAGTATATGCACTTATAACAAATATGAACAATTATCTAACTACTAGCCCTAAGAATGACTATAACATCTGTTACCTAACAATGAAACCTATTAATAACTATAACAACTATTAACAACTAATCCTAACCTTTTAGAAGGATACAGTCTCTGGGCCAGGTCCTCAGTTGTCAGGAACACCTCAGGAGTGAATCCTTTGAGGCAACGGTCTTTCTTCAGGAATATCTCAGACATAGATCCTTTAGGGTAAATTGGCTATGGCAACTTCACCTTAAATGAGGCTTTCGGCCTTCTTCTCTCTTGAAGGCCTCAGCTGTCCATAAGCCAACTTATTCAGTGTGTATTAGCAACTCAGCCATTCTGCCTCAGTCTTTGAGGCTGGCCACAGTTTCACTGAGGCCACTGTTTGAACTGGTCAAACCCCTCTATGCAAAAGCTGTGCCACAGAGTTTAGTCCTTGGCCTTTTGCTACTTTGCTGAGGCTTTCTCTGCTCACTAGTTTCTTTCTGCCTCGGGGAAAGCTGGTTGTAATTTTTTAGCTCTGTTGGAAATCAGCTTTTCAGTCCACCAGCATTTTCTCCATCAGATGATACAAACTGCCTTACATCTTGTAATCTCTAGCATCTCAAGCTTGTGAACTCTCTAGGGAGGGAACTCTCAGGCTCCACCCACTTTGTCCTTAAATAGGGTCTCTCCTTGTTTCACCTGGCTTCATCCTGATCTGGGCTCCGCCCACTTCGTAAGGGTATTAGCAGCTGAAAACAATGCCAGGCCATAAACCTTGTTTTTAATCCATATGCTGCTACACCAGTTGCCCACAGCCAAGTTGATCTTCATGCCCCATATTAAGAGACTGTATCAAAAGCCCTTAGATAGTCACTAAATCTAATTTATATTAATCCAACTCCCCTTACAAAGGGCCTTGCTGTCTCTCTCCATTGTGGAGTTATTGTTTTCTTCTATCTGTGTGCATGTTTTCGTGTATGTGAAGGTAGGTGTGGAGGCCAGAGGTCAATATTTGGTGCCATTCTAGATCTTTCTCATATTTTAAGACAGTCTCTCGCTGAACCTGGAACTTCCTTTTTAGCTAAGTTTGATGTCCATCAAAACACAAGGACCCTCTGTCTCTGCCTCTACTCACACACTGGGATTATAGGCATATAGTGCTACACCCAGACTTTTACACAGCGTTGGGGATCCGAACCCAGGTTCTTGTGCTTGAGAAGCAAGCGTTTATCCTCACTGATCCTCCTCCAAACTCTCTTGCGTATTCTGAAGAGGAAACATTTTTGTTTTAAGTAAAACTTGTGGCTCCTCTTGTAAATTGTACTTTTTTGTGTCTGTTCTAAGAACTGATATTCCTTGGAGCTGGAAGGCGGCTGAGTGCTTAAAGTTAAGCAGCACCCTGTCTGCAGGTGGGTTTCTAGCACCTATATGGTACCTCACAGTCAGCTGTAAATCCAGTTCTAGGTGGTCTGATGTTGTCTTCTGTCCTCCTCAGATATAACATGACGCACATGTAGGCACATGCACACAAATAAAAACAAAATATATTTTTGAAAAAATATCTGCCATTTCAACCTAAAGTCATTAGGGTTTTGCCTCTGTTTGTTTCCAGAAATTATGTACTATGGTTATTATTATACTTTGGTTTCATGCCTATTTATTTTCTCAGTGTGAGTCAGAATTCAAGCTTTATTCACTTCTGTATATCCAATTGTTTTAGAACCATTTTGAATAGGTTATTTTTATTCATCAAATTAACCTTTGACAGACTACATTTATCAAAAAAAAAAAGAGAAAGGTGATCATTATATTCAACTGTACCTCTTCATTTTTGTTTAAGACCTTTGGGTCAGAAGATTAATTTTTTTTCTCTATCAGTTTTTAAAACTTTTTAAAAGCAAATATTTATTAATTCTTTGATAATTTCATACCAAATACATTGTGTGTTGACTATATTTTCCTCTTTCTATTCTTAACTCCTCCCAGATCCATCCTGACCCCTTCCAAATGGTGTGTGTGTGTGTGTTCTCTTTTCTCCAGACTGGCTCTTAAAATCCTTTTGCCTCATTTTCCTTTGATGCTCCCTGAGCCTTGGGAAGGAGGACCAAAGGTGGAAGAAAAATCTTTTTTTTTTTTTTTTTTTTTTTGGCTTTTCGACACAGGGTTTCTCTGTGTAGCCCTGGCTGTCCTGGACTCACTTTGTAGACCAGGCTGGCCTCGAACTCACAGAGATCCGCCTGCCTCTGCCTCCCGAGTGCTGGGATTAAAGGCGTGCGCCACTACGCCCGGCTTGGAAGAAAAATCTTAAGAGAAGGAGAGTTAGTAGAACACTGTTGATAGGAATGGGAAACGAGGAAAAATGGGGAGGGAGGTTTAACTGGTGTGTTGGATACAAGGGCAGAGCACAGAAGAAGGTAAAGAGGGATAGCTAAAACTAAGGGTCTTTGAAAGAGCCGCATGGAGACCTATTTTATAAACTTTATATATACATGATATATATATATATACGTGATATATATATATACATGATATATATATATATATGTATGTATTTCATACTGAAGAGTTTCATTAGTTACCATATAAAAAGGACAGTGCTCCTCCCAGAAACATGGGTAGCCAAATAAAAAACCCAGTACCGTGTATGGGACACCTCCCCTCAAGTTGTTGGCCATAAGAGTCCCATAGATTCCCAAAACCACTATTGTCATTGCTTTTGGTTTCCCACCATTACATGATGGTAATAATTTATTGCTAAAGACAATATTTCCTTTGGTCACTGAACTTGGAGAAATGAAGGTGGTACTGACCAGTGGGCTTCCTCCTCCCTGCTGGGTAGCTTTTATAGAACTGAAAGGTGTTATGCAGGGTGTTGGAGAAGTCACTAGCAGTCTCACTCAAGTCTGAACGCTGAGAATGACAATAATGACTGGAATGGCAAGATATGCATGTAGTGGTGGCCTAAATGTTATGGGAGTCCAGTGCACAGAATGCATGTCTGGCACTGTAGCTCTAGCCAAGGACCCAGGGTCGGGGAGTTCCTAGGTCCTGCTTTGAATCAATGGCAGTATTTGGCTAAATAAATGTAGTATCAAACTGTCCTCTAAATCTGTGTCTCTGTGCCCATAGATCCGTCCAGCTCTCGGACCTCATTGAAAAAGTTTCTTTCTGTAATGCAGGAACTCACAACCAGTTAGAGGGCAAAGAATAAGTGTCTGTGGAGTGGTCAGCCATAAGTGAAACTTATTTTTAGTAAAATATAAACAGTGATGTGACTGGTAGGTATCAGGATGCTCTTTCATCGTGATTGTTGAAATATTTACCGCAAACTCCTTGTTTGATTTGCCTGGTTGACTGGCGTCTCTCAGTGCTGTTGTTTGTTTAGTAGGAGTTACTGGCCTATCCCTCAATAGAAGCTGCAACTTTGCTCCAACAGCAACTCTGCATCTGGAACTGAGTGGAGTTTCTTCTCTTGGAGTGGGTTTGTGGTAGGGCATGTCTTCTCTAATGACTACCAAAACAGCTTTGTAAATGTCCTTTGTAAGTTAGCCTCAAATATTTATAACAACTAGTCTATGGAACCAACTTGAGCATCCAACAGCAAAGGAGTAAGCAAAGAAAATGTATTTACACACTGGAACTTTTTGAGCCCAAAAGAAGGAAGTTATATCATTTTGTAGGAAAATAAATATCACTGGAGATAAACATATTAAACAAATTAAACCAGCTTCAATCATATTAAGACAAATGTTTATTATTTAGGACACCTAGATTATGGAGATATATAGAATCATATATATAGGAATATGAATATCACACACACACAGAAAAGTAAAAGAAAAATTGTCTCTGGGAACAAAGGGGTGATGGGACAGGAAGAGAAGAATATGGGAGGGTGTGGCTGGAATATGCTCAATGTACAGTATGATTTGCAAAAAAGTGTCCTAGTGGAACACAGTGCCCCATATAATAAATATATATAATGATAAAGGATTATAAAATACTATTAAATATTAACATAATTGGCAAAGTCAATCTGAGCTTTCAGGTTTATGACTACAGGGGAAGAATGGGGTTTTCTTTTTAATTGTTGGAAATAGATTTTTAATATAATATATTATGATTACCATTTCCCCTCCTCCACCTCCTCCCCATATCACTACCACCCAAATCCACAACTTTCTTTTTCTCGCTCAATATAATAATAATATTAACAACAAAACAAAATAGACTAAAACAAACAAAGACTGAAAAAGGAGCCATAGAAAAAGTACAAGAAACACATAAAACTCAGAGACATGCATATTTGTACATACAGAAAACCCATAAAAATAAAATTGATCTCAACAGCTAACATCCACATATAAGTAAATATATACCGTATTTGTCTTTTGGATTTTGGGTTACCACACTCAACATAATTTTCTTCTAGCTTCATCCATTTGCTTGTGAATTTCATGATGTCTTTTTTTTTAATGGCTGAGTAATATTGTGTGAATATATATATTTTCTTTATACAGTCATTCATTGGCAGGTATTTAGGCTGTTTCCAGTTTCTGGCAATTATGAATAGAACCTCAGTGAATGTGGTTGAGCAAGTGTCTCTGTGGTAGATGAAGCGTCTTTGGGTATATGCCCAAGACTGGTATGGGTGAATATCGAGGGCCATCCATTCCCATCTTCCTGAGGACCACTTCCGTAGTGACTGTACAAGCTCCCCCAGCAATGGCTGAGTGCTCCCTTTACTCCACATCCTCACCAACATGAACTGTCACGTGTTTTACTGGTGTTGGCCATTCTGACTGGTATAAGATGAAATCTCAAAGTAGTTTTGATCTGCATTCCCTGGTGAGGGAAGGGTGTTGTTGAACACTTCCTTTAAGTGCTTCTGGGCCTTTTGTGATTCCTCTTTTGAGAACGTTGTTTATGCTATAGTTTTCGGCAATCATGCCAGGTGTAGCTTCTGGCCACTAGCCCTTTGAACTCTGTTACTCTTGGTGTGTCTGTGTCTGGGAGATTTTTCTTTTATACTACTTGGCTCTTTGGAGTTGGACTAAAGGCAGTCCTTCCTGATTTCTTTCTTGATGAGATAAGGGAGATAGCTCTACCCTGAGATACCCACTGTCTTTATAACCTTGAAAGTTCAGCACCAACTTGTTCCCACAACCATCTGAACACTGATCACTAACATGTATAATTGTAGTGGAAGGCATAGACGTGGTCCGTGAAATTGTGTTCACAGTGTTGGCCCTGCCACAGGCCAGACATGTGACCTTGAGGAAGATGCTCATGCTCAGGATGTGGGTACTAGAAGGATGTGCTTTACACAAGTGCCATGACCGAGAGTGACAAGCGCAAAGCACCTGTGCCTGCAGATCTCTACTGTCTAGTGACCAAGACTGCAGTCAGTCTCCTAAGTCTCGCTCAACAGCTCTGCCACCTGCCCAGCCCATCTTCTGGAGCAGCTGACTCCATCCCACACACCACACCATCTCCTACTTCGGGAAAGGTGACCAACTATTGTAGTCAAGTATAATTCAAGAAAGTGTAAATACCAAGGAATTCAGTAGGCGGGGGAGTGCTCAAATGGAAAACCAAGCAAGCTTTAGTAACCATTGGGTTGAAGTAGAAATTACAAGCAGGGTGGTTTTTTTTTTTTTTTTTTTTTAACCTGCTGTAAGGCCATATGGTCGCTGAATGTGTTGATGCTGCTCCTAAGATCTTTGAGTATTTTAAACTTGACATGTTATTTTTTTAATGATTTCAAACATCATTTCTTTCCGAGCCTTTCCCAATGTTGCCGTATTACTGAGCAGATGGCTCAGCAGCGTTTACATTTGCATTTTGCAATACTGCCATGTTATTTGCAAAATTTCCTTCCAGAAACCTGTGATTCGTTCCCTACCTTTTCGGAATGGCTGCGATGAAATCATAAATAGGGTCCCAGGCATGTGGAAATAGGGCTTGCGTACTGTGTAGCATTTCAGTTTTATATTGTTTTGTTCTGGTTTTACGCCCACTATTATTACTGTGTGCTGTCATTTTAGGACTCCCACTGAGGGAATGAGTCCTTCTCCTTTCTCATAAGAGGCACATCCGTGCCGCCGAGAGGGGCCGTAATGACCGCGCCCGCGCCCACACTTTCAGTCTGCGCTTTACTTTAATGCAGCCGCGTCACATTTTCTAGAGTAGTCGTGTTTATTTACTTACTGCCTGGCCGCTGCATAGATGTCTGCTCCATGAAAGATGGACTCTGCTTTGTTCAACCACTGACCTCCTGTACCAGCGCAGCCCAGTTCCCTGTGACTCAGTGTGCACACAAATTAGAACTAATGGCCAACATTCTAAGAACTAGGGCTTTTACAAGCTGGCTAATTCTCTGAGCCCAGCTTTCTTCCCTCTTTCATTTTTATCTCATTCTGCTGTGTTTTCAAGGGGCATTTCCAGCCTGCTTTCTTCTGATTGTCCTACTTCCTTTCTTTTGTTTTGTCTTAATTTTGTTGTTGTTCTAAAAACCAGCAGTGTGTTATTAAATAGACAACCTCTTGGGTCATCTTTTTCTTCACTGGGGGCACAATGGGATTAGTGCCAACACAAAGGCATTTTCTTGTTTAGCAGATTGAAAGCAGGAAACAGGACAGGCTGTATTGATCAGCGGACTCCCGATCTTTTTTTTTTTTCTGAAGGCCTGTGATAATGAAACTAAGCCCCCACCAGTGTCCCTGTTAAGATGCTTTGCCTTCGTTCTTCCAGAGGAGAACCAGGACTACTGATTTGTCTGCTCTGCTCACAGAGTGGTTAAATGGAAGACTAGCCAGGCCTGGCCGGTGCCTCATCTTGGTGTGATCAACCCTTGATCATCGTTGCTCCCAGCCCATGACTGGAATAAAATGCCTTTCATTAACTGTCTTCGTGACTTCAGGCCAGAGCTGTTTGGTCTTCGACCTGAGGATCTGGAGGAGCAAAGTTAGCATTGAAGGTTGCACTTTGCTGTGTGTGGAAGAGGACCGTTTGCTCTGATGTTGGAAGTGTTGGCAGGCTGTTTACTAGTAGGATAACAAACCCTGTCTCTCAGCTCAGAAGTGCAGTGGGAGTTGAAGATATCAGCTTATTGCTACAGCCATGTATCTAGAATCTTTTAGGCTCCACTGGGCAACTTCATAGCTGTTACAGTTTCTTGGGAGAGAAAAAAGGGGCCCTGACCCAGCCGAATGAAGACTTTGATTTCTCTACAGCCAAAAAGAGTTAAAAAGTGAGAGTCTTTGCGTTTTGGGTTGATGTCTGTCTTCCCTGAGCCTCAATGTTGCCACCAGCAAGTCTATGAAAGCGTCAAACAGTGATCTTAGTAGGAGATAACATTCTAAAAGGCAAAACAGACATAGAAATAAAAAAATGAATAATATTCTTGTTTTTTTCAAAAAAAAAAAACTCTAGTGACAGCATATTCTGGTGAGCATGTAGAGAAAGGGGAACACTCCTCCATTGCTGGTGGGAGTGCAAACTTGTACAGCCACTTTCAAAATCAGTCTGGCCATATCTCAGAAAACTTGGAATAGTTCTACCTCTCCTGGTCATATATCCAAAAGATACTTCACCAAACCACAAGGACATCACATTGGCTCATCTGTGTTCATAGCAGCCTTATTTGTAATAGCTAGAAACTGGAAACAACCAGATGTCCTTCATTGAAAAATGGAATGGATTTAAAAAACTGTGGTATATTTACACAATGGAATACTATTCAACGTTCAGAAACAAGGAAGTCTTGCAATTTGCAACCAAATGGATGGAACTAGAGAAGCTCATCCTGAGTGAGCTAACCCAGACCCAGAAAGATACATATGGCATGTACTCACTTATAACTGGATTTTAGCCATTTAGTACAGGATCACTATCCTACAACCCACAGACCCAAAGGAACAGGAACCTAGCACAACTATCCTGTGAGAAACTCCACCCAGCAATGGATCAGATGCTGAGACACACAGTCAAACATTGTATAAGAGAGGAAGGAGGAATAGAGAGACCCAGAGGGGATAAGAACACCACATAAAGATCAACTGAACCAACCAATCTAGGCCCCTGAGGCTTACAGGGAGTGAAACACTAACCAGAAAAGGGGAAAAAAGGCATATATAGACTAGACCTACCCCTCCTGTACATATATAGATGATAGGCAATTGGCCTTCATACAGATAGATACCTTAGCAAGTTGGGGGGGGGGTCAGTGTGTGTCATAGGCTATGTTGCCTATTAGTGGGACCCCTATCCCTAGCTGGGCTGCTATGTTGGGCACCAGAGCAAAAGGAAGCTTTTAGCCTTCATGTGACTGATGAACTGAGGGGGCTTGATAGGGGTGAGGAGCCCCTCACCCAAGGAGAGAAGGAGAGAATGACGGAGAGAGGGAAGGGGGTGGGAGGGTGGGACCAGGAGGGATGGATGGAGGGGGTTGTGGATGAGATGGAACTTAAATAAATAAATAAATGTTTAAAAAATTAAAAGCAAACAAACAAAAAACAAGTAAAAATTGAGAAATGTAGGGAAAAGGAAGTTTAGGAAAGGGAGGAGCTGGAAGTTGGCTGTGAACACAGTAGCAGTCAAGATCAGTTAGTTTGCTATGGAACACTGTGGACTGCCATGTCGGGGGCTTCACACTGGAAGACCTTACTCTTATGAGAAACACTCTTCATGGTGTGCTTCCTAAGACAGGGTTTCACCTGTGATTTAGTCCATTTTGCTGTCCTCTCTCAAGATCTAGTAATTTATAAAATAGGATCTCACAGTGACTTGAGACTGGTGGCTTCAGAAGAGGTGCTTGGCAGAGAAGCAGAAAGAGACACAGCTACTTTGAAGAGAGAGCAGCCATGTGGTGTGGCCATGCCCTTTAACAACCCAGCCACACACAAATGCTAGTTTACTCCACTAGAGTATCATGGACCTCGGTACTGCTCAGAGATCCCCTCACCTTCCAGTGCTGACATACAGACCGAGCCTCCAGGATGCATACCTTTAAGGAACGAACCCTTCAGACCCTATTCATACCACAGGCACCCAGCAGGGATTAATAACATAATAAATTTTGTCTAGCTATCATTCTGAATATTGAGTTTAACTACTTATTCACATCAAGTTGTTGCTGTGTTTATTAATCTCTGCCCTGCCTGTCGGGGAAATACTGTGTCTGTATGAATAACATCTTTGATAGGTTGCTGAGCACACAGCTGAAATACTCAAATTTAAAAACTGTGAGCGGGATTGTTACAAATCGCCATGTTCATAATAATAAAAACAATACATGTATCTAATCTCTCATAGCTACCTAATTCAACTAATTTTTGAACACTAATAACTCTCTGTACTCTCACGTTGGTAACTACTAGAAGAGTGTTTGTGTTCTCTTTAGGGGTTTACAAATAACTCTTCCCAATCTGGATGGCAGCTTGCCTTTCAACCTTTTATTAAACAAAAGTTGATTGGAAGTAACCAGAATTACACACTCTGATTTGTTCCGTTCTGGGACTCCATTCTGGCCCTGGCATGCAGTGGTAGGCTCTCCCCCGTACCTGGGCCGCCAGCTCCATGTGTGTACCCTTAAATCTTGCACTTTTTGATGCCAGTTTGTAATTGGTTTCCAATAACTCAACTTCTGATTGGAGCCTGGAACCTGCAAGTCATTCAGGCAGGTTCTTTTTGGAAGGTTTTACTTGTGAATAAAGAACCTACAGGTAGCTAAAAATGACCCAGATGCTGGCTCCCAATTGCTTCAAACTCCTTTGTCTATAATGCCCCAAGATAGGTTTGAACCCCTGTTTGTATCAATACCCTTTAAATATGGAAGATATTTCACTCACGGGGCATGGATCTATCTTATGATAGACATCTCCACCCTCTCAATCTGTCTCTTGGATGCTCAGACGCTCCTTATTCTTGACGTCTTTGCACAGTCATGGCATTTTCATAACAGTAACATAACAGACACAAAGCACTTGGGGATCACTAGGCTCCGAGGCTTTCACAGTGGGGAGAGAAGTGTGGGGAGCAAGAAAGGAAGCGGGAGATGAGGCAGTTCAGGGTATACTGCATCTTAAGCCTTATCTTAGGCTTTCTGTTGCTGTGACAAAATGCCATGGCTAAAAGCTTTGGGAGGCTTATATCAGCTTACACATCCCTGTCACAGTCTCTTACGAGGGGAACTCAGGGCAGGAACCTAGAGGCGGGAGGGCAGGAGCTGAAATAGGGACCTTGAAGGAAAGCTACTTACTGGGTTATTCCTCACGGCTTGCTCAGTTTGCTTTCTTGTACATCTTAGGTCCACCTAGCATGGGTCCCACTCACAGTGGGCTGGGTCCACTCACATAAATCACCAATCAAGAAAATGCCCGCCGGGCAGTGGTGGCGCAGGCCTTTAATCCCAGCACTTGGGAGGCAGAGGCAGGCGGATCTTTGTGAGTTCGAGGCCAGCCTGGTCTACAAAGCAAGTCCAGGGCTGTTACACAGAGAAACCCTGTCTCGAAAAACCAAAAAAAAAAAAAAAAAAAAAAAAGAAAATGCCCAACAGGCTGATCTACAGGCTCGTAGATCCTACAGAGTCATTTTCTCAGTTGAGGTTCCCTCCTTGGAGATGACTTTTTGCTTGTGTTGTGTTGATGAACTAGAAGCACAGATCTTTTCTTATATGTTAGAAGCAGTATTTTCTTTTGTCCCTGTCATTCACATGGCACCACATATGCTATGCTACCAGCTTGTAGCTTTTTTCCCCCTATAACATTTCATCTTCTACCATACTGTTTAATTTTTTGTTTATCACTTTCCTGGATCCCATTATTAAAATATCAGCTCTGCAATGGCAGTGATTTTTATCTTTTTAATTCACTTAAGGATCTTTAACATCTAAATAATGCCAGATAAGAAATGTTAGGAAAGGTTATTAATTAGCTAGCAGTCCATCTAAGTACAGGAATACCTAATTCAGATGTCTCCATCTGCCCTCTGGGAGATCTTTCAGACCTTGACAGTTGTTTTACAGAGATCCAGAAGACCCAAGGCCTTTTGAAACAGGGAAAATTAACATCATCTGGTGTTCATGAACTCAGTGTGGCCTGCTAGTACCTGTTCCTTTCCCATGCACTTAAAATGATGTTTGTGTTATTCCAAAGTTAGGAATTGTTCCTATTCATTGATCAGCTGTCATATAGAAGGCAGGTGCTCAACATTTTGTGTGAGATGCCTCATTTAGTCCTCAGGTGTACTTGGTACTGTTATTAGTCCTGTTTTCAGGATGAGAAAGGCAGGGCTAGGGAGATCAGTCAGTCAGTAAGGTCCTTGCTACCAAGCTTGATGATCTGAGTTTGATCCCTGGGACCAAGATGATTGTAAAAGAAGATGTTATCCCAAAATATGTTCCATGCCAGGCCCAGACCCATGTACTTACATACAGTCACAAATTAAGTAAATGAATGCAAGGTCTCCACAATTTAGAGACTAGAAAGATGTATCAGATTGAGAGCACTTGCAGCTCTTTTCAGAGAACTGGAGTATGGGTCCCAGCACCCATATTTAGTGGATCAAGACCACCTGTTACCCCAGCTTCCAGGGAATCTGACACCCCCACTCTGGCCTTCTCAGGCATCTGCACACACATGTTTATGCAGATGTGTGAACACACATACAACATAAACACACACACATGCACACACTTTAATATTTTTGGTTGTAATACTAGCTTTTAACAGCTGAGCCATCTCGCACTTTAATATATTTTTTTTTTTTTTTTGGTTTTTCGAGACAGGGTTTCTCTGTGTATCCTTGGCTGTCCTGGACTCACTTTGTAGACCAGGCTGGCCTCGAACTCACAAAGATCCGCCTGCCTCTGCCTCCCAAGTGCTGGGATAAAAGGCGTGCGCCACCACCGCCCGGCGCACTTTAATATTTTTAAAGCTAAATTTAAAAAAGAGAGGGAGAGAGAGAATGAGAAAGTTGAAGTGTAGAAAAGGTAGAGACAGTCCAGGTACCCTGTAAGAAGACTGGGTTTGCAAAACTCCATGGCTCCTGTGTTCTGACCGACTCAGATTCAGGGATGATTACTGGAATCCAGCAACAAACTTGGACATTTGTTGTGTGGAGATTCATCTCCCTGATACAGGGATGGCTTCGCTAAGGATGGTTGGTACCACAACCATATCAACAGCTACTTTTGATGACATCAGGACTAATTAATTTGAGATCATTTGGTTTGGTTTGGTTGGCGAAAGCTGCCATGTAAAGTGGCTAAAAGCCTTGTCTTGGCATAGATACTTAACCGAGATATGAATTCCCTCTTAACTTGCTTTTCCAGTTTGAAGCAAGGAGCAGCCAGAAGTTGAGCATGCTTTGTTCTGTCTTCTGTTGGTTTTGTTGCATTTCACTCTAACCTCTACCTCAGTGCTGGCCAGCCTCTTCTCATTCTCACTCCGTAGGCTGCCATGCAACCTTCACCAGTGTCCCGTGTGGCTGTGAGTTACCCTAGACAGTCCTTGCCGTTCAGGCCTTAGAGCTGCTGAGCTTCTTGGTGTCCGTATTCAGCCTTAAGCAACTCTTTCTTAAATTCGCTTATTTTCCCAGTTCTAGAAATCAAGTCCAAAAATGAAACGTTTCATCTTATTTGCTGTTTATTGTGTTGAGAGGAAGTTGATAGATAACATAATTACTTTCTTTTCTCTAAGCATTTAAGCCATGGTGCTAAGAGAGAAGGACCTTGACAATTTTCATTTACACTTTCTGACTTAATTTGACTGCTCTTACTAATTTTATCACAAGCCAATCATTTCTCGTTAAATCATCACAGCAGAGTCCTGGAGGTACAACAATTAGATTTCAAACCTGTTCGGTTTTGGTAAATGCAGTTGGAGCGGGAGTGCATCTTGCTGCAGTGTGCCTTGTCGTTGAGAGACAGGGAGAGAGAGAGAGAGAGTCCAAAGACTCGGGAAGGAAGATGCCCTAAGCAAATGGCTTTCTTTTCAGGTGCTGTGAGTAACTAACCATACAGTGTTGAATATTATTAAAGAGGGCACATTCATGTTCTGTGCACATGGAAGCTGTAATGGTATCAGTGTATTACACAGGTGATGTCTATTTCTTTGCAAACTATTGGTTTGATAAAGGTGACTTCCTCCCATTGAATGAGAGCTGCTCAGAGATGAGGATCTGAGAGGGTGGGGGTACAGACATTGCCTTTTTTTTTTTTTTTTAGTTTAAGGTATTTATTTTTCCCCCCAACAGCTCTCCCTTTCAGTCCAAATAATGGTTCTTTTTCTTATAACTATAAATACAATACAAAACAACAGAAATAAATAGGCCACGATTATAAGAGTTATATGGCTTAGCATACATTCCCAATGTCCAGTCCATATGTATTTGGCACCTGACTTTAACATTCTACTATCTAACCATCTCCATGAGTTTAAAGTTCTATATCTAACTCAGCTTTCATACTAACTTGCCTCATAATTTTAAAAATATCTTCTTAGATCCAGAACACCCTCTTGATTCCTAAACAACTCAAAATTTAACTATGAGACTCTAGGTATCTATTCTTCAACCACCTCAGAGACCTGAGAGGGATAAATATATCTGATTATATAGGAAGTGCAGGGCCTGCAGCTTCCAAAACTAAAAAATGACATACCAGTGGCTGCCTGGACAGTTCCCATTTTCTCTCCATACATTACAGCATCAATCTTCAGCCATTTGGCCCCATTTCTCTGACAGACATTGGTTGTAGAGCAGGAATTATGAAGGACTTACCTACCCTGTCTTGGCAGAGCTAGGCTGTCGACTTACCTGCTTCCAAGTTTTGTCCTTTTTGGACAGAAGTCTGTCTACAGTTGAAGCAAGTGGTTTTTCTTGCCAAGAGAATGGCTTACCACCAATTTAATCATCTCCCACTGGAGATTCTTCGATGCTCATCTTCTACTTGGAGTAATACAGACATTGCCTTCTTACAAGGCCTTGCCCAGAGGCTGATGGAAAAGACTTTCGAGAGAGGACTACCGGGTGACTGGGCCCAGTGATGTTCCTGGTGGAAACCCAGTAAACAGTGGTTATTTCCGGGGGCTTTCTAAGGCCCACCCACATAGAGGAAATGCACAGTTAATACCCAGCTTCATTGTCAGCCAACCCAAGGTCCAGATGCAAGCAAGCTTAATTTGCCTCATGACAAGATCCACACACCACTTCTCCAGGAATTGTGTACTTCCTGATAGTCAGAGGGATAAGATAAAAGCTTTTTTCTCCCCAAGGATGCTAATAACCTGCAAATACTCCCCCCACCACACACACACACAAGTAGTATCTTTAAATACTAGCATTTAGATACAGGAATGAAAAATACTTGATTTCTGCCACGTTCTCACCTACTAACAAAACTAGGTCTGAATTTCTCAGTCACGGTCCAATAATTCTTACCCTTCCCTATCAGACGGTCTTTTCTGATGATACAAGCTGGGTTTAGTGTGTAGGGGGATTGCATATAATTATGTCAGATTTCCTTGGCTAGCATTTGTAGAAACAGTTAGGTTTGGTACACAGAGTGAACCATTCTTTGGGAGTCACACAGACCTGAGACCTGTAGAGGAGATGCAAAGAAAGTAGAGATAAAGACTTACTTATAACAGGCATGGCATATGAAAGAAGGCTTGTGAGTCTTATTTGTCTTATAAATAATTAAATAAAATTAATGGACTGCTAAAAAAAAAACAAAACTATAGGTTGGCCCATATTTACCCAAAAGCCTGAACTTTAAAGTGGTCCAGAATCCCTATTTCAGAAATGACCTAATGCGTCAAGTGGAAGATCCCACAGTGTGTCTCCTGAGATAGCTTGCAGTGAAAATGCACAAGTGTTATCTATGTATGGGCTGGGTGGATGGACTGTCAGTAGAGTCCATGTTCACAAGCATAAGAACCTGAGTTCAATCCTGAAACCAAGAAAAGAAATGTCAATCCTGGTTGTGTGCACGTACAATCCTGAAGCTGAGGAGTGGAAGTCAGGGGAATCCCTGGGACTTACTGGTGAGCCAGTCTGGCATAATTGGATAGCTTCTGGCCAATGAGAGTTTCTGTCTCAAATGAGGTTGGGGCATGGTTGTCCTCTGGCCTCGACATGCACTCCCCAACACAGACACAGATGTACATACATGTGAACATATACACATGCATGCATAAGTAATAAAATAAAAACAAGGCATAAAAGAATTTTATGTTTAGCCTTGAGTTCCACTGCCGAGATCACATAGTTTATGGAAATATTTTTGTGCTGATTTGTGTTTTGTCAGCTTGGCACAATTAGGGTAATCTGGAAAAGGGGACTGTCAGTTGGAGAATTATCTCCTTCAGATTGGCCCTCCAGCAAGTCTGTGGAGCATTTTCTTGAATAGTAATCTATGTAGGAGAGCACTGCCTACTGGGGATGGTGCCATCCCTAGGCAGATGGCAATGGGTTGTATAATTAAGCAAAGGGAGCAAGCACAAAGTCTAGACAGTAAACAGGATTCCTGTGTGGCCTTTGCTCCAGTTCCTGCCTCCAAGTTCCTGCCTCAGGTTCTCACCTTTGCATCCACTGATGATGGACTGCAGTCTGTGAGCCAAGTACACCCCATCCTTCCAGAGCTGCTTTTGTTCATGGTGCTTTATGAATATAAAGCAATAAAAGGCAAGGTAGAGCAGTATTTAAATCTGAAATTGAGAACATGGTTTAAAACGTTTCAGATGCGGGTTTCAGCTGGTTTCATCAAGCGCTCAGCACTACAGTGCCATGTCCACTTATGGTTGGAAGAGAATTGATTATATGTCTAACCCAGGGATACAAATTAGAGTAGCCCTGAGTCTCTTTAATTGGCTCATTTCATCAGCTACATTGGATTACTCTTTCTTTCTTGCAGTTGTCTGTGTCCAGAATTTCATGATTAGAAAGAAAACACATTTGTGATGATACTTGATAACCAAATGTGTTTTTCCTGTGTGTTTTTCTTTATCTCTTATGAGGATGTGTTTTAGGGATGTCCTATCAGCAAACCTTCTGCTACTCACAAAGAATATGTAATTTGCTCTTTATTAGATTAGGAGTCAGCTAGGTAATTGGGGGCAGGATGAAATTCAGGAAGACACTAAAGAGATGGTGCATTTCAGATGGCTCCCTGAAGGCTTGCCTGGTGAGTGAGTGTCCAACTGCTTGGTCTTGTCACCCCTCTTGCGCCTGCTGGTCTTCCTCTCGCTGGGAGGAGAGAATTGAGATGAACAGAGAGGTCTTGCCATGTTCTTGTCAACATTGATTACAAGCATTCGTTTATGACTGCCTTGTGCCTTCTTTACCCCATGGTGACAGGACAGTGTGGAAGATGACCCTGACTGCCAGCACTGGACACTTCATCGAGACGTGACCCCACAGAAGAGCACTCAATATCAATTAGTGTCCAAGATATAAAGTCACTGTCCCCCGTTCTGATCACTTGGTTGTGTCAGTAGGCTCTTGACAAGGGGAGCACGCTGATGGACCACTGAACTTGCTGGCAACCACGTGCACTTCTAACTACAAGCTCTGATCGAGATCCCTGACTTTCATTATCGTCATATGACTGGACGACCTTATCCTGTTGCCAAGAATCTGATAGGGTCATTAAATCTATAATACTTGATTTTCTTTCAAAAAATTCCTAGGGCTAAGCATTTCATAATTTGGGTTTTTAAATATTCAGAATATTTCCATTTGTATAATGAGATTTCATGGGATGAGACTGAAATCTAAATGAAGTTCATTTATGGTTGATTTATTACTTTATACACATAGATCATAGAAAACTTTATGTAGTATGTTTATGTGCCCTACTTTTGACCATGATGCACCATTTGATATGAGATGTGGAATTCTCAACTTGTGGCATTTTCCATGCTCAAGATATTTCAAATTGAAGTTCTCAGAAGAGGGCTCCTTAGCCAGAACCCTTTACTAATATTGCCTGCTCATGAAAGGCTTGGTTTACAGGTACCAATGTAGGAATTGGGGACTTTAGTGGCCTGTGGGTACTTGATGTACTAATAGGGCATAAGTTTAATTTTAATTAAGTAAATAAATGTTGATGTTTTAAGAATCAGGTTTTAAGGCGGCAGTTATTTGTTAATGTTTTAGGGGGAGCACGGACATTTCTTATGATGCAGGTGACTGCCCTGGTCTTTAATTTTAAATTGGATTCATTATTATTTTATTGGTGTTTGTGTAGTGTCTGTATGAGTGCGTGTTTGTATGCGCATGAAGACATATGCACATACATGTAGACAACAGAGGTTGATACTTATTTTGTCCCTTGCCACTTGATTTTTTAAGACAGGGTCATTAGCTGAACCCAGAGCTCACTGATGGGCTACATTTATGACCAGCCGGTGAATTCTGGAGATTCCCACACACACACTCCCCGCACCAGGACTACAAATCGTGCCTCTACGCCTGACTTGTTACATGGATATCGGGAATCTGAACCCAGACCTTCACCTACTGAGCCAGCTCCAAGAACTTTAAATTAAAAAGCAAATCTAGTTGTCTTTATAACTCTGTTAGCTACTTACTTTGTCATCCAGCAGGAGTCACGTAGTCAGTACCCTAGCAGTTCTACCAAGTTCTCTGCAAGGACCTGGTCATAGGCACATGCAATGCATGACAGGTATCATGTCCAGTATAAACTGCTAATACAAGCCAGTGGTACCCAGAATATATTCTTACTTTATTCTTTCCATTGAAGGATAATGCAGGTTGATTCTCTGTTACTCACAGTGTAACAAGCCAGAATTGTTTCAGAGTTCAGATTTTTTTTTTAAATTTGTAATGTTTGCAAATACCCAACAAGATATCTTGGGGATGGTTCCCAAGTCCAAATATGAAACTCACATATGTTTCAAATACACTTCATGTGCATAGCCTGGCATTTTAAATGATTTTGTGAACATACTTTGATTCAACATGAGGTTAGATGTGGACTTCTCTATTTATGACATCATATCAGCATTTAGAGAAATGAAAGCATGAAGCATTTTGGACTTCAAATTGTTGGACTATTAATGTTTTATTTGTTAATACAGTAAAATGCAAAAAGGATACTGTATGTGAGGGTCAAAGTTGTAGGAAGGTTTGCATTTGGAATGATGGGAATATTGTATAACTAAATGCAAGTGACTTGCGCATTGTAGTAATAGTCCCCTCTGCTTGGTGGTGTACTTTGTACCAGAGCTCAATTTTCTATAACTAAATACAAGTGACTTGCGCATTGTAGTAATAGTCCCCTCTGCTTGGTGGTGTACTTTGTACCAGGGCTCATCTCCCCCACTCTCCCTACCTCTCTTGCTTTGTCTTGATTTGGGATAGGATTTTGTACCATAATCCAGACAGGCCTTGAACGTGAGAGGATTCTCCTTTGAAGTGTGTGGCTACAGAGAGTTATCACCATGACTAGGTTCATCCTCTTAAGCTAATGCAGTTTGTGTAGTTTTCTTCTGTTTATGTGGTTTCACATTATATCTTAGAATTTGAAGGTATTTGCATGCATTTGGTGTGTTTATCAGCCTTTCAGTAGATTCCCGAAGTGATGTCTGGTGCGTACACCTCAGTCATTTCTTGTTAACGTTATCCTCACTTATGTTTCTTTGTATTGTGCATGAGGTTTTTCATATTTTAAAATTGTTCATACTATTGCACAAAAGCATCATTGACACTTTTTATTTAAAAAATTATTTTACATATAATAATATAATATATTCTGGTCATATTCTTTTCCTTCCCCTAACTCCTCCCAGATCTTCCCACTTATCCACCTTCATGTTCACTTCTCATGTTCTTTCTCTCTCCTCTCTGAAAACAAATGTCAAAACACAAACTCAGTAAGACAAAAACAAGTAAACAAAAAAAACACATGCACACACACACACACACACCCAGCCCCACTGAGTTTGTTTTGTGTCGGCCAACCACCCTGAGAGTAGGACCTGCCTTGGAGTGTGGTTGATATACCCAGCGTCCCTCCTTTGGCAAAAGCATTCTCAGCAGGTAACAGTTGTAAACAGCTTCTTCGTTATTGGTGGGACTTTGTGTCCACTTCCTCTTGTCCTTTGTGGGATTCTGTCTCATTTAAATGTGTACAGACCTGAGTTCTTATGTGCATCAGCCTTGTTGTGTCTGGAAGACACTGTTTCCTTGAAGTCCTCTACCACTTTTGGATCTTATACTCTTTCCACACCTCCTCCCACGTAATCCCTGAGCCTTGAGAGGAGGGGTTTGATAAGATGGCACCCTTAGGACTGGGTGCTCCAGAGTCTCCCACTCTCTGCACTTTGTCCATTTGTGAGTCTCTGTGTTAACTGCCATTTCCCGCAAGAAGTGGCTTCTCTGACAGGTTTAGCGTTGCACTGGCCTCTGGGTGTTTTGACATGTCGTTAGGAGTTATTTTATTGCTGTATCCATTTAGCAGGATAAGAACAGTAGTTTTTTTTTTTTTTTCTAGAGCCCCTGACTAATTTCAGGTTCTTGACCTTATTAACAGTGTCAGGTATGGGTTCCATCTCATGGAGCGTGCTTTAAATCCAATCAAAAGGTGGTTGATCACCCCCCATTACATTTGTGACACTATTGGATCTTGCAGCATGGTCACTGTTGTAGGTATCCGTTTGTAACTGGATGATACTGATGATTACTTTCCTCTGGTAACATGCAAAGTACCATGTAGCACTGATCAGTAGGGGTGGAATGTCTAGTTGGTCACCAGCTTGAATTCTCCATGTTCGATGACACAGTAAGTTCTGTCTTGGGAATAGATCTCACTATCAGATTATGAAGGGTCACTTGTAGCCTTGGCAATAGCTTTTGAGTTTTGGGGAGGAGTCTATGGGACCCTTTTGGCTGGTGACTCAACAAGATGTAACCCATTCCGTGCACTGCGGTTTTACTTGGTGTCATAAGATGTCTGGTTGGAACATCTTCTCCTCTGTCATTTGGTGACTACATTTAAATTCCTTTCATATAGGCATATGTCTTAGAAAGCTTCTGCAGTAGTAGGTTTCTATGTGGTTTTTCAAATGCCTTCAAAGTTAGCTGTCTCTTCCCACCTTCCTCCCTTCCATCTGCCCTTTCATGCCCCTCTGCATTTAATCTCCTGTATCTGTTTTCCCCTTTATCTTTTTATGTAGTGGTATTACTGTGTTCTATTTTTCCTTTCTTGGAACGATTCCCCTGCCCCTGGTACCATACTAGCTACCTGAACTCTGTGGTTGTTCTAATTGAAACACACATAATCTAAAGCTTAAAAGCTAGCATCAACATTAAAGATAAAACATGCAATATTTGAGGGTTTTTTTTGGTAGGGGGAGGCTGGGTTACTCAGGATAATTGTTTCTAGCTCTATCCATTTACCTGCAAATTTCATAATTTTATTTTTCTTAACAATTGAATGATATGCCATTGTGTAAATGTACCACATTTTATTATCCATTCATCAGTTGATAGACATCTAGACTGTTTCTAAGTTCTGGCTGTTATGAATAGAGCAGCAATGAGTGTGGATGGGCAAGTATCACTGTAGTGGGATGTCCAGTTCTCTGGGCATATCCCCAAGAGTTGTACAGTTGGATCTTGTTATGGATCAGTTTTCAGCTTTTTGAGGAACCTCCACGTGGCTTTCCATTGTGTTAATTTCCCTTTTTAATAACAGTAAAGGTAAAGTCATGTAGGTTTTACCAAGGATATGATAAAATACTCAGCCAGCTCAGCTGACCTCAGCTTTACTTATATCCCCTGTGATATAGTGCTTCCAAAGGTCCCTAAAATTCAGTCTTAAACCACTGTTGCACTCCTGGGGTAAATACATTAATTCTGGTATTTTACTGAGCTGTATGTGTTAATAATATGTTAAGGGTTTTACATTTATTTTCATGTGGAATATTGATTAAGAATTCCCCCTTTTTTCTAATTTAATAAAAATAAATTTATTGTTTTCCAATAATTTATACTGTAAAAGAGAAGATAGATGACCTTTGGGAGACTTCAGTTATATGACTAGAAGCTCTATATAAAGGGGATTTTTATGTTATTGTTACTTCAAGCTCTTATCTCATGAGTCATTTTTTTCCAAAAATATTTCCAACTTCATGTGTTTTTATTCATGTGCTCTAAGTTCATTGTACCTATCATTTTAGCCTTATGTAATTTTTTGTTCATATTTTCTATTTCCTTCCAAAAATGTTTTTCCCCCCAGATGGTAGCACCCTTAGTCTGTTAGGAAAAACAGGGGTGGGCAGAGGATCTCTAACCTTTTCAGGCTTGCTTCTGTTCCCCTTTCCTGGAATATATTATTCCGATGCTTTGCCTGAATCCCGCCTCATCCTCATTCTGCTGTGTACCCTGAACTCTTTTTACCTCCTGCCTTTGCCCTTTATATCCTGTCTCTTTTCTCTTGCCTCTGCTTGTCTGTCTCTGAGGGTCTGAATGTCTCCATGTTGGTTGTGACACTAGCATTCCAGAGGCAGAGTTGAAGGGGCACAGGTGAGCAGGTAAGGCTGAGAGGCTGAAGAGCAGAGATGGAATGGGGGAGCAGAGTGCAGTCCTTCCACGTGGAGTTTGAGAGAGGAAGGCAGCCTATGACTGTCTGCCTCATTGCTCCCAAGTCTCCCTGAGCTCAAGGGTGAGGCCTGGGACTGAGTCCCGGGGGCCTCCCACAGAGCTGTGGCCCTTCCTGGTGTTAGATCTCCAGGCACTGTTTGCATGGCTTTGGTAGGATTCCTAATTTCTTTGTCTCTGGTTTTCTGTAAATGAAAAATAGTAAGATTTGTTTAAAAATGGCCCTGCAAGAATATTTAAGTATATGTGTGGGATAAACAATTTCTAAATGCTTAAGGATTTTTTAGGATTTGCTGACAAAGATGTGACGTTAGCATTATTTATCAATGAAAGTTTTCCTGAAATGTGTCTGATGAAGAGTTAAACTGTTTTCAAGATGTGTCCTGTGTGCAGTTCATCTCTTCTGCCATAAAATGCCATTTCACCCTGATTTGATGGACTCTTTTCTCCCTAAGCCTTGCTTCTTCCAGTACTCTGTGCTCAGCATGGTGATGATTAGGTGCTCCTGCTGTCTGCCTCCATGCTTCTGGCTGCTTCTTGAGCTCTGCTTTCAAGGAACTTCATTCTTCTTCACATTTCCCTGGCAAGATGTGCAGTGTGTTGTGCGAGTGGCAGGGTTGGGGAAAGCATGTAACAACCAAGGCTGCGGAAGGAGGATCAGCCAGGGATGCTGGCTTTTAATTGAAGTTTAGTTGGAGTTTCAGTGAGGTGAGACTGTTATGAGAGATTTCAAAATGTAATGATAGAAAAATGAGATGAGTTCATCAGAGTCTCAGTAAATAACAGAGCAGCACCTCAGCAACTCAGCATGAGACAACAGCTACAAGCCCTCAAAAAAAAAATACTAAGTAATTAAAACTTACATTGTGTAGGCTCCTTCTCGGTGGGTACCTTTCCAATGGAAGCAGTGATTTCATGGTGAAAAATATAAACACAAATATGGAGATGTAAATTGCATGCACGTTTTAACCTTACTCATGAACATGGAAAGTTATCAAAGTGTAAATATAATCAAAGCACACGGCTAGAGCAGAAATCAGACTTGAGGAAGATCCCCAAAAGCAGGTAGCTCTTCCATCTGCTACTCACTGACCGACCCCTTCTGTACATTTGGAAGAGACCACATGGAATTCTAGGCTTCCATTTCTGAGGCCCTTTCCCATTTGTTTTATTAGTTAGAATGGATAATGATTTTGACTCTCTCTTTCTTCTCCTGGTTCCCCTCCTCTTTCTCTGTGTATGATCTGGAGGTTCCATGACTAAGTGTTGACTAATATATAACATCAAAAAAAAAATAAAGAAAGTCACCTAAAAGTTCCCAGAACCCTTTCATTTCCCCACTTTGAACATGAATATCAACTCAACTGGAGACAATCCCAAGGGTTGAGCATAGGGAGTTTGCCTGAAATAGAAAAGTCACTAAAGGACTGCTAAAGACATGTGTGGCTCCTGCCTTGGCTGCCATTGCTGCCATAGTGTTTTTGGATAGAGCCCTTTATTTTCTTGGGCCACACGTTCGTTCCCTGTCTGTTAAAGTCATTGATTTGCCTGAAAGAGCTCCTAGGTGCCTTCTGAATCAGACTTCCTTTGGTGTTGTGCTCCATGGGTCCATCCCAGTGCAACTGAAGCCCCGGTGACCCAAACCAATATGGTACCATTCCTGAGTCCTCAGGAGAAGGCCCAGGGGTCACTCTGCCTGACCTATTCAGGCTATGTTCAAGGATGAGACTTCCTGAGACGGCTACTTGAAGCCGTTGTCCCAGCTTCATTTTGGTGCTTTTCTTAATGGTCTGCTGTCTGTCTGTCTTTTGGGCTTCATATTTTCACTGCCATCACGGTGACCCAATGTCTTAATCCTATGTATTCCATCGCCAATGGGGACAAAATGTCTCACACTGCATCTGCTGCCTGTTTCTCTTCCTACACCCTTACTAAAGTAAGGCAGTAGGAACTTATATGAAATTAGGAAACATCATTGGAAGAGCAGCATATCCCCTATATACAGCATGTCAAGGAAAATTACAATTTTATTTTCAGAAGAGGCATAACTTTTAAATCTTTTTAAAATTAAAATATAATTGGAAATTTTCCCTCATTTTCTTTCTTATCTGTAATCATTTCCTTGTTCCCCGTCGCTCTCTCTCCAATTCATGGCCCCTAATACTTCAATGGTTGTTACACCCTCACACCCTCACACATACTCACACACTCCAAAATATATAAACACAGCCTGTTCAATCCATGTAATGAGACTGCTATGTGTATGTTTTCAAGGCTGACTGGGGTTGGGTAACTAGTGGGTGTGCTCTTCTCTGGGGAAGACCATTTCTCTTGCGCTCAGCATCTCCTTAGTTGCCTGTAGTTTGCTGACTAAGGTTGAGGCCCCATGAGATTTCCTCTTCCACGTTCGGATGTCTGTCACTGTTGTCCTTGTTCAGGTCTTGCTTAGGCAGTCCTGAGATGAGAATTCTTGGGTGTAGCTTCTGTGGCATTTGTAGGAAACAAAAACACTATTTCTGCCCCCAGACGAGGCTTATTTAAGGGCTTAACCCCTGTTTGGTTTGAAGCGTTTTTAGTAAGTTGTTGTACCTAGGTAATGTGAGGTCACATTTTTCCTTCCAATTGTTTCCAAGGTAGAAAATAGGAAATATATTGAGAGTTTAGCTTTTGCTTAGTCAGCGTGTCATCTCCTAAGAATGGTTGGGGACTTGAAAGTAAGAGAAATGGTTGTGGGTTTGAAGATAAATTTTCCAACTGAGACCACTAATTCTTCCCACTAAACACCAGAGAGGCCATTCCACAGGACCATGAAACCTTGGCCTGACTGAGACTTTTCTATGTAGCCTTTGGGACAATTACTCCAGTCTTTTTATCGCAAATAAATTAGGCCATGCCTGCTATGAGAGATGACATATTTCAAGGACAGTGTTTACGGTGGGGGAACATCCACGAGTGATTTCTACTGCTGGGCATCAAGCATCCTACAGTCCGGTCCACTGCAGTGTGTGCTGTGGTGTTAGGCGACTTTTCTCAAAGTCATATCAACTTCTTGGGTGTCGGTTGGCAGAGGCAGACAAATTGCTAGTCCTGTGTCAGAGGAAGTTGGAGTCACAAGTGAGGCTTTTCAAGTCTAATATTGTCTTCCTTCATGCTATTAGTCAGGGGAAGAAGTGAGGGGGCATGCATCTCTGGGGAGCCTCTCTCATCATTTGAACATCTAGAGTGGATTCTGATCAGCTCCACATATCTCACAATATCAGGAAGTACCCTGGCATGGTTATATATATTATATATATATTATATATATAATATATATATTTTATATATATATAATCCCAGAACTTGGGAGGTTGAGGCAGGGGAATGATAGATTTCAAAATAGCCTAGGCTGAGTAGTAAGACTCTGTCTGAAAAAGACAAGCTGAAAGGAAAGGACTGCAAAAAAGAAGAACAGCCATTGCTTTCCTTGGAATCAGCTGACATGCTTAGTGTATGTGGTACATGCAGTGTGGAACAACCTCAGAATGATGCAGAGCCTTTGTACATGGAGCATTTTCGAAATGGAGGGATAGTTTGAGGTACTGAACCGAAGTTGTGGGGCGACTGGGATGAGGAAAGGCATGCTACTGAGAATGGCGGGTCATGTATAGCCACTTTGAGGGAACTGTGGGTGAGCTATGACCCAAAGGATGCCTTGGAATTAGCTATAAAATTACAGAAGGCACAGATGGCATTCGTAGAGGAAAGAGTTGTGAAGAAAGGGCAGTGGGTTGGATTAACAGAGCACAAATATGTCCCACTCTGGTATGTCGCACGTTGCTGTGGTCTGCACCCCTGGATTACAGGGCCCGCAGAATGACTGCCCTGGGACCTCAGGCAGCACACCCAATAGCAGATGCTCATTGCTTTTATGTTCCCATAAAACCACCACGTCCCCTGCTCTTGGCGGTGTAACCAGCAGTGACTAAACAGTGTCTGTGGAGCTTGACATTTTCTCCACTCAGCTGTGCCTGGGGACCACCACACCTCAGAGCTGCCTGCAGTGCAGGGTGCCATGGGTGGCAGTAGACAAGTGTCCCTGGTAAGATCCGACACCAGCATGCTAGGCAGTGCCCCAAGGGCCATGGCTGCTCTTCCTTGGACTGTGGCCGAGGGCAGGATTTGAGGACTATGATCTAAACTTTTACTTAAGCTCTGGTAACCACTGTACCCATCTGGTCCATGGCACATATTCCATGGGTAGACTGGATCTACTTTGTGGTTAAAGTCAATGGTTTCCACACTTGGATGAAGGCCAACAAGAATGAACCTCAGGATTGTGGAACTTTTCCTGTGTTTCTAGAAACTTCCCCACTTAAGTTAACACAGTGGGAGACCTCTGGGCTGACTGAGTCTGTGGTCATGCGTATGTATGTGACTCTGTAGGCCAAGAAAGGAGAAACAGCTACAATAACCAATGAGAGCTGGCCGCCAGGGGATACCTCTTATCAGCCTTCCACCTTAAACATCCCCTAAGGCCAACATTGCTTTATCCTCCCCACCAATGGAACTTTGGTTATTATCCTCTTGTTGGTGACCATAATTTCATTCAATCAAGCCTAATTTTTTTCCCTTTGTTTTCAGGAGAGTAGATCTGGAGAAAGCAACAGCTGTGTTGAAGAAATAATTCGGGTAAGGATACTCTTTAAAATCTTATCAATGTGTTGTTCATACAGAGATTTCCCAAAAGAAGGAAGTCCTGTGGCCATATTTGCTGTTTGGTGTCTGCCTGTTCTGAGGATGGTCATCTAAGTCACCAAAGTGACAGTTAAAGAAACGGCCCCTCAGCCGGGCGGTGGTGGCGCACGCCTTTAATCCCAGCACTTGGGAGGCAGAGGCAGGCGGATCTTTGTGAGTTCGAGGCCAGCCTGGTCTACAAAGCGAGTCCAGGACAGCCAGAGATATTCAGAGAAACCCTGTCTCGAAAAACCAAAAAAAAAAAAAGAAACGGCCCCTCTTCTCGGCCCTCTAGGCGCTCACCCAGGGCTTTGGGGCACACTGAGGTGACACCATTGAAGTCATCAGCTAGAAGACCGAGAAAACAGACATTATGTGAAAAATACAGCAGGACTCATTTGTACGCACCCATTTGTCACACTCATTTGTACGCACCCATTTGTCACCCTCATTTGTACGCACCCATTTGTCACACTCATTTGTACGCACCCATT
>CAJQZJ010032438.1:4190767-4277137 GCA_907164525.1 Lophiomys imhausi
GTGTGTGTGTGTGTGTGTGTGTGTGTGTGTGTGTGTGTGTGTGTGTGTATGCAGATAAATCATGTAATGTCCTTGAGCCTATTTTCTGGTTTTGTTGAAAAAGCTTAAAGTCATAGAGAGATGAAGTGGACCTATGTATAAGACACCCCCCTTTCACCTGCACCTCTTCTTACTTGCTGGAGGTTCGCTCTGGCTTAGAAACAGAAACCTTCCCTTTCTCACTTTGCCCCTCGACCACTGAAAACAGCACGATTTAACACCCCCTCAGTTCTGCATCTCCCGCAACACCCTCCACTGTCCCTTTTGCCCTACTCCAAACCTTCCCTCCCATATCCTGGGATATGCCTTGGAGCCTCAAACACTGTCTACTTTCTAGAAAATGTCTTTTTTGTGTTAAAACAAAACAAGCAAACACTTTGAGAAATGCTATTTCCCATCCACCCTCAAAACACACACAGACAAAAGCATGCCTTCCCTGAATTTGGATTCATACCCCTCACTACCTGTTAGCTTCTGCTGCCCATGAATGAACCTGTGATCTGCAGAAACACACAGAATAAAACCCTCTCATTCTGTGGCTGCATTATCACAGGGTAGTCATTAAGTGTTTTAATGCACTAACAAAAACACATGATTGTTTAAGAGAGTGTATTATGGAAAATGGCAGCACTAATAGTCTCTGTGGAGTTGCAGTTGGGGAAAAGTATGTTATAGCACTGCTGAGGCGGGGTGCTGTTTCTGTTTGGGAAACTAAGTTCCTGACATTATATATCATTTTTATATCTTGTTGCTAAGCAACATATAAGGATGCAGTTATTGCAGTTTTGTGTACCTTCTTATTTTTATTCCTAAAGCCACTTCTTAGTTGTGTTAAAATAGCCTCATTATTGATTCTGTGGTCTTTCCTGGAAGTATTGATTGAGGTTCTGCCATTAGCTTGTGGGTGGGGGAATGGCAGTTTGCTCTTGTAATCAGATCACACTCATGAGTCATCATCAGGTATCCCGTTCATCACCCCGTGTTTTCTTACACATCCAGTGGAGTTCTGGTACCTGTCATGTGGTATCAAAACAAACATTGGCTTGTGGATATTTGCCCTAGCCTGAGCCTGCTGGTGGATCAGATAAATCTGACCTGCTTTCTAGAATCCGTTTCCTGTCACCAGCGACCTTGACCCTCCAAGGATGTCTGTTTCTTTGTTCTGAAGTGCATCTCTCTGGTCTGCCTCTGTTTGCTTGTCCTTGCTTCATGCTGGGAAGTGGCCATGGAGTCACTCCCACAGGAACCCCAGAAGCGGTGGGAAGAGTGCGGAGGTCAGCTCCTTGGAGCCAAGATTGGAGGCCTCCTTTTCAGGGGCAGCTGTTTCTGTCTTTTCTTAATCATTCTACAGTGATGATCGAATACACAGCACCCGTGATGGACAAGTGAGACCAAGTACCTGGTGATTCCTGAAGGAGGAACATACAGGGTCATGCAAGGGCAGCGTTCCAGAACACTGAGCCAGCAAGGCTGCAGAACACATACTCCATGATAACAGAAGAATTGGGGTGACCTCTGTTTCTCAGAGGAGGATGTAACCAACTTGTCAGAAAAATAGGACCTGTACTTAGTCGCTTGATAAAGAAGCATGCGTGACTGGGGACATTATACATGGGGTGAAGGAGAACTTGTAGCTTTACCAGAGTTAAGATAGTTCTAATGTTGGGTCTTACTTTTAGGACATACTAATCTGCAGAAAGCTATATTGTCTCTTTTGATGTCAGACTGAGAAGATCAGGACGGGAATAGCATTTACAGTTTCCCGCTCAAACGTTTAATTTAATACCTTTCTACCAACTTGAATATCAGAAAAGCCAATTGTCTGCTTAGGGACATAAGAAGTCTATGTTCCAGAAAAAGCATTCACACTGGGTATGTTGTAGCAGTTGGTACCTTGGAGCAATGGCTAGTTCAGTCCTACCCAACAAGCTGCTACGATTTTATCAGACTTATCAAGAACCACCAGGGGGCTGGATCAGTGAAGTACTTGCTATGCAATCATGAGGAGTTGAATTTAACCTCTAGAACCCATGTTAAAAAGCTGAGCATAATGGTGTGACTTATAACCCCCCAATGCAGGGGAGGTGGAAACAGGAGGATCCCTCAGGCTCACTGGCTAGCCAGTCTAGTGTACTCGGATTCCAGACCAGTGTGGGAGCCAGTTTCCAAAAAACAGTGGAGGGCACCTATGAATTGATACCTGAGGTTGTCCTCTGGCCACCATGCACGGGCATACACAAGTGCATACCCAGAACCAGCAAGTCAGAGAGCAGCCCGTATACCATGTCAACTTCTTCATCTCCACTCCCAGGTCATGCTTGCTCATTGTTAAGGGGACAGCTTAGTGTTCAAATCAACCAGTTTTCATTCATCAAGGACATTATTAGTACGTGTATATGCAAATGGTATCTTTTATCAGTATTTGTTCGTGCATGCAAAGAACATCCTAGGTGGTGCCACTAATACCCCCGAGTAGGGAACACTTGAAATTAAGCATTATTCCCCTCTATTGTTCTCCCAAAGATTCAGATGACCCCTTTAATCCTTCAGATGTCTAACACTAGAGTTTCATTTTCAGCTCCATGATAAATATTATGTTTCTTTCCAGAAATGATGAAAATTCATTAGGGAAAAAAATACTCAAATGTTATTATGCCATGTATTGTAAGTGGCATTTCTGTAAAGATTTAGCATTTAACATAAAGTGCTTTCTGTCTGCCAGACAGTATGCTGGCTCCACCTGCCCACTCATTTCCCAACAAGGCTACACTGAGGAGGATGTTTACTCAAGTTATCAAAAAGACAAAAAAAAAAAAAAAAAAGCTGACAAGGATGCAGAAAAAGGGGAACACATACATTGTCCTAATTGTTGAAAATGTAAGTTAGTTCACAATTGTGAAGACCGGTATATAGAGTCTTCACAAAACTAAAATTAGGGCTTCTCGCTGATGTGGCCGTCCCTTGATTGGCTCTATATCCAATAGAATTAAATCAATATGTTGAAGACATATCTCTATTCCTGTGTCTATTTGCAGCACCCTTCAACAGCTAAGATATGGAATCAACCTTAAGTCTCCATCAGTTGATAAATGGATAAAGAAAATCTCTCTTTCTCTGAGAGATGTGGTGACTAGATGACATTATGTTCACTAAAGAAAGTCAAGCACAGAAAACAAATACTGCATGATCTCACTTTGATATGTAATCTTTTAAGAAAGTTAATCTCATCTGGACAATGGTGGTGCATGCCTTTAATCCCAGCACTTGATAGGCAGAAGAACATCGATCTCTTGTTTGAGGCCAGCTTGATCTACAGAGTGAGTTCCAGGATGGCCAGGGCTACGCAGAGAAACCCATTTCAAAAAACAAAAAAGAAAGAAAGTTTATTTCATAACTAGAAAGTAGAACAGAGGTCACTAGAGACTAGGAAAACAGAGGGTGAATTACAGGTACTTGAATACATGTAAATAGAAGACTATTCTTCTTAAATCTTAATTAATTCTAGTGTTCTGTAGCATGATAGAGTGTTGTAGTTGACAACAGCTAGCAGAAAGGATTGTGAATGTTCCCAGCACAAAGAAATGATATTTAGCTATAAAATTGCTGGCTTTCCTGAACTAGTCATTGCACATGTACATACATGTATCAATGCTACACTGTATTCCTCTAAAATGAAAATCTGTGAATTCATGTAGGGTGAGTAGAAAATCTGTGAATTCATGTAGGGTGAGTAGAAACAAGTGTTTGAGGACAGCATGGGACTCCTGAGGCTAGGAAGGTTGCAGGCTGCAGGATCCGGAACCTGGGTTATTTTAACCTACTTGCACCATCAAAGGACCTTCCGTTGGGATTTCCCCATCAAGCGCAGACTGGTAAGTCCCCAGAAAGGTCAGAAGCCAGGTTCCTGAGGCAGAGCTTCATATTCATCAGGAACCCCTCATCCTCTCACTCTGAGCACTTCGAGATAGTCACATCACAGAATTATCCCTGTGCACTGCTTGCCCTTGTATGTATACCCGTCCCACTGCTGATGCGTGAGCTCCACAGAGTGTGGGGCCATTTTCTGCTCAGTGTTGTATCTTCTGTGCAAGAGCAATCTGCTGAAGCAGGGTTGCCCTGCACCACTGGGACTTCACTGTCCACTGTAGTGGCCATGGCCACTGCAATCCATGACGATATGGTCTAGTCTGCCTTACTAACATTCCATCTTAGTACTGTGAGGTATTTTCATTTGGCTTAGTGTGCTTCTCATTTTATCTAGAAATCCATGGTTAAGATTGATCTTAAAGAGTTCAGGTTAAACTGCTGAGTGGGAAGATTGTGAGTTCTACCTGTCTCTGTCTCTTCCCCCCCCCGCCTCTGTGTGTGTGTGTGTGTGTGTGTGTGTGTGTGTGTGTATACACCTGAGACATTCAGAATAGGTGAGAAAACACTTCCCGCACTGAACATTTATTCTGCTGGAATCACATTCTACAGAAGCAGCCATATGCATAATTATGAGATAATGGGATAAGTACTCTGCTATGAAGTATGTGCAAAGTGTTCCTGGCGGGCCTGAGGAGAAGGGCTTTTCATGCAGACAGTAATCAACCGCTCTGTTGATTGTGGTCAGGAAAATCAATAATTGATTACCGGTTCAGATGATGAGGGTTATTTCCTCAGGCACCAATTTATAATGACTCATTATTGTATTTTCAAAAAAAAAAAAAGTTTTCAAAACCATCACTGCCCATATCCTCTGTGTTCTGTTTATTGCTCCGGTATCTGTTTGAACAGCACACCCCCTCCATCTTTTTTTCATTTGACAGTTTCACTCATGCATATAATGGATTTTTATATATGAATGTTTTCACCCTCAGTTCCCTCTCTTATCTCTCCCCCGAAACTTCTCTTCTTCCCTTCTTCATCCCTGTTGGAAAAAGAGTAATCTTCGTGTTGCACAAAGCAAGTATAGAACAAAGCGAGAATAATTGCACAAGGTGATTTCATTTTGTAAAGATGGTTCGCCAGAACCCAAATAGGCCAGTAAACCCACTCAAAATAGCCTCTGTCTTTTCCTGCTGACTAAGGTGTCTCATTCCAATTGCTCGGCTAACATGATTGGCTAGTAGCACAAAGGTGAAGGTTCAGAGAACTGCAGGTCCATTTTTAGACAAATGCCTTTGATAGAAAAAAGGCAGTTACACACACACACACACACACACACACACACACACCCATTCATGTCTCCTTTTTGTGTGTGATTCACTGTACTTATTAGTGTCGCTTGCTCATACAAGAGTGGGAGATTATTTTCTGGAGCATGGACAGCTTACCAGTGGCTGCACAACTAAGAGAAAGGGCATCCCTCCCTCAGCGACCACCAGCTTCGTCAGTCCCTCAAGTACAGTCAGCCCATCTCCAGCACAGTAGAAACACTACCATAACATTGCTACTCAAAGCTCAGTCTTACTCTAATTTTAAAGGAATAAAGGCAAGCTATTTTCTTACTATGAAGGGGATATGCAGTCAGCATTTATTTTTAAAAGTAACATTATGCCTTGGAGACCAAGCATGGCTTTTGAGGGACAGAAATGGATACACCATTTCCTGGGCTACCTTCTGGGTAATGACAATTACGCAAGTTCACTGCCACTCTCTGTCTGACATTAAGAAGTTTTTACTGGATGTGGGAATACACCGCATGTTCGCTTGATAAGAGATGCTTTCCCTTGACTGTTTTTAAAACCCAGCAGGAGTTTTAAAAAGATTTTTTCAACACATTCTGTAAAGTAGGTTTTACTAGACTTTTAAAAAGACACATTTATTATCTATGTGTATGTATGTGCATGCCTGCGTGACTTCTTGTGTACTTTGTGCATGGAAGACTCCCACGGAGGCTAAAGGACGTCAGATCCCCTGGAAATGGAATTATAGGTGGTTGTGTGGGTGCTGGTGAGCAGACCTGGGTCCTCGGCAAGAGCAGCAAGTGTCTTCACTGCTGAACCGTCTCTCCATCCCCTTCACTGGATTAATTGTGTTTCTAGTTAAAACTATTTTTCCAAGGCCTGGGTAGGAAATTTTAAAAGTTGCCTATTCATATATGCATTATTCATTTAAAAATAATTTCCATAACTTTTAAACTTGGTAATTACATGTTTTAATTATATAATTACACATTCTAATTATGCCGTTAAATCCGATTACAGTAATTATGTAATTATATGATAATTGGTACATAATACACATGTGAAAACCTGCATAAGCATGCATTTAACAAAGGAAATGGTTCTGCAGAAGAAGACTGTGGGAAGAGTGGCAAAGGAATTGTCTTAGAGGAAATAAAGAAATTGGACTAATTAATGACTTGGAGTGGGTTGGAAACCCATATACTATCCTACAGAACCCAAACTACAGCACTGAGTTCCCTCTTCCACATTTCCTGTCAGAAGTAAATGAGGACCCAAGGAGCTGGGCTTGGGGAGCTGAGTAAGGAGGGGCACTCCTAGAAGAGGGTGTTAAGCTTCCAGGGGTGACTGGAGAAAATCTGAACCAGCCAGCCAGGCTCTCCTGGAGAAAGTGGGGGGACTAGTCCTTCCTAGATAGGAACTTGTGGCCTCTCAGAAAAGGGAAAGTGTCTGCAGTGTAATTGGCTTCATTTTCTTGACTCTGTAAATATCTCTAATGACAGAAAAAAAGAAGCATAGGCAACATTAATAGAAACAGAAGAGAATACTGTGTAATACATTTGAACAAAAGTCACAGAAGAAACTTAAACATAGTTGAAGTTTACACACTTTGAAACGATATTTTCAAAATTACGTAGCTGATTTTTATGAGTGAATTGTTGGGGGTTTCATAAAGAATGCATGCATGAAATCTGTGTTCCAGAGATTGGACTGAAGTAGATGTTTTTGCCTTTCTTCATTAAAGTCCAATTGACATTTAATGAACTACACATATTTAGACAGACATGGCATGCTTTTTCTTGGTATTTTCCTGGGATGTTCACCACCGTCAACTTACAGACCATGCCCACAGTTTTCAATTCTTCCCCAAGGCCTCTTCCCCTTCCTCTTCGATTCTTCCCTTGTGTCCTCTGTCCCACATACCCACTCATCTGCTCCCACTGCTGACCTTCCAGTACTTCATGCAAATGGAGTCACACAGTGTCTTCTCTGGCTTGGTTTCCTTCATGCCGAGTAAATAAAATATGCTGCTCACCCACCTTGTTACATGTATCAACAGTAATAATTTTTGTATAACTAACAATTTCATTTTCTAACAGGTATTTTTTTTTTTTTACTCCTTCAGTATTTTCCTCTCAGACAAAAGCACAAAAGTTTTAGAACTTCGCCCTTTTTCTTCTTGTTTCCTCCAGATTCAAAACACTTACATCTCACGCCGGGCAGTGGTGGCGCACGCCTTTAATCCCAGCACTTGGGAGGCAGAGGCAGGCGGATCTTTGCGAGTTCGAGGCCAGCCTGGTCTACAAATTGAGTCCAGGACAGCCAGGGCTACACAGAGAAACCCTGTCTCGAAAAACAAAACAAAACAAAACAAAAAAACACTTACATCTCTTGATGGTCAGAATCCTCTGAGATGTGCATGTAAGCACATTCCAACAGGAACACGGGCTTAGTGGTTTTGGCCTCGTCTTGGAAGATGGGCTGTACCTGTTTACTGTAGCCTCTGTTTCTGGTCACAGCATCACTGCCCTTGTGTGTACTGGTTCATGTTGTGAGCCTGATGCTTGCCATATTTCTTTCAGAAAACCCTTAAAGTTGTAGGTACATTGACCATCTTTGCAGTAGAGGTATTTGTACAGTAAAAATGGGAGACCTGGCACCCATGATTACCACATGAAGCCAATCAGGCTGCACAGAAGGGGACAGTTGTCATTACTTTTGATTGCCAAGCAATATTCCATTGTGTGGTTATATTATCTTTTTTGTCCATTGCCTGTGTAAGAACATTTGAGCTGTTTACTTTTAAAGACTACTACAAGTAAAGCTATTATAAATGTTGCACATGTTTACAGACCCAAAAATCTGTGTGTGGACATATGCTTTCTTCTTTCTTGGGGTAGATGCCCAGGACTGAAATGATAGGATTAAATTTAATATCTTTTAAAACTCTACCAAACTATTATACAAAGCCTTACAGCATTTCTACCTTCAGGATAAGAAAATCCATTTCTCCATGTCTTTGCAAACACTTGGTCTTTATTTATATTTTTTAATGTAATGTTCTCTGGCTGCTTTTAATGTTTTGTCTCTATCACTAGCTTTGAGTAACTTTACCATGTCCTTGTGTAGCTTTCTTCATGTTTCATAAACTTAGAACTATTGAGTTTAATGTACCTATGGATCTGTAATATAAAAGTCAGAAGGTTTTTCTTTCATCATTTCTTAAAATATGTATTTCTGCCTCCCCTCATTCTTTTTTTTTTTTTTTAGGTTTTTCGAGACAGGGTTTCTCTGTGTATCCTTGACTGTCCTGGACTCACTTTGTAGACCAGGCTGGCCTTGAACTCACAGAGATCCACCTGCCTCTGCCTCCCGAGTGCTGGGATTAAAGGCGTGCGCCACCACGCCCGGCCTCCCCTCATTCTTTATGGAGTCCAGTTTCATACTCTTTGGGAGATACACAGATCCATTGCACAGTTTATTGGTAGTTTTTACAGCTTTTTTTTCTGTTTTATTTTCTTAGTTTCTTTTGCTATGTCTTTAAGTTCACTGGTCTTTTTTCAGTCTCCATTCTTCCATTAATTGTGTTTCAATGTATACTTTCACTTGGTGTATTGTCTTGGATCAGGATCTTTTTTACATATTCAATCTTATGTGTCTCTACTTAGCTTTTGTAGATGTATAGATTACACTTAAAATAGTCACTGAGCATCCATGTCCAATAATTCAGATCTTTGTGTTAGTTCTAGGTTGGATTGTTCTTGCACCTCACTTTTTTTACTTTTTAACATTATTTCTGGTGACCTATGCTTGAATTCTCAGTAGAACTTTCTTTTTTCTTATTTCTACAAATCTTAAGTCATGTTCTGAGACATGTTATAAGCTACATAGAAATGGTTTGGTTCTTCTGAGTCTTGTTTCCATAGTTTGCTGCATGTAAAGGGGTATAATTTAATCTAAGGCTAGATTATCATATATTGCTTGCAGATAACTTTCAGTTTCATAGAAACGGTTTTCAAGTATATCATAAACTTTGACCACGTTCACTTCTCCCACTCCTTCCCTTTAAGTCCACCCATTTCTTTCTTTTATCCAGCCCATCTCTTCCCTGCCCATAGTCTCCTTTTGCTTTAAACACACGCACACGCACACACGTGCTTTATATATAACTTACTTATTTCTAAAGAGTTCTGTGGTTTACAAATGAGAGAAAGTGTGATATCCATTCTCCTGTGAATTGATTTGCTTGACATGGTCTGTAGTTAGATCCATCAACATTGATGTAGTTTCATTCTCGATATGGTCATATAAACTCCATTGTGGATATTGTGTTTTTTCCACCATCCATCTGTTGATGGGCATACAGGCTCATTTCATACCTTGGCTGTTATAAATATTGCTACACTATGCATAGATATACAAGTATGTCTGTGGTATCTCTTGTGAATTTCTGTCCATTGCTCCATTAATTAGGAAGTATTCCTGTCCTCTTGGTGAGAACAATTACTGTTTCTGGCCTGAGTGAGCACCTGTTGCTATTTTTTTTTTTTTTTTTTTTTGGTTTTTCGAGACAGGGTTTCTCTGTAGCCCTGGCTGTCCTGGACTCACTTTGTAGACCAGGCTGGCCTTGAACTCGCAAAGATCCGCCTGCCTCTGCCTCCCAAGTGCTGGGATTAAAGGCGTGCGCCACCACTGCCCGGCTTCCTGTTGCTATTTTTATCTCTAACTTTTTTCACTGCTTTCCCCTGTATTTCATTCACTTGTCTTTTCAGGACCAAGGGAGCCCTTCTGCAGATACTCAGTTTCCAAGTGCAGAGCTCTCTTCTTGTTGCTCTGGTTTGCAAACTTCGGTTAACTTGTCTTCCTACCCATTCAGCTTAGAGTATCCAAGGGGTTTCATTCCTTGTACCTTACCCTAGACATCCCCTACTGGGGCAGTAGCACAACTCAGCCCATTTGTCTTCCATTTCTCAGAAACTAGTGCCATTGATTGCCTTGTGTCCAGTACCCCAAAAGCCTTTGTGTATGTATTTTCTCCAAATAGCAAAATTTTGAATCAAATTGTATTGCTCAAATACAAAAGCATATTTATGATGTAATTTGATGTGGTAAATTCTAGACAATTCTGCATTTTGATTGGTTGTGGTCTTCTGTAGCGGTCTCTATTTGTTACAAAGAAGAGTTTCCTTGATGAGACATGAAGATTAAATTTATCTGTGAGTATAAGGATCAATACTTATAGATTACTGTTAGTGGTTATGCTGGTTTAGCAAATTTGTGATCTTAGATTCTCCTTTAGTAACCAAGACTTCACTAGCACTGAGTATTCAGCTAGGTTTCCAGTACCAGGCATGGTCTTTCTCCTGTTGAGAGGGTGTTAGAAAGCAATTAGTTACCATATATGGTATATAATATACCAATATATATCCCACTGCCGCACCCTCAGGGTTACTGTGCCTGCAGTTTATATGGTTCACAGTGTCATAGCTGAGTAGTACTGTCAGTTGGCTCCTTTGGAAGCTTGCATGGTGCCCTCTGGTACCATGGCAACTAGTCCTAATGGAGGAGGTGTTCAGTTCATTTCCAGCTCAGGAATCTTCGGCCCCTGTTTCTGAGATCCATGGTTGTCTTCAACAACAGGGACTTTTAGATCATAAAGATTAGTAATTCTAAAAATATGATTTTATGACTAGGTTTTGGATAGTGGTGAGAATTAAAAGAAGTATGACTCAGTGTTTTGGGCAGCAGTCAATACAGATGCAGTCCTGTGCAGGGAAGTGAACTATCTGACTCATCCATCACCTTAGCTAGGTTTCCTTAGCTCTGACAGTTGACACTAAAGAGGAGCATAGTACTGAACAGTCTCCCGAGTAGCCGCTGTCTTCTACATGTCATCAACTCCACAACTATTCCTTCTAGATTACATTTTCTTTTTTTTTTTAATTTAAAGTGTATCTTCCCCCCAACAGCTCCCCCTTTTAGTCCAATAAAAGACTCTTTTTCTTATAACAATAAATACAATAGAAAACAATAAGAACAATTAGGCAACAATTATGAAAATTATAAGGTATAACATACATTCCCAATGTCTAGTCCATACATATTTGGTAACTAATAATAGTATTTTATCATCTATCTATCTCAATGAATTTAAAGTTACATACCTAACATTCACTTTGAATTTCAGCTTGCCTTTTGCAAGTGGCTTTTAAACTTAAATCACTGCAAATCCTATGTGCCTGTCTCTGCCTCCCAAGTATTGGGATCAAAGGCGTGTGCCTCCTAATTGTTGGGATTAAAGGTGTGAACCACCACCCCTGGATCTAAGTTGTTCTCTATTTGGAACTTTCTCTGTGTCAGGCTGGGCTAAATTATATTTTGTACAACACTGTTATGCCCAGATTGTGGGGTCCCCAAAGACCACCAAGAAGATGATTCCCATGCAGCTCACACAAGGGTCTTTATTACAAGCTCTAGCAGGTACAATGCACTGGATCTGAATGAAAGTTCTGAGCACAGACAAGCAAAGCCAGACTTTAGATAAACACAGGCTTCATCTAGTTAGCTGTTGGAGTGGGGGGGAGGCAAGTGTTCAACAACTTGCCCCCAAGAACTAGGTGAAAGGAATATGCAGGAGCCTTTGTAGTGGCAGTGGTGGGGCATTTTCAACATGGGGCTGCAGTAACCTTGTACATGTATCTTGTTTTGTTTTTTCTCTCAGTTGCTCACAATTGTAAACAAATCAATAAGCCCATAGAATCCTCTGAGATACAAAACATGACATGGACAATATGATATTCCCAACATGTGAAGGGCAAAATAGGGGTGGGGATGAATGAATAACAGAAGAGGAGTGCCACAAGCAAATAAAATGGCATTGTAGAGGCATTAAGGCTGAAGCAGTAAAGTTTGGTAGGGAATGAGGAGAGGGAGGGTTGCTTTTCCTGGTGTCCATTCTTAACCTTCTAGCACCTTAGGAACAATCTCAATGCAGACAGTTAAAGGGATAGCCTGCTTGGATGGATTTGAAGCTGGGATTGACATCGTCAGCTTTATACTATTGAGTAATTAGTTCCTCTGACAAAGGGATGAACGACTGCATAGGACTAACCCTCCTGCCACAACTAGGAAAGGTGCAAAACCTCGGCATGACTAGCTTTAGTTATTGAGCAGCAGTCAGTACAGACTCACGATCCCACAAACCCAAGTGGAACAGTCGAGTCCAACTGCCGCCTTGGGTGCATCTGGACTGCAGAGCCCGGGGGCAGATCCACGCAGAGCCCTGACGTCTGTCTGAACTGAATGGAGATGGAGGAGAGTTTGGAAAGACCTGGGTAGCTAGAGTCGATGGCCAGGGACTGAAGTGACAGCATTCCCAGGAAGAGCCCAACAATCTGCACGGGGGCGGGGCTCCTCCTGTCTCTGTCTGAACGCTAATGCTAATCCTTGCATGCATAACATAAAACTTCACAGGCCCTGCAAATAAGATTGCCATGAAGCTATGAGCTAAGTAATCCCCAGTACTCAGATATAGCAGAGGTCCATTTAAATTTTCACAAGCTGTAAAGACCTCATTAAAACCTACAGCACCAACACCGGAAGAGTCATGCTTTGTAAGGAAGCAGAAATACGCATTGTCCAGGGATTGGCCCCCTCCCAACAAACTGAAGTATAAGATCTCAGACAACAACTAGATATGCATGTCTGAGGATGACAGAAGAGCATTATTTTATATGCTACAAAAGTTACCAGAAACGTTAAAAGAGAATCCTATTCCACAAATAAACTAATTTCTGCATAGACACAACTTCCTCAGTACCTAAAGAAAGAAGGGGGGAAAATAAAAGGTAAAGGATTAGCACCATGGCACCAATGACGGTAAAAAGTTAGCAGTCCAAGTGCTGATGGACAAGAAAGCCAAGTTTGTGACCCATGGCAATGAAAACATTAATGGAAACAAAAAAAAAAAAACAATCAAATGAATGTTCACAGTGGGTTACAAGAGCCTCAGGGCAACAGAGGGTTAGATAACACAACAGTGAAAACATTAAATATGCACAAAGTAGATCTTTCAGAGCTAAGAAAACACATAGTTTGGCATTCTAAATTTACAACATGGATGTGCGAATAACCAGTCACTTGTCAGGACCGTTTGGCTAAGAAGGACAAGGGGACCGGTTTGAAAACTCAAAAAAAGGAAGTGCAGCAAAACCAAAGCACTATGGCTACAAAATGCAATTAGTAAGTGTTAAAATTTCCAGTGGCAAAATACTGATAACAAAGAAATGGACAGAAAAACAATTTTTTGTTGTTGGAAATGACACGAACAGTGGCACAATCGGCTGTGTGCTTCAATTGTGAGAAAGAAACCCTGCTATCCTAGCATTTACACCCAAAGAAATTGCTTTTTAAAATGAATGCAAATTAATCAGCAAATAGTGAGAAAATTTGTTGAAGCAAATTGAACTAAGTAAATAAGAATTGACTTAATAGACTTCAATGGCAGGTGGAAAGTTGTATCTACATCAAATAACAACTCTGGGAATGGTGAATATTATTTTTCTTAGTTTTAATTTCATTTTAAATAACTGACAGCCTAAGGGAAAAACATAGCAAATCAAGGCTGAGAAAAGAAAATGGAAATCACAAGGGTTATAAAGCTCTTGTCTACATGAGCTGATACCTTTACTTGATGGTAAAGAATGTAGGAAGTCAAAATGCAAACAGAAGAACACTCAGGTAAATTAAACAGAGGACAGTGAGTCATCCAGTAATCTATAAAATATAAAGGAAAAAACAAATGAGCTAATCCAAAAAAGGGGGAGCAAAGAACAAAGAATGGACAGGAAAAATAGAAAAACAAGTATCTAAGAAGTAAACTTAAGCTATATAATTTTTATAGTTATTTAAAGAAAAATTATCTAAGCTGTACTTAAAAGTTTAAGGTTATTAGAATGGATATAACAGAGGAGAGATAACTAGCATGCTGCCTGTATGCCTTGGAAATAAATCAAGAATGCCAAAGCAAAGTTTAAAACTTTATGCACATACTAAGCTAAAGAAAACAGGGATGGCCAGCATTGTTTTTGTAATAGAATCCAAGACAAATATTGTCAGGGATTCAGAGGAAAAGTTTAAAATAATAAAAATTATGTAACCGTCATTGGAATTATGTAATAACCTTTATAAACCTTGCATATAGTAAAAGAACTTTCTATTACATGGTATAAACTCTATAGAAATATCAGGGGAAACAACGTGACAGTTTTAGTTAGAGATTTCAGTATTCTTTCCTCATTACTGACAGAAACACATAAAAAGAAAATTAGTAGGATTGTAGAAGCCCTTAAAACTCAAGCAAACTAGTTGACATGCCGGCCCTGCACACAGCAGCAGCAGGTTAGTGGCTTCATGGGGTGACCTGAACACATCCCTCTTGGCAACTCTGCATCCAGTGGTCTTTGCCAAGTACACAAGTGCTAAAATAGACCATGTTCCGACTATAAAACACACCTCCATAGATTAGAAAGTTCCGAGGAACAGAGAATATGTTCTCTGATCAAAATGAAATTAATTTAGAAATAAAAAGGAAGATACCTGGAAAATTCCCAAAACTGGAAAGTTCAATCCCATGATTCTTCATAACTCAAAAAAGAAACCACAAGAAGGAATTCACATGTATGTGCGGCGTGTTGAAAACATACCTGTCAGATGCAGCCCACACAAGGCTTAGAGGAAAGTGTGTAGGCTCAGGTGTTCAGAACAGGAAAGAAGAAAGGTTGAAGAGAGGAAACTCAGTCTTTCCTGCCCTGTGCCCTCATCAACATGACTGCCATCTTAGGTTCTATCACCACAGACAAGTTTTGCATGGCAGATCCTACAATGTCATCTGTCTACGTTCAAACAGGATGTAGTCTTTGTTCCTTGATTCTTTGATTTATCAAAGTGGTGTTGGTTCATCTGGGTTTCTCATATCTCAATTCATCCTTTTTTATGTTAAGAAATATCCATTGAATGGGTCTAACATAACAGGTTTCTCTATTACTTGTTTGTCAATGGATATCCTGAGTTTCCGGTTTTAGGCTTTGTAAGTAAATCTACTGTCATGTGGAAGCCTTTGTGTAGTTGTACGTTTTCATATATTTAAGCTAAATAGAATTGTTGGCTTATATACCCCTCAGGGTTTCAGCCCTGACACTATCAACACTTTACTAGGTAGTTTCTTGCTGTAGGGACAGTTCCAGGCACTGTAAGACCTTGGGAGCACCTTTGACCTTTGCTTACCAGATGCTCTTCAGCTGTGTCTACCAAAACTTTTCCAGCAAGCCCCTGGTTGAGACACTCTGCCATTCAGTAGCTACTTAATGGATATCACTGGAAACGTTAAGAAAGCAAACAGTGCTCCACAAAAGAACCACTGCCTCCTCAGGTCATGGGTATGTTTTGAGTTCCTTCACTAGTTAAAGGGAAATCAGATCTCATTCATCACAGAGGTTCTGTTTATTTCATTCAAAACTCCAAAGCACTGGGCCTCTGTGTGTTAGGTAGCATAAAGTAGCCTTCTTAGCAAACAGGTTGCTTTGGTGTGTGTGCTGCTGTTCCAACACTCTCATTACCATGTTAGCCTAGTTATCCACCATGTTTTAGAAGTTCTTGTACCTTTACTGTACAAGCTTTTCAGAGAATTCAAGACTCCGATGCTGCTGTAAAATTTCTTCCCTTATCTGTGTTGTGCACATATTTTCAGACGAGAAACATTAACTTGCAGTATTTTGAGGGCAGTTGGTAAATGCTTCAGTAGTCATTTTGATGGGAGAATTTATCACAGGCAGGAGAGGTTTGCACAGGAACGTGTGAGTTTTCTGATGAGCAATCACTTCGCATTTATTTTTGCAGGAGCCGCCATCCACAGTCTAATTTTAGGTTTCATCACCAGAGTCCATGCATGTGTAATTTGGACTGGCTCTATATTGCCTTCATTGTTGGAAGTGGTTGAAAGATTCTGTAATCTACTTTAAAATGCGAAGAACATCATTTTGTAGCTCTCCTCTACTTTGCTTCTGCCATGGATGTATATTTTTCCAGCAAGACTTGAGCAAGTGTGGGAAAGAGTGTGCTAGTGCTGGAACATGCCGCAGAGACAGCCACAGCCTCCTCAAACAGTGTGACCAGCGGCTTCCCTGGCCATGGCCTGCCCCTGCTCACTGTCAGACTGCAAAGCAGAGTTTCTCCTAATGCCAGATAGGCTGCACACATGGAGGCTAACCCAGTAGATCGTCAGACTGGTCTGTTTCTGGTTCTAAGAGAGGATAGCCATTTTGATCTGATGACATTTGCGTGGTTTCTAAGGTCTGTAGAAATGAGGACAGTTGTCAACTTCTTACAGAAATTATGACAAGCCTTCTGTAAGACAAATTTCATAAGTGTAATCTACTCTTGCTGCGCTTTCTAATTACTGAAGACATGGAGTGAGTCTAGGAGACTGATTGTAGATAAGGGAGTGAGAATGAACTCAGGGGCTGGCGGGAGCCTGGCTCCAGAGCTGGTCCGTAACCAAGCAGGCAGGCTGTCCTGTTTCCCGCTGAACCCCAAGACTGCTCTCTCCTCTGCCAAGAGAGCCTCCATCCAACTCCAAAAGCCAGCCTGATGATGTCCAGTCACAAGTGTGCACTTGGTCTTCCTCTGCAGGTGGCACATCACATAGGGTTTCCAATTAGGCAGATAAACAATACGTTTCTGCAGCAGAAATATGTGTCTGTGGGCAGTGAGAGAACGGGAGCTGTGTGAGCAAAGCATGCCGCCTTAAAGCCTGTTAAGGCAAGGAGCAAAGAAAGTCATAGGCTTTCTCTGCAGACAGAACACAGTGCTCCCTTCCCCCTGCATGTTCAGGTGCAACCTGATGTCAGCACCTTGTGACAGAGGGTGGCCATCTGCACAAGGCAGCCTTAGGAGAAACCCATACTATCGTTTTGACTTGTTTTCACTGTCCTTCAGCCTGGCACTTGCTGGTCTTTGCTCCAGAGGGTTGAGTTTGCAAGCATTCTGCTAATTATGACCCAGCAAAGCACTCTGGCTTCCCTCAGAGTGAGTGGGGTGCGAGCCAGCAAGCGGCCACGGCCTCTCGTTGCCATCTGTGATTTAGAGCAAAATCTTTGAGAGAAGTATAACTGCCTGAATTACTGCTCTTTTATATGTTTTTAAATGAGAATGTAAAGGCCAAGGGCACTTTTTTTCTCATTTAATACTATTAAATCATCATTAAATCTCGTGCTGAACACTGGCTGATTTTAATGATGCCCTCAAGTACCCATCCTGGTGCCTGACTGTGTTAATATTGTTGTATATATGGATACGATAAATAATGCCTAGCTAAGATGGTATGAGAAGCATTACTGCGTGTATCAATAAAAGCAGTCGCACTAATGAGACCAAGTGTCAGGGACAGATGGCGTGGCGGGAACCCAGCCATTGCAGTTCAAGTTTGACAAGAGTTCCGTGGCAGGTTGAGTCCAACCCTAAAACCAGCCTGAATCCTCTAAATATTTTACAGCAAATTGGCATGGAAGGATTAATTTGAAGTTCTAGTTTATTTTTTCATTATCTGGCTTTATAGCACTGTGGAATAAAAGCCAGGGCAGCGCAGTTCAAGATCTCTTCCATTTGGTAGCTGCCTGCCCCTGGCATCTGGGCAGTCATAGTTACCAGTGGCCTAATTCCTCACTACCGCATTCAGTGGAACTTGCCTTCTTCTCATACAGAACAAAGACAAAGAATGTGGGAAAGTTGATCTCAAAAACTTTTTGTCACGTTAAAGAGTAGCCTGTTATTTTATTTGAATTCTTAGTATTCTGTCCTTTGCTTTAGGATTTTGTCATCCTATAATCATTGTAATAACCACAACTAACTTTGGAAACTACTGTAGTCTCCCATTATTCCTGGGGAATATCTTCCAAGATTTTGCCTGAAAGCTTCAAACCCTGAATGGTAACAAATCTGGATATACTGTTTATGTCCTAGATATTCATACCTAAGATAAAGTGTGGGTTATAAATGAGATACAGCACGAGATCAACCATGTTGATGATGAACTAGAACAATTATACTACAATAAAATTTATGAAGAATTTATGAGTCATTTATTTTTAGAATTTTCTATTGATATATTCAGACAGTGGTTGACTGTGGATCAGTGAAATCAAGGCAAGGGTAGGGCCTACTGAACAGTGACTTAGTGTGCTTTAGGACCATTATCTTATGTGACCTTGGGTCTTGTGGATCATACATAAGCTATGCAGTTATCAATGTGTGATACCATTTCAGGAGGACTCCATCACTGACATCTCTGTTACCACTCCTCATTTACATGGGAGGAAACTGAGCCTCAGACATGGAACATTTTTTCCAAGGGCACAGAGCTGAATCTAAACACAGTGTTGAGGTAAAGAGCTCAAGTTCCACCACCCTGCTTGCATACTCACCAGTTTTATGCAAAGAGAGTGTAAAACTGGAATGGAAATCCCTGAGGAATATCTGTGGGATGTTGGGCAGAGATTATGCAAATGGAGTGCATTGATCTAGAGCCTGAGTTCTTCATAAATAACTTGAAAACTTAAATAGATCTAATCCTCAGGAATTGGTGGGGCACGTGGCAAGACTTGGAAGCTTCCTGTCTAGTTGAAGTTTTCCATGGATTTAGGGGAAGAAGAGAGCAGAAAAGCCTTTCATTTACTCTGCTTCGTGTAAGTTTTAAATATTTGCTGGAAAACAGAAGAGAATTAAAAATATCCATCTTATTGCTCCCCTGGGACTTCTGATGAGACTCCATTATAAAAAGAAGAGGAATGAGGAGAGAGTAAGGCTGTGATCATCCCGTGTTTAGGAATTTTAACCTTCACAGCTAATTATTGGAGGTTTGAAGAGAGTGTTGGAGCCAGTGCTGTCCCCATGAAGGCAGGCTGAATCCACCTTGATGCTGTGCTTTAGAACTGACCACTTAATTTGAATGTAGTACCAGCATATCCGTGTGAAGTCTCATTGCGACTCCAGTACTGAAATTCCCTATCACACAGGCTTCTTTTTTTTTTTGTTTTGTTTTTTTTTTTTTTTAATAATTTATTTTTATTTTATGTACATTGGTGTTTTGACTACATGTGTTTCATCAGATTGTTTGGAACAGGAGTTACAGACAGCTGTGAACTGCCATGTGGGTGCTGGGATTTGAACCCGGGTCCTCTGGAAGAGCAGTCAGTGCTCTTAACCGCTAAGCCATCTCTCCAGCCCATGTTTTGTTTTTTTTTTTTGTTTTTGTTTTTTGTTTTTTTTTGTGCTTTTTTTAAATTTTTTTTCTTTGTTTCAGGTTTGTTTCCCTGGCTGACCTATAGCTCACTCTGTAGGCCATACTGACCATGCTGGCCTCAAACTCAGAGATTTGTCTGCCTCTGTCTCAAGTGCTAGGATTGAAGACACATGCCACCACTGTCCTGCAAGATAGTTGTTTTTAGTGTCCTGGCCTGATCAAAGCATCTCCTGTCCAGGATTGCCCTCTTCTCAAACTCCCCACCCTATAAGTTTAGAGCACAGAGCTTTACCTAATGAATAATTTGGGAGTGACTCCCCTTCTCAGTGCTTAGTCATGTAGCAGATCACCTGAAAAATCTTCTCAGAATTCTGATAAAGCCTGAACCAGCTAGCACCTACTTATCTGCAACTCTGATCAAGTTTAAGTGTGTCTCATACTGAAAATGGACCACAACTTATTTCTTACACCTGTGAGTGTCATTGCTAGGAGACACCTTGGAAGCTGAGCTGCAGGGGAGACAACCTGAAGTAGATTTAAGACCTCTCAGTCTAGTTACAGTGTTTTTGAAAGTTTGTGGGCATGAAAGAGAATCCATGTTAGGACATATAAATGAGGACTATTTCAGGACCAAGAATCAGGGGGTGGTGAGAATAAAGCTTCAGGTAAAAATACAGTGAGAAAGCGGTCTTTGTAAGCACACATACTATCTCTAACAACACACACACCTCTCATGAGAGATGAGGTGATGTGCTCTGGGAGTTACTGAAGACATGCACTGAGGAAATCTGCCTGACTTCTGCCCAGGCACATGTCTTCTGCCACCTTAATTTACTCAGCATATCCGTGTGAAGTCTCATTGCGACTCCAGTACTGAAATTCCCTATCACACAGGCTTCTTATTACAGTCTCTTGTAGATTAGAAATAGGAATGACATGTCTCCAGGCTGATGAAAAGCAGGTAAGCCAATACCGGGCCTTCAATCACCTGAACTCACTCTGTTCCTGCTGTTTGCAGAGCTCTGGATATGTTAGTATTTTCCTGGACAAACATATCCATGATAAAGTGTAATTTACAAGTTGGACGCAGCATGCGATTAACAACAAACAGTCTTGGCTGCCACGGCATAGGCAGGTACATAAGTGAGAATAGGATACTTAAACCTCAGAAGAGTTCCAGTAACACCACTGTGCATAAACACCCAAGATACAGCCCAGGAAACTACATTTCAGATTGTCTTAGTATATAACTTCAGTCATGAATTGAAGAATGAAGAAGAAAAAAGAAGACAGCGATAACATATTTGCGAAGAAGAAAGCTAATCCAACTTCCTTGTCACATTATTACGAATATTTAAACTCTGGTACCTTAGACAAGAAGGGCAATTTGAAGAACATGGACTAGGTTTTAGGAGAGCTACATCTGTTTTACGTTCTTACTCTAGATCCCCAAACAAAAAGTGACTAAGAGCATTGAAGTCCACATTATTCAACAGAAGAAAATTGTTTCTGTGTTCAAATCCTTGTACTGCCCGATCCCCCACTTGCTGAGAGCATGAGCTCATAAAGCGGAGAACCAGCACCTCTCCCTGTTACACAGACCACACTCTCCCAGAAATCACACTGATATACGATATGCAGTGACACACCAGCATAGATCACTTCCTCAGCCAGCTCCTTGACCTTAGAGTCAGCCTTTGCTCTGGTCCCTTTCTGGTTCCCGTGGATATGACTTCCCAGGCCTGTGCTTAGCATCTCATTTCAGTTTTGTCATTTCTGCAGGCCCTTCATACCAGCCCCTGTGTATGCCCCTCCAAATCTGGAGCCTGTGTGAACTTGACAGGGTTTTGTTATTTAGAAATAGACACGCAGATCCCAAGAACCCAAAGAATGCCTCTTGATGGTGACCTTGAGTGTTGGACGGCAAGGCCCAGGCAGCCCACTAGGCTTATTTGTATTTGGGGAAATGTTGGAGGAGACAAAGCCCAGGGCATTCTGGGTCATGGAGGCTTGATTCAGATTGGCTATGATCTGTTCTGTTCTCCAAGAGTCTTGGAGCTCAGATAATCCTCCAAGTCAAGGCAGCTGGTGAGACAAAAGTTTCTTCTCCGCTGTACCTGCAGTAGTCCTAGGTATCTTTCTTGAGTACCTTTAAGGATCCTTGGGGGTACCTAGTGTCAGTCAAAGATTATAAACTCCAAAACTTTATGTCACGTGGTCGAGGAAGTGCAGTATCTGGGGCTTAAACAGAGTAGATTCTCAATTGAGCATTGATTTCCTAACTGCAGCAGTCATGGGAGACCTTGAATCATTCTCCTTTCCTATGAAGATCTTGTGATGTGCTACCAGAGTGGGAATACAAGAGTGGAGAGGCGTGGCTGGAGTTCTGATCGTTCTTCCGTTTTCTGGCTGTTAAAGGGAAGGGCAGTCCCACATCAGGAATCATGCCTGCATTTGGAATGGCAGCACATGATTTGAACAGTGATTCTTGTGGCTGAGAGATGGACTTGATCCTTAGGGCAGTTTAAGTCTAAAGGGGGATCCCTCTAAATTGTGTAGTTCTTTGCTCTTCTGTCCGTAGAGTTCACTTCCTTCCTCAGAAGAGGCCTGAATAAGGGTGAGTTTGCTCACACTGCAAGGAAGCTACAAGAACAAAACTATGGAGTTGATACCTCTACCCTCCCTTTGGCATTGTCTGACATAATCCCATTCTTCTGAGAAGATGGTTCAAAACAGCTACCTCATGGAGGGATTTCCATCCCTTTAGATTGAGAGGAGACTAGTAAAGAGCACCTAGGAAGTAAGATTAGCAGTGCATGGCATAAAGAAAAGCTTCTGTTGCCATTTGGAAGTTGGGTAAACAGCGACATTTTCTCATCTTAATTTCTGCTCTTTACCTTGCCAGCCTGGGCTTGAGCTCCAGGCAGCCACTCCCTATCATATTCCTCATCAAATTCCCTGAGTCTCTAGGAATGTCTCTAAACAGGAAAGATGATGTTTAGGATGAGGATGTTTAAATTATGTGTCTGGAAACTATCCAAGCTAGGAACATAGATCTTCTATCTACTCATGGGCCAAAGGAAGCACCTGTGCCTCCGCCTTTTGTTCTGGGTCTCCAAATGCTATTTAAGGTTAGACAGAGGCTCATTATAAGATTCTGAAACACCAATGCTACCTTCAAAAGTCCCGTCTCTGAATTCTTCCTAAATGGTGGGGCTGTGTGTGTGGGGGGGATGGAGGCATTTGCTGAGGTTGTCCAACTGGAAGGCCAAGCATCGGGACAAGCCTGGGCCTTTGATGTGGTGTTAAAGGTAAAGGATGAGAGAAACAGTGAATCCTCTCAAGCATGCTCTGTTGACATCCCTAAGGAAGCTGCCTGCGGTTGTTGGCAGTCCCTGGTCCTATAATGCATCTTGTAGCTTGGCCAGGGAAGCCTGTGGGTGCTCAGTGCAGCTTTCTACTATCTTTCAAAGTTCAGTTTTTATTTTTTTTAATTTATTTTTTATTTCTTCAAGTTACATCTCCATCACAATCCCCTCCCTACTTCCCCCTCTAGTCCCACCTTCCCACCTTCTTCCCCCTCAACCCACCCACCCCTTCCCTTTTTTTTTAAGTTTAAGGTATATCTTTTCCCCCCAACAGCTCCCCCTTTCAGCCCAACAAATGGCTCTTTCTCTTATAACAATAAATACAATACAAAACAACAGAAATAATTAGGCCACAATTATGAGAGTTATATCGCTTAGCATACATTCCCAATGTCCAGTCTATATGTATTTGGCACCTGACTTTAACCTTCTACTATATAACCATCTCCATGAGTTTAAAGTTCTATATCCAACTCAGCTTTCATTCTAACTTGCATCACAATTTTAAAAACATCTTCTTAGATCCAAAACACCCTCTTAACTCCTAAACAACTCAAAATTTAACTATGAGACTCTAGCTATCTATTCTTCAACCACCTCAGAGACCTGAGAGGGATAAATATATCTGATTATACAGGAAGTGCAGGGCCAGCAGCTTCCAAAACTAAGAAATGACATACCAGTGGTTTTATTTTTACCATTTCCATTTTCCTTTTATTCCCACCCACCACCACCTCAGCAGAGTTATGGTCTTTAAAAAGATAATATAAAAGGGGGGGGGTCTGTTTCTGTTTTATGATGTATACCAGCCTTCAGGTGAATACACTGCTGGACATTTGCCAGCATCTATGGGAAGCTTCTCAGATGTCCCCTGATGATCCCTGTTAAGTGTAAATCCTAGTCTAAAAGAATAGACTGAGGCTTGTAGGGCTCTGGGACAAGACCCAAGGGGAAATGGCAAATGATAACATTGACATCAGTAATTGAAAGAAGAAAAGGAAAGAAAGAAATGTTTCTGCAGTGCGAGCTATTGGTGTGAATGTGCATGTCTGTCTGGACTGGAGTTACCCAGAAGGTAAAGACCCATATAAACCTACATGTATGTTTGCCCACACTGATCATCTCTTGACTTCCCTCACACCACACATAGGAAACACACTCAGTTCTCACCTCCCCAGAAGAAGAAATACAGCTGTCTTCTATATATGGAATTATAGTAAGTCTAAATCACTGGACATTTTATAGTACTTGGCTCATCTAGTATTAATGTAAAGGCCTTTTTTAATAAACTTGCTTAACCCCGCTTGTTTCGTCTGTTCATTTGTTTATTGAACAGTGTGTTTGAACCCTCCTCTACAGACCTTTACTGTCTGCTGGGCCTGTCTGATAGAAGTCCAGTTCTCAGCATCCTTAGTCTGTAAAGGCCTCGATGGAAGATGCTTTAGGACTCAAGGACCACACAGTCTCACTTCAGCACAGAAATAGCTCCTGGTTGGATGGATGTTGTAAGGTTTCCATGTTCTAATGAAAGTCTTTGCATTAGGACTATCATAGGATACTTTTAGCTATGCACAGCTGCTGGATATATTACTGAGGAATCTTAAGTAAGTGAATCAGGGGGGTAATGACACACCCATGATCCCATAGCACTCATCCCCACAGCCAAGAGAGTTGGCCTGGAGGCCTATGAACAGATGGATGGGTAAAGAAAATATGCTGTATATAAACCGTGGACTTTCATTCGTCTATAAATGATAAAATTGTCATCTGCTATACATGTGGTTAAACATCATGCAAAGCAGGGTAAGCAAGACTCAGATAAATATTGCATGTTTTCTCCCCTATGCTGAGTCTAGAATTTGAGATTATGAGAGGGAAGGTTAGAGGGAGAGTGTCTGAAAGCAGAGAGGACACAGCGTGGGAAGAAGAAAGGGAGCTGTGAGGAGTGCGATAGGAGAGGGGTGGGAAGGTGAGCAAGACCACAGTACAGTATGAGACCTGCATGGATGGCGCCATAACAATGAAACAGACACTTTGTTTAAGGAAACTGGCGGTAGGCCATTGTTCACAGACCTTGCCTTGAGATATAGCAATGGACCAAACAGAGGGTTCCTCATTCTCAAGTTCTCATATTAGTGAGGGAAACACGGAACAGATAGCATGATAAATATATTAAGGCCTGTTGCTGATGAGTGCTAGAAAGAAAAATAAGGCATGGTGAAGGAATTACTAGGCAAGTATTACTTAGGAAAGGGAAGCCAGGCACAGCCTCTTATCTGAAGTGACAGTTAAGCAGAGATCTCAGAAATGTTAGCCACTGTTGGGGTGACCTAGACATGCTCGAGGAACAGCAAGTACAGAGGCCCAGACTCAGCGATCTGATTGGCTACTTTGGGGAAATGTCAGGAGCCTGTTGTAGCAAGAACACTAAATAAAAAGAGAACAGTGGGAACTGATTCAGCCAGGGGAACAGGGACCAGACCATGTAAGAGCTCACAGGCTGTCAGAAGGGCCCTGTGTTTTGTTCTCGACAAGAAGCATTGGAAGTGTTTGACAGAAAGAGGTGAATCTGTTTTGTTTTTAGATGACAACCCTGGTTGTTGTAGGGAAGAGACTTGAAGGGCGGGGGTAAGAGTGGAAACAAAGAGACTGAGAGACCCTTGCTTGTACTGGGGTGGTGCCTGTGTAGGTCAGAAGTGGTTCAGGATCATATAGAAGGTGGTGCCAACAGGATTCATGGGCAACTGCATGTTCACAGTGGAAGAACACCTGAAGGTGCCATTGCCCAAAATAGGAAATATTATAGAAGAAGCAAATTTTTAGTACATATCTCAAACTCTGTTTTGAATGTAGTGAATGGAATGCTGGGAGCCTGCAAACTGTGGAATACAAAGAAAAATGTCCATTAGCAGAAACAAGCCGTCCTAGGATGAAAACACCCAGTGCTTAGATACATTTGAGAGGTTGGGATGCGGTTAGAGAGCTGAGGGCTAGGATGAACAATCATCTGAGGGTCAGAAGAACCTTGCAGTGAAAACAGCAAAGGAGTAGCCATTGAGGAGGAACTCCAAGTCCAGAGTGATTCAGGAAGGAGAGAATCACCATCCAAAACAACATTGAGTTGGGAGGCTGAGAATGATGGAGACCAGGGTGACAGGCCAGGAAGCTCTGCACTGACATCATTCAAGAAAAGAAGTGAAGATGGAGGGTAGACAGCTCTTCTGAGCAGTTTGAGTATCAAGAGGAGTGGGAAATGGGACAGTGTGTCACATGTGCTGTCAAGGGGGCGTGTCTGATGGGCAGTGGATATTGTTGCTCCTGTAGCGACAAAATGATGCACAGAATGGGATGGTGACCAGTCTAAAGCTTTTCTGGGGTTGAAGATGTGGGAGGAGTCTAGTTCTGATGACATCATATGAGTCAATATAACCAAAAGATGTTTGTGTATGTGTCTGAGAATATAGCCTGCAAATGTGAGTTCTGAATTTTGACTCTGGCCTCACTATTGACTAATGTTCTGTCTTTGGGAAACTTTCTGAGCTTCAGTATATTGACTTGTGAAGTGGAAATTGATAATTATAACTATATTTTCAATCTTTCAGGGATTTTTTTGTTGCAAAGTCTCTCTGAAAAGCATTTGTAAAAATTCTCTGAAGTATTACACTGATTTTTGATATTACGATTAGTTGTCTTCCTGTTAATTATTTTTACCATTTATGTCTCAATTATTTTACAATTTTTTAGCAAGTAATAATTTTATATAATAATGAAGTACAAAATGATAATTTGGCATATGTATATAATGTGTGATGATCAAATCCAAATATTCTGACCCTGGTTCTCATTATAGTTCAGTATCCTGACCTGAGCAGTACATATTCTATTCATGTATAAAAATATCACAGTTGCCGGACATGGTGGTACACACCTTTAATCCCAGCAGAGGCAGGCAGATCTCTGTGGGTTCAAGGCTAGCCTGGTCTACAGACTGAGCCCAGGACAACCAGGGCTACACAAAGAAATCCTGTCTCGAAAAAACGAAAAAAAAAAACAAAACAAAAACAAAAAATCAGTCTGCTCTATAAATATATACAACTAAGAATTAATATAATGCATTCAAAAATTGATTTTATATGTCAACAGTACCATAATATGCCACAACTATAACATAAATAACAAAAACTCCTAATACTCTTAATAGATACATAAAAACAATTTTGAGAAAACATGTTTTTTATGATGAAAACACTCAATAAATTGTGAATCAAGTTAAACTTCCTTAATCTATAAAGAATATCATTTATATATATTATATATGTATATATATATGTATACATATATATGTACATATTCCTTTTTGTACATATATTGTACATATATATCCTTTTATATATGGTACTGATTTTATAATTTGTTATATATATATATATAAATATATAGAGAGAAATAGATTACAGAAAACCCACAGCCAATGTCATACTTAACAGTAAATAAAAAATCTAAGCAATGAAAGGAAAAGCAGCAGGAAGCTGGACTGGTGGCAAAAGACTTTTTGTACAAAGGACCGTGTCAAGAAAGTGAAACTTCATGGAAGGAGAAAAAGCATTTCAAATCACAAGTCTGCTAAGGGACTGTTGTCCACTCCATCGAGAGTCCAGGCGGCACCTTCTCGGTGCCTCTCACTCTCGTTGCTGAGGATGGCTATGGCTGGATAATGGTGTTTCTTGTCTGGTTATTGACCATGTCTTCATTTAAAGGGTCCATCGCATTACATTGTGTGCACACTACGGAGCTCCTTCTCATTTTGGTGCCATTGGATTCTTTTTAGCTTTTTAGTCATTTCCCGGTGAAAGTGCTAAAACTGCAAGTCCTACAAAATCTGTGCATCACAATGGTATCTGTACAGCTACACACTGGAGGAGAAGCTATTTCAATGCAGACAGCTTTCCAAAGCAACTTTTCATTTTCCTATGTATGTCTGTGTATGTACACTTAAGTATGAATTATACACAGAGAGTCCATCACAGGAGACTCCTGGTAAGTCAGTAAGCTGGTAAATGTGTACATATACACACAGTATTGATATAACATACATGAGAAGATACAGATGGGAGCAGGTAGAGAGAGGCAGGCTGCCATTGACCTAGCCCATCATTGGAAGTCTGGTGGAATTATGTTGGTGTATCTATGTACAAATACTTCTAGAGCTTTCTCTGTGTGTTATTAACCCCTACTGTTACCTTCCATTTCCATCCAATCATTGCTTGTCTTTCTTCAAATCAGTTACATATTCCTTTATTTCAAAACAAACTTTTGTTGAGCTTCCCTCATTGCCAGGAAGTATGTAAGATGCTGACTATTGTCACGGACCTGTAAAAGGTAAGACTAGAGGATCTCCACAGCCAGTCCATGCACAGAGAATGAGGGACATCTTCATCACACTCTCTCCTCACAAGACTCAGGGATCATCTCAAACAAGGGCATAGAAGAGCAGAGGCTGTGACTGCTTGTAAAAGACCTGCACAAGATCAAGCCAGCCAGAATCCCAGCCTTGATGTGGGAGGGACTCATGGAGTCCCACCCAAGCTGAGGGGCTCTTGGCAACTGACAGTTGCTGGAGGAGGGAAACAGTCCCTTTTCTTCAGGATATGGCCCCTAGCCAGCCTCTCCTGCTCTAGCAGATAATTCTGAACCCATGCACATGTGGACAGATGTGAGTGGACTCAGTGCAGCTAAAATCAAGTAGAATTGGGAGGGAAAAGTGGTTGGAGGATGGGAAGCTATAGGGGAGAATATGGGTAGTGTCTTTGATCAGACCATATAGTGTGTATGTGTGTGTGTGTGTGTGTGTGTGTGTGTGTGTGTGTGTATGTATGTATGTATGACATTCTCAAACAAAAATAACTCTCTAAGTTGTATTTTATGTGTTTCGGTATTTTGCTTGTATGTCTGTCTGTGCACCTACTTGCATGCCTGGTGTCTGCCAAAGCCAGACAGAGCATTGGATCCCCTGGAACTGGCTTCACAGACAGTTGTAAGCCATCATGTGGGTACTGGGAATCGAACCCGGGTCCTCTATAAGAGCAGTCAGTGCTCTTAACCACTGAGCCATCTCTCCAGCCCTTCAGACACACACTTTTTAAATAAAGAATGAAGAATAAGGGAAGGGAAAGAGCTGATGGGGCGCTCGGGAAACGCAGGGCTCATAGATGGGGCTACAGCACGTCTGTCATTCAGCTCTCCCTCTTCAGAGACTGCTGGAACAAATGAACTGAAGGCTGACTTTATTGACCACTGAGACCAGGCCAGGTGGACATGCATGGTGCCAGTTGAATCTAGACACGCTGACAATAAATTCCCCTCGTTTGGGGGTTTATTCTATAATGTGCTGCATTTTGAGCTTGGGTTCCCCAAGCCAGATGAGGCAGGACACAGCCTACAGGTGTCTCTGCTGTATAAGGCCACCTGAGCTGGTACCAGGTGGTTGAGCCATGTGTTCGTATCTAGCTTTAGGGGATGAAGGGAAGTCACCTGGCCAACACCTGCTCTTTGGAGCATTTTCATGGATTCAGGAAATGAAAGAACTAAGGGAAATCCTGGTGGATGATGAAGGTAGAGAGTAACTTTTTAAAGTGAATGAAGAGTCTTGAGAAATGTTCAAGGCCAGGCAGATAAGGATGCTTTTACCAGAGTAGCAGTTCAGGGTCTTGAGTATGGAGGCAGTGTCTTCCTTTCTTGGAGAAAAGCCAGGAGACAGTGGACTCCTCGGGACCCAGCAGCCAAACCCAGCACTTCCACTCTCCAGTGGAAGCTTTGCTCTTTGTTGATAGCGCTGGCAGCTCCTAGTGACATTTCTCCTAGGACATTCCTGGGACAAAGGCAGGTGAAGAGGAGACCCCTACAGGAACTTGGCACCAAGTGTTTACACTCTGCTTGTTTCGTGTGTCCCCAATTGATGTGTTCACACCCGGGCCCAGTGTCACCCTGTTCCAGGTTCTGCCACCTGCTGCGACATTTGAATTTGCAGCTCTTGACTAAGGGAGTTACATCTGCATATGTCCATTTGTAGGTTCCTGTCTGCCCACCTGCTGGAAGCTCATTCAAAAAATAGCCCATTATTTGTATTTTCTGTGCCTTGTGAGACACTTAGCACATGACCCAGCACAAAGCCAGCTGGTGTGGTCTCATCCCTCCCTCAGGCAGGGCTGCCATGATACCCACTCAAATGTTGGCTGGAGGCAACCACTGAGCTCCAGCTGGAACTGTCTGTCGTATAGACTAGAATAATAAAAAGTTATTTTAGCAGTTTTTTGTTATTATACCAACAGCCCTTTGTCTGTGAGTCCGGGGCCTGGAGCGGGATAGTGGGAAGGGCCTGCTTTCTCATTCCAGCTCCCTCTGCTGTAATTAGTCAGGGTGAAACACAGTGTCTAGGCCCAGGATTCAGCTTGGGCAGGTGATTTTTTGAGTTTTATCGTTGTTTATAAAACAGAATGAGGAAAGAGATGTCATCAGGCCATAAAGCATACTCCACTATAAATGAGATATTAGTGTTAAAAATTCTTGCATGTTGCTAAATATTTACCCAGTACAGGGTTTCTGCCTTATGCCAACCTGAAGCATTTTCTTGGCAAATGTGCCTCATCTGGAACTCTGGAATCTCTCTGCATTGCTCCTCTAAGTACATAAACACAACCATCTGTCTATACTAGGTAACAGACTGACCCCTATTCTTTATTTAAAAAAAAATCCAAAAATCCTTTGTTTTAAATTTCTTGAAAAATTCCCAAAATAATCCTGACTCTGCTGGCTGTCTGCAGCCAAAGCAAACAATTATGAGAGAGAGAGAGAGAGAGAGAGAGAGAGAGAGAGAGAGAGAGAGACTCCAGCAACAGAGGATGTGTTCCTCTTCCTCCCTGTGAATTCAAGCCACTCTGAGAATTGTATTTACAGTGGCCCCCTCCCTATCATTCTCCTATCTCTTGCTGATCATTATTTTATTGTCCTTCTGTAGGAGCTTGATACTTTTAAAGTGTCGAATTCATTTTGAACTTTATGCTGTATGGAACCAGAGTTGCATCAGCCACCCTTTAATAACATCAGATTGGAGATATTGATTAAATCCCTTTTAGGAGTTAGCTGGTAGATTCACTTTAGGGGGAAATATGTTTGGGGTGTTTTAATGCCTTCAACGAATTGCTTGCAGTCCTTGGAAATAGTCACATTGAGAAACTAAACTCCTGAATGTGTCCTCATATCTCAAAACTCCTCAGTTAGTTTTCACAGCCTGAGGGAAGGAAGATGGGCCGTGAGGGCGCTTAGATGTCACACACGTGCAGCCATCCCTCTCTCATAGCACAGTAAAGAAGATGCCAGAAATACTGTGACAGAAAAAGCATTGTTGAGATGGAGCACTCACTTGTTCGTTACCATAAGTTCATTCTGTGATTTTCTAAGGAGCAGAGCTCTTCACTAAACCAGACGCTGAGGTCATGGTCATGAACAAAGCAGTGAGTTGTCTTCCCTCAGAGGCTTTGTTGTGTCCCTACTCAGTGGAATGAGTGGTACAAAATAGTCACTAAGAAAAGGGGGGGGGTCTAAAGCCAGGTTACCCCAAACATGCCTGACCTGTACTTGATGTCAGCAAAAGGAGGCTAAGGGAAGATGTTTCCTGAGTATCGTGGTTCTTAAGATGAGATTCTCGAGGGATGCTGGTGTGCCAGGTGGGCGTACATCTTAGAAGACCCTGTAGGTGTGAATCACAGAGCCTTCACACCATTAACCGTACAGAGGTCCTGCATGGAGCAGCTGGAGGCCAAAGGCTTGGACACTCTCATTCAGGGATTACTTCAGATTACACTGGCCCAGGATAGAAAGCTGGCATGCTGGGAAAGTTGGCCATCAAAATTTAGTCTGCATCAGGACTGATGTCTACCCTGCCATGCCTGTGTGCAGCACGATTTGTGACACCTAGCTTTTCCAGCCAGAGAATAATTTAAAAACTAAGGCAAGACTGTGAAGCAAAATAGTATTAGGCTTAACAACACCACTTCAGACCTGTCAGATCACATTTTTTTTTAATTGCACCATGCCTCCTAACTAGAGAAAAAAGAACAAGTGTCAAAGGAAGGCAGTAAACATGGCAGAGCCTGAAAACAAGGCGACCTTGTGACCGACATATTTCCAGAGTGAATACTAACTAGCACTCAGTAAAGCTGCCCTACCCAATTTTATTTTATTTTATTTATTTCTTTTTTTGTAAACACTTTGAGTCCTACGTTCTCATTTCATGGAATTCACAGATGGGAAGCCAAATATCCAATAAGCCAAGTGCACACCCTGGCCAGAGGCAGAGAGAGCAGGGTGTCCTGGCTCCAGTTGTACATCCCTGCCCCTGCCACTAGGCCCACATCTAGAGACTACTCCTGTCTTCCTGTCTTTTTCTTTCATGCTAGTCCTGTTTTGTGAGGGGTCGGAGGATAAGGGTACCTGTGGGAGAATGCGAATGCTGTGACTCACTAGGGACTGTGTGTGTGCAATCCTACTGCAGTGAATTTGCTTTACATTTAAAACAGTATTTGTGACAGTTGTACAGACTCTTATGCCTCACAAAACTTACTAGATGTTCTTATCAGTCTTTTACAAACTGAAAGGAGATGAAATAGTCTGCACCCAGATGTGTTTCAAAGCAACTCTGTTGCTGAGGGAGCCAACCTACGTCTTCTATAGTCTGCCATCCTTATTTGAAAACTTGGAAACACATCCCTTCCGCTGGGAGCCTTACTCCTAGGTTCTGTGGCTCTCTGTATCTCTAAGACCAGAGTCAAGGTGTCCTCACTCCAAACCCAGTGTTATTGTTACTTCTTTATGTTGTGAGATTCTTTCTCTGAGGCCTTTGAAGTATTTGGAAGAGCCACAATTTTAAGATATAAATGACATATGAACCAGATAAAGCTTAACTTGCTTCCTTGGATATTTGACTGCTCTAGAATTTGATGGTGTGCTTTACCTGGACCAACCATCTTCCCTTTAAGGAGACCTGAGGTGCCTTACTGCTCACTGCTAAATCTGAATAGTTGGTTTTCAGCCTGTCTATGCCTGGGGTACTTCCCTTCTATTCCTGTTTTATCTGCCTGGGCCCCACAGTGCCTCCTCCAACCCCTCCACACACAGGGTCATAGGATCACACTGTGGATTTTCAACCTCCTTGAAGCCTGCTACACCTTCTCTACCTACTACTTGCCCACGTACTACTGCTCTCTTAACCATTCTGCTCTCACCTGCAGTGCGTATTTCTACCTGAGGTGATCATTCCCTTTTCACACCTTTATAGAGGCGTTTCTGTGCCAGAACACTCCAACATGTGACTCAGTAATATCTGAAGATATACTTTTCATGTTGGTTTGAGAAATACTTTGGGAATTTCGGGAAAATAATGGCACATTTTGCCATTTGGGTCATTGCATATTTTCCATATAATCCAAACATAGAAGGAACTCTTGATGCAAAAATAGACAAGAAAGTTCCAAGAAAAAAATAAAAGTGTCAGTGTGATAAACACACAGTATTGTGAAACCGTCACTGTGATAGAGTTGCAGAACACTTGGCACCCCAAAAGGTAAACCACATGCTGTGTGCATGTGTGTGTGCACATATGTGTGCATGTGTGTATTCTAAGGTTGTCTTCCTTGTTTTCTATCTTCAAACAGTCTAATAACAAGAGTCCTGGCATCTTTGCCTCTGTTGTATGTTAGTTATTTGGTGACTAACAACATGCTAGGTCCCTGGGAGACAATCACCTTCACGTGAACATCTCTCAGGTCTCAACAGGAACACTGCCATGGTGGCCTATTTAAGCTTTTATTACACCAAATATGCTTAGGAGTCAGTTTCTTTGGCTGAACATTGTTTGCCACTAGGCAATGAAGTGTGCCTGTCACATGCTTTTATAACTATGCAACTCAGAAAAGCATTCAACCTACCTTTCAGCACTAAAATTTTATTACCTTTTTTCTCAAAAGTTATTTCTCTCTTCCAAGTTTCTTATTAATTTTTATATCAGAAGTTCCCTCTATATATGCAAAATGTGAAAATCACATAATGATCCAACTGGTAAAACAGGCCATTAATTTCCTGTGTCCCTGTGTGTTCTTTAAACAACCATATAAAATATGTATTCATACAGCAAAAGAGTCAAGAGATATAAATAAATATTTCATAAAGAAGAAGTGACTGTGCAATAAATTTGGTATATTGATAATTAAAGACAAAGTTAAAACAACAGCTAAATGATATTTTTCCTGTAAGATTGGCAAAATGTATAAAAAGTCCTCTGTCTCTGTCTCTCCCTCATTCTCTGCCTTGTTCTTTCTCTGTCTGTCTGCCTGTCTGTCTGTCTCCATCTCTCCCTCATGTCCCCACTCCTAGACAGCCTCGTGCTCTCCTCCCTCCACCAATAAAACTCTCACATTAGAGAGAGAGAGAGTATCTGACAGGGACTATTGTGAAGATGTATAATGTTGAGGAGATATAAACTGATATAGATAAAGGAAAACTTGGATAATATATTAAAATTATAAGTATTTATGTCTTTTGGACTAGAAATTTACTCAAGGAATTAATCCTACTGAAGAATGCAGACCTGCAAATAGATACAGGCAGAGAGATTTTTGCCAAAGTACCATTTGTAGTAATGAAGAAATGGCCACAATGCAACTGTGTCATATGAGTAAACAAATAGCATCCCCTCCAGGCAGTGAGATGGTCTTTGCAGCCCTTAAGAAGGAGATATATTTATATGTGGTAATGTGACATAAAGATGTTCAATAAAAAAGAATATGTCACCCAACAGCGTGGCCTCATTAGAAATATGTATATGAGGAGTTAGGAAAGTTCACTGCCCAACTGTGATGACCAAAGCTTCCATCCTAGCCCCTCATGACAAGCCAGGTATTAGACACCCCTCCAACCCCAATCCTGTGGGGGCAGAGTTAGAAGGATCACCAAGATGAAGACTCGCTAGCTTCCAGTCATTCTGAGAAAGTGCAAGCTGCATGTTTCAGGAGGGGCCCTGCCTCAAAGGAATAGGTGGAGAAGGATGGGAGGGGATACCCAACACCTTCTTCTGGCCCCACATTCAGACACATGCTACAGCATCAGCATACATATGCGTTCATACTCCCACACACAGGCACATACAAACTAATACATGAATCTCTACATACGCATACTTTCCAAATTAGTATATTCACATAAAATTTGGATCGGTATTCAGGGTTCAACATTGTTCCCTGTAGACTTTGTAGATGTTATTATCCTAGAGAGTTTCCACACTCCTACACTTAGCATTTCTTCAATTTTTAACTTTTTAAATAAAACGAGTAATTTATCCAAGCAGAAAAAATACCATGACGACACTACTTAATTAAATTCTTTTCTTTTTTTTTTTTAATTAAATTAAAAATTGAAATGAAATCAGTGATCTAAGCAGACCAGGTATCCCACGTGAAATTAAAAGTGACATCAAGCCAGGGATAGAGACAAAAACACACAAAACTGTTAAGTCAGAAGACCCCGTGTGGCTCTATGAAGGTCATAAGGTGCTGGGATCCCGAGAGCTCCCACCCCACTTGAGATGGCCTGTGTACTGAAGCACAGTGTGCTATTACTGTTGCCTTCCCTGGCTCCTCGCTTTTAAAACAGTTTTAGTTACCATACAAGACAGCCAATGACATTGTGATATGTATGCTCTGCTCAGTTTTCTCACCTCAGTTTCTTCCTTTGTCACCTGTCCCCAGGCCTGCTTGATCCCCCATTCTAATAGTTCCCTTCTGCTTTCGTGTCTAGGTGTGTGTGTGTTAGTTAGACTAGAGTCTGTATATGTAAGGAAAATGCATGTATTTATATTTCCTTTTTATTTTTTCTCTTGCTCTATTGCGTTGGCTAAGAATTCAAGCACGATATTCAGTAAGAGTGGGAAGTATGTGGCTCCTGATTCCACGGGAAGCATTTCAGTTGAATATAGGTTTGTCACATACAGCGTTTATTATGTTGAGGTATGTTCCACTTTCCTAGTTTCCTTGGAACGTGTATCATAAAGAATGTTGCCAAAGGCATTTTCTAGATCTATTAAGATGGCCCAATGATCTCTGTTAACGTATGATATTAAATTCATTGACTTGCATGTGTTGACCCAGACTCTGAGCCAGTTTTAATGTTTATGGTGTTATTGTTCATTATGCATACTAACTTGGGTTGTATTACAAAATGTTACATAGAAAAATATTATGCATATTGTCTACTCCTTTTATACTTACACTTCCTAATAGTAGAGAGAGCATTTCTGTTGTATTGTAGGTTACGTTAGAACATTCCTATTGGCATTCCTGTTGAAGTGGACCACAGTGAGCATTTGGTATGGGTTCAGTTGAATGCACCCTCAAGTGTTCTCACAGAAACTGAGCTGATTGGCTCTGCTACGTCAGCCTGTTTCTCTTGGTTACAGGACTTATCTCAAGAGAGAAAATGCCATTGTTGTCAGTGAGAACCTCTGAAATCTGCACACTCCATTTGTTCTTGTAGTTTGCTGCATCCTTCTGTCCTTCTGTAGGACAGAGATCTGGGAGATCACCATTGTTTACTAATTCCCTAACATTGTTTTCTTTTTAGTTCTTTAGCAGCTCAGGCACTCGTGGTCTTTTGACTTTATTGATGGGGTGCTGTCCTCTTACCTTTATTTGTTTTCAACAGGTATCTTCTACTGCTTTGCAAATTCAGTGTTCTATTATTATAAGCTGAATTTTCTTCTAAAGAAACTACTTCGTAATAGGACATACCTGTAAATCCCAGCATTCAGTAGAATGACGTTGGAAAGATAGACAGCATCTGTTTATATTTTGACCCTGACATCTTGTTTCAGATGCATGACCTTTTGAGAGGAATAATTTGGGTCTTTTTCTTCTCCATTTTAAGGATGTTGACCTAATGCTTAAAAACTAAAAATGGCAAAGAAATATGGACCTTGTAAAAGCTAAACAACTGCCCCCGCTAGAGGTTGGATGGCTGCTGTTTGGTGTATTTCTAGTGATGTTTCCTGTTTTCTATAAAGCCATCCTGCCTTTACTGTTCCTCTTGAGCCCGCAGGCATCCCTGTTGAAGTGAACCACCTGTGCTATTCAGTGATAATCACCTCCCCATCTAATATTTGAATAAAGTCAACACAGTAAGGTCCCCTGCCCCGCATCTGCAGTTTCATCTTTGGTAGTTTCACCAAGACCCAAAACTACTAAATGAGTAACTAGGTAACCGATTTGAAATGTGCCCCATGCTGCATCACATCTTAAAATCTCTTCCTTCCTTCTTCCATGCCACCTGGGACATGCATCTTCCTTTTGTCCCAGTGTTCACCCTGCATTGATCACTGAATGGCCCTGCTGGTCACCACAGTCCATCCCCATCCTATCTCAGGGCCTGTGTCCAAGTGGTTACATAATAATGTCCCAAAGCATAGCTAAGATGTGGAAGCTGTTAAACTTGTAGATGTATGCATAGGAATAAAGTTATATGTAAGATCTCATGCATTTCCTAGAATCTTGAAAAACATTCCCTGCAAGTAATGAAGTCCCCTGCAGACAGAAGCCAGAATAGTCACAGGGAACCTAGCTGGGAAACATACAGAAGGAGATGAGCATGTGCCTTGGGCAGGACTGAACTCACCTTCACTCTTTGAGTAAGATGTCCACCATACCTGGGGTCTTCTCCTGGTCCCGGTGACTCAGGCTTGTTTTTGTCCACTTCTGCCTGCCCTGCTCTGTCTGGGTCACCTGCCCTGCTACTACAGGGCAGTGGCCTCCTACCACTGTGCCCATAGACTGCCCAATGCGCCCTGCAGTTACCCAAGGAGAGCTTAGGCCACTGTACTTCCTCATGGCCACTCAGTACTGTACCAGGGCTGTCCTTAGGCCTAAAGATGATACTTATGGACTCTTTTAAACCATAAACCAGCTCTTAAAAGACGGTGCACCCTGCTTACTCTTATTTATCTCTTTGAAGAAACACTCTCGACACAAAGGCAGACTCGCTCTCCCTTCTATTTGTGCATGAGACTTTAGTGGCGAGGGGGTGGGTAAGCAAATTATTGTTTAATAAACATACTTTTATTATGCCTTTTATTTGACTATGAATAATTTACCAGTTAAATATTAAATAATTAACAGAGTAAAATAGATTAAAAAACAAACTATAAATGCCTTCTTTATTTATCCTCTCCCTTCACAAGACCCAAGCCAAAATGTGCCAACAGTAATTATAAAGTCAGTATTATAGCAATAAATCTTACTGAGTGAGGACCTACTGTGTGCCAGACATTCTACATGCTCTGCATACTTATTGATGTTTCTATTGATCCTTTATCTAGGTTAGTATCATTCTGTATATGACAACAGTAATAGCTGGGAGAAAACCATCCATGCACGATCGATCATTCTGTAGGTTTGTGGCAGGACCAGTATTACACAAGGTTTCATATACCACTCCTGGTCCTATTCCTCCATTCTGCTTCTCTGCATTTGATTAACACATGAGTTTGGCAATTGTATTTTCCCAGCATGCCTATAGAAAAGGGTTTGGGAAGAGATTACATGGAAATTATGGCCAAAAACTTTCTTGCCATCCTCTTCCCCCTTTTGCCCATGATGTCCCTGTTTGTTCAGAATTGATGCCATTTTTTCCTCTGCCTGTGTTATCAAGAAGCAATTTGATGATTGCAAACTGCAGTTCAAAGATTAATTATAACCTCTGTGTGCCTATTGGGAGGCTAATTTCTGGGTGTTTATGCTGCTACTAAAAGTGAAAAAGAAAAGATGACATCACTACAATTAATACCATGACATCAATACAATTACTACCATGACCTTCTCCTCACATTTGCCCACCTAGCCCTAATGTGATTCTCAGAAATCGCACAGAGAAGAGTCAAGCCTATGTTTAGAATTTGGGAAATACCCCCAAAGTTCCTCAAATGCTTATTATTTTGACTTAAAGAGAATTTTAAATTTAAAATTAGGCCAATTACCATATCTCATCAGGAGTACAAATTGGAGACTAACAGGTGTGTGGGTTGCAGCCCAGGGATAGAGTTATTGTCACCTGGCTTTAACAGGCATCATTCAGCCAGGCAGCTGTGCACTGCATGGCAAACAGGCTGCTTTAAATTCTGAGAAACCAATTTAAATTCTTCTACTTTAACATTTTAATCCACTGAGAGTTATAAAAACAACCCCTAGACTAAGGAATGGTAATTCTAGTGTGTTTTAAACACAAGTAGTAAAATGGCATAGAAAGCCAGGTGAATTTAAAAATAAAGTTTTAAAATGTGTTGGGTTTTGTTTTTAAATTATCACAAAAGATTCTGAGTAAATACAAGGACCCCTTTAACACCGGGCCACTAGGACCTCTGTGTGTTCCGACCCCACAAAGACACAACTGCATCTGCAACATGGTATATTCCAAAAAGTCCAGGTATCTAACATGAAAATCAAAATTGGAGGGTCATGTCTTCACTTTCTTTTCTGTGGAGAATCCTGAGTTTCCTGGAACAACTCAAGTCCAAGAGATGAAAAGTAGGGTTTTAACGTCTTGTGGCCTCAACTTTTTAGTAAGTGGAACTCTCACAAGCTACCCAGCAGGCATGCTGTGCAGTTCTAAGGGACCCTCAGTGTTTCCTGTCTTCAAGCCTTCTGTGGTTTGCATTTGTCCATATGTGAAGGCTGCATGGCGTGTTCACTCTGCAATCATTTCAATGATCTTCACTGAGTTTTGTCCCTTGATGAGTCACCTCTTTGAGGGTAGAGCCCTGGGGTTGTGATTAATTGGCTCCCACCATCCAAGGAGCCCACATGAGACCGAGAAACATACATGTCGTGGGCCCTCCATGTCACTGGGTTCTCTATCCATGAGTTCAACCACCCTCTGATCAAAAATATTCCGAGAAAGGATTCCATCTGTGGTGAGCAGGTGAAAGTTCTCTTCCTTTGGCAGTATACTCTGTCTGTAGATGATTGAAATTGTGTGAGAAGATGTGCCGGGCTTGAAGCAAATACTGTGACATTTTACATGGGGAACATTCTGCAGTTATCTGTGGGTCTTAGGCCAGTTTCCCATAAATGTGAAGGACCTGAGGGCAGCTCCAGGGAATCCCCATCTTTGTAATTTTTGGTTCACGTTGGCTCTGTTCCTGCACTTTAAGTTTAAAGAAATAAAAATTCACTGTGGTTCTTGCTAATTCTGTCTTTAAACTATTATCAGTCACTTCTTTATTTGTATCCACACATAAATCCATTGTAATTGTGGTTTCTGCCATTTTAGCAACCTAGTTTTTCTCTAGCATGTACTACTTTTTGTCCGAAAGCTTGCTATGAGTACCATCTCCATAACAAAATAGTGATTTTGTTATTTTTGTCAGTCTTTGAAATTTGAGTTGAACGCTATTTCTCAGACTGATTCCACTGGACTGCCCCACTTTACCACTCGTTGTCCAACTGACTTCAGTGCAGACAGAACTTGAATTAGTTCAAGCACCCTGGCATTGCACTGTTTCTTGTTTGCCAAGCCAGAGGCCCATCCACTCTAGAGCAGTGTAGTAGTTTGAATTTTTGTTCTTGGCTGTGACTTCCTTGCTGTGAGCAACGCTAGCTAGCCTTGATGGCTGGCCCTGGGGGCTATATCTGAAGGTCAATGCTGGCCTTTTCCTCAGCACCACATGTGGGTTGGTGGTTAGGACGTACCCTTCAGATACATGAGGGGAAGAAATTTTCTTTTTCTGCTCTTATTCCCAGACTGGCACTAGGCCCTCCAAGTCCCAAATTTCCAGAAACATTGTCCCTTCCGCAGAGGGCTCTACTTTTGTGCGTCGCCTGCACGGGGGAAATTGGCGGGTAATGAAAATTGCGGTGTTCTGGTGGTGGTGGCACTTACCCGATAGGCGTGTTGTAGCCTGGATGGCACCTGTAAAATAACTGAAAGTCTGGGTGGTCATTCCATGGTGAAAACTGAAAATGAAGCCAGCTTCCGCATTTAACCTTTGCATTCCCAAGTGGCAGAGTTAATTCATGGTCCTACATAGGAAAGAATATGTTTCTAAGAACAAAGCTTTAGTTACTTGCCCACCCTGTGAAGATGGCCACCTCTTGTCAGCGGACTTGTCCGGCCTAACCCTGATATCCCTCCACATTCCCTTTTCCACATTCATGTCTTTTTGTTTTGTGACCATGCTGTTTTAATCAGGGTTGTCTGAGTGACCATGGGGGTGAAACTAGCCAGGGGAACCTAGTGGGGTCACAGAGGTTGGAGATATATATCTGAAAACAATGCTGTCCAATCCCAGTGTCCATCAGTTTTGGCAAGTGAAGATAGGATCCCATAAGCTTCTTCCTTATCCATTAATGGCTCCTGGCAGATCTTAAGTTGTACAGGTCCATGTGGGCTCATACAGCTGCTGTGAGCTTAAAATTACAAGGGCTGTGTCATAAGTGGGTTTGATCACAGGCTTGTATGCACAAGTCAGAACATATAGGATTCTTTGTGATCCAGGTTTAGCTTCCCCTGTGGGGTCCTGGACTATATCACCTATAGGTAAGGCAAAGTATCAAAGAAGAAGGGTCGATTCCATATCAGGAGTATGGATGGTGTTGGAGACATTGGATGTATGGGTTGAGAATCCCTGTCCTTGCCACAAAACTACACTCTTCTCTATAAAGAAGATAATGTGAGGCAAGCTGAGGGAAAATTGGACAAGAATGAGAAATAATACCTTTGCTCATACTTTATTATTTGTTATTTTATTTCTTAATGTTTCATACAATATATTTGATCATATTCTTTTGTCCTCCCCAAACTCCTCCCAGATTCTTCTTCCACCCACCCACCTACCCACCTACCCAACTTCATGTTCCTTCTCTGTCTTAAAATTAAACAAAAAGAGCACACACACACACACACACACACACACACGCACACACACACACACAGTCACTCACTCACAAAAAAAAAAAAAAATCAATGGAGTCCGTTGTGTTGGTTAATTACTGAGCATGAAGCATGCCCAGGAGTATAGTTGATAACACAAGTTCAGCTTCATTGAAGAACACGTATTTTCTTTCTCTAAGTAGCTTCTTGGTTAGGAGTGGAGCTTTGTGCCTACTTTACCTTCTCCATGCTGGGATTTTGTCTTGTTTGAACTTGTACAAGTCTTGTATATCCTCTAGTCTCTGAATTCACATATGCATTGTCTCTGTTGTGTCTGGAAAACACTGTTTCCTTGGAGTTATTCACCACCTCTGATTCTTACAGCATTTCTGCCTCCATTTCTACACAGGTCTCTGAGCCTTGAGGTGCGGGGTTTGATAAGGACAACTCATCTAGGGCTGGGTGCTCCAAAGTCTCTCACTCTTTGCTTATTGTCCAGTTGTATGTCTTCATGTTAGCTACTGTTTCCCAAAAGAAGAGTCTCTGACTAGGGTTCCCCAATCCACTGATCTATGGGTATGGTGATATGTCATCAGAAATCATTTTGTTGACATGTTTATTCAGCAGAGTAATAGCCATTCCCCTAGGGCCTAGTGTCTATCTAGTCTGAGGTTCTTGAACTCATTAGCAGTGTCAAGTATGGGGCGGGAGAGATGGCTCAGAGGTTAAGTGCACTGGGAGCTCTTCCAGAGGTCCTGAGTTCAGTACCCAGCACCCACATGGTGGAGATCTGGTGCCCTCTTCTGGCATGCAGGCATACATACTTCAATAAAGTACAATGTATACATAGTAAATAATTAAATCCAAACAACAACAGTATCAACTATGGGTTCCATCTCATGAAGCAAGCCTTAAATCCCATCAGAAGGTAGTTGGTTACTCCTATGGCATTTGTACCACTATTGCACCATTGTAGGATCTGTCCTACAGGCAAGTCACTGTTGTGAGTTGCAGACTTTGTATCAGGATGAGATTGATGATTACTTTTCTCCTCTAGTAGTTAATGTAGTACCTTCTAGTGCCATGAATGTTGGTTAGTAATGGTAAAGCTTCCCTTTGAGCACCAACTTGGTTTCCTGGTGTAAGTATATGATGTTTTCAGCAATAGGGTCATGTAAAGTAACCAGTACCAGTGATGATGCCCTGTAATGTATGTAGGACAGCGGAGTCTGCTCACACTTTAACTCAGCACCAGGAATAAGTTTCAAATGAAAGCTTTTCTATCAGGTCTTAATTTCTTCACCAGCCACTATTATTTTGTCACAGATATGATCATTTCAGAAAACCTAGGGGCCTTTTCCCAACAATAAAGTGCAAATCACCCTTATGAATCATAATTCTTTAAATATCTTCAGTTCTAGTAATGTAATTTGTATGCATAATTACTAACTAAACTATAGATTACATATGAATGATACCTTATTTTGTTATTTTTATTTTGTTTTTTTTTTTTTTTGTTTTTTTTTTTTTTTTGTTTTTCGAGACAGGGTTTCTCTGTGTAGCCCTGGCTGTCCTGGACTCACTTTGTAGACCAGGCTGGCCTCGAACTCGCAAAGATCCGCCTGCCTCTGCCTCCCAAGTGCTGGGATTAAAGGCGTGCGCCACCACCGCCCGGCTTATTTTGTTATTTTTAAAACAAACACACTTTTACATATATTCTTATATCTTGGGCTTCCAACATCTAAAGCTCAGAAATAAATTATATTTCTAATTTTAAAGGCAAGAATTCAGAAACAGCATGATATTAATCAATGCTATCCTGTGGTTAGATGTGGGACACTGTGCTGTATTATCTTGTACATTGTCTCATTTAATATTTTTGTCTGACTCATGGAATGATGTCCCCATTCCTTCTGCTACTAAGATGTCACAAGCTGAGGTCTAACTGATACTGAACTTCTAAACTTGAAGTTCCTGTAGTTTCCTGAACTGTGACTTACATATGCTTGCTGAACTAGCAAGTGACAAGAGAAATAGAGATGTCTGTTTGCCCCTGGTTTTTCTACATAACCCTAGTGAGTAATTTCAATAAAATGCAAAGCATATCTCATAAAGCCCTTGCACATTATATGTACATAACATTTTATACTTGCATTACATTAGAAACTCATTTAAGTAGTCCATAAAAAATTCATGGTTTTGGAAATTATTATATTCTTGGATGTTTCATGCAACTACTCATGTATTTGTTTGATAAGATTTGTTAGATAAATCCCATTGAAATTCTGAACAGTACTTAAATCCATATTAGCAAGTAAGTTTGCGTTGGCATGTGGATATTCAGCTCAGCACTGACTATGTAAAATGCTCTAGCCTGCACACCCACAACTAGCTCCTTTGCCTCACAGAAACTCAGAGCCCTTCTTTAAGGGCTTCTTTGAGTTTAGTGTATGTAAGCACACTGTGAGAGGTTGTTAGGATTCCCATTTGTTAATTCTGTTGGGTAAGGCTGGAGACTCATGGAAGAAGGTGTTATTATCTCCTAGGCATGATTTTTATTCAGCATGGAAGGAAAGTATCAAAAGCAGGGAAGCCTAGGTATAGATGTAGGTATGTACTTATAAAAATATAGCCCGGAACAGATCCTGAGAGTAGAAGGAATAAAAGGTGAATGCTTTGGAAGAGCCTGAGAGAGAAAGGTTCATATAATATTGTAATATGGGGTGGTGGGAGTCAGCAAAGGTGTGTAACTGTAATGCATGGCTCGAAGTGCAGCAGCTTGCAGGGATGGGCACTCATCCAAAACAGGCACCTCAGAAACACAGGGAGACTCACTTTTCTGTGTGTGTCACAGAGTAGGAAGTGGAATGAGACAGGCACAGGTCCCTTTTTGTGGCTCTCACGTATGAGGGTTACAGCTTCGAATGCAATTGCGCTAGAATGAAAATGAAATTCTGGAATGGAAGTGAGGAGACACAGGGCCACACTTCAGCTGCGATATTGATTGATTGATTGATTGATTGATTGATTGATTGATTTTGTTTTTTTTGAGACAGGGTTTCTCTGTGTTGCTCTGGCTCTCCTGGACTCACTCTAGACCAGGCTGGCATTGAACTCACAGAGGTCCACCTGCTGCTGCCTGCCAATTGCTGGGATTAAAAGCGTACACCACCACTCCTGGCCATCTGCAATATTCATGAACCAATTGAGCAAATAGATCTCAGTGCTCTATCTTCCTCACTACTAATGTGAAATAATAGTTACATCAGCTGGGCGGGCGCGTGCGTGGGGCTATCATGAAACTGTCAGGTTCAGCATCGTCCTTAATTGTCATTCTCACTGTGCTTCCGTTATGCATGTGATGACAGCTTATGAAGATTTGGAGCGTGAGGTTTCTTGGCGAGCTTGACACATGGGACAAGTTGCTTGGCATCCATATAAAAGGACTGATGACACAAGAAGAGAATAAACAGGAAGTTATTAAGCAGGGTGAACTAGTGTCATATTTTCATGGTAGCTCAGAAAATATAAAGAAAAAGGCAGAGACCCCCTAAAACTATGTACTTCAGTGTGACATGAGTTCAGAAACTCCCTGAGCACATAAGCTTCATATTAAGTACTAGGCCATCAAACAAATGATGCAGTCTCTGCCTTGGTGGGGCTTGGCTCTTCCTGGTGAAGAAAAAACATCCTCAAGGTTGTATCAAACGTTGGCCTGGCATCTTACGGCTTCATTGGAAATGGAGAAATAGTAGTGGATGAGAGGCAGCCCTATGGTGAGACAAGCCACATGCACAGAGCTCAGGGGGTCTCAGGCCTTGGGTGGAACCTGGAAGATCTAAAACACACTGAGAGGCAGTAAGCAGTGCATGACCTTCAGCAGACCGCTAGCCTCTTAGTGACTTGGTTTCCTTATCTATAAAATTGAGAAGTATTCAGTCCTACCTTTGGGAGTTATTAGAAGACTATGCTAAATAAATAATTCAAAACACTTTCTTTTTTATTACATTTATTTATTTCTTCAAGTTATAACTCAATCATAGTTCTCTCCCTCCTCCCCCTCCTGGTCCCACACTCCAACCCTCTTCCCCCTCATCTTCTATCTGCTTTTTTTTTTAAATTTAGGGTGTATCTTTCCCCCCAACAGCTCCCCATTTTAGTGCAATAAAAGGCTCTTTTTCTTATAACAATAAATACAATACCACACAGTAAGAATAGTTAGGCAACAATTATGAAAATTATAAGGTATAACATATTCCCAATGTCCAGTCCATACGTATTTGGCAACTGATATTAATATTCTAGTATCCATCTATCTCATGAGTTTAAAGTTCTATACCTAACTCAGTTTCCATCCTAATTTGCATTACCAACTTAAAAACATCTTTCTATTTTAAATGCTTAATTAATGTAAGATGTTGTTTTATTTTGGGAGAGGGTGGTGTGATAAAAGAGAAAAAGATTCTATCATGATTGCAAGTTTTCTGGCTGGAATAGTTAATGGATGTTGGTGCATTTAACCGAGACCTAAGATACAGAAGAGGAAGAGACAATCAGTGATAAATATGGTGACTTTACATTGACTGTAGAGCACCCATGTTAAGGGATTCAGTAGACACCTACAGTGGGCAGTTCACTGCCGGCTGTATATTTGGGTAGCATATACATCAGCGATTTCTTTTTTTTTTTTTTTTTTTTTTTTTTTTTTTTTTTTTTTTTTTTTTTTTGGTTTTTCGAGACAAGGTTTCTTTCTCTGTGTAGCCCTGGCTGTCCTGGACTCACTTTATAGACCAGGCTGGCCTTGAACTCACAAAGATCCGCCTGCCTCTGCCTCCCAAGTGCTGGGATTAAAGGCGTGCGCCACCACCGCCCGGCACATCAGCGATTTCTAATGCAACAGTAGTAAAAAAGGATTTCCCAGGGAGTAGAAAGTAAGTTGAACACAAAACATTCAAGGAATAGTCATCGAGAATGAGTGGGGAAGAAAGAAGCTAGAATGGAGGTGATGGCTTCATGGGCACTTAGACAGTTGACGCAGAACCTTAGGAAGAAATGTCCATTTGGGAGAACCCAATGAACTTGGCCCCTGAAAGTAGCTTAATTGGAGGTGGTTCTGTTTGAAGGTGGATGAGAGGGTCTTGGAAATAGGAAGGTGGGCTGTGAATTCATCGGTTTCCATCTCATTATCCTTAAGCTACATACACCCCATATTCCCTCAGCTCCTTTGTATGTGTGCATGTGTGTGTGATTTGCAGCAAAATGTGTTTAATAATACAGCAAGGATAATGGCTATTGATATGAAATATAGAAATAAAGAAAGGCTGAAAGAGAGATCAAGGTTGCTCATCAGTCTTAAGGAAAGAAGCAAAGGAGGAAGATTAAAGTTATGTGGACAATAACAGGATCTCCATTCCAGGAAGAGAAGAGGGTGAGGCATAGGAACAAGTGGGGAAGACCATTGGGCTTGATTTTCAGAGATTTGTCTTAAAGAACACTGACACCCAGTACCCTCTGGTTGTTCTCAAAGATGTAATAGAGAAGAGTTGGCTGTTGTTAGAAAATGAGAACCAAACAGGCTCAAGGAGGATCACAAAGCTTAGGGGCAGCATCCTAAGAACATGGAAGAGAGGACAGACTAGAGCCAGGGGTAATGACTGTCCTAGCTAGTTAGAGGTCCTGGACTCAGGAAGTCAGCATCTCAGGTCTGTATCAGTCCCTTCTCCTCAGCAGTCACAAAGACCAGAGAAACTGGAATGAAGGTTTAATCTAGAGGTTACAGTGGATCTAAGAGTGGGTCACACCTTTCAGGAGGATCCTAGAGAAGTCAGCTAAACTGTCAGCTGAATGGTGTTAGGTATTGAATTTAAGGAAAAATTGATTGTACTGACATTTAGGTGGGAGAAATTGTTTACTTTGAATCTGTTCAGAGTAGACTGGAGAGAACCAAGAGTCTCACTCTTCAGATTGAGTCAAGAAGGTGGCATGAAATGTGTCGGGGCTTCTCCAAGATTGTTCTTAAAAGCCACCGGGGGATCTTGTAAAAGTAGACAGGAAGAAAGCAGTTCAGGAGGGTGCCTCTGGACTGGCTTAATGGACTGGGGCAGAGAGATTGATGGGGCCTCTCTCTAATGAAGAAAAGAGTTGAGTGTGCAAAACCTCAAAGGAGAATTACACTGCAGGCAAGGACAGCAAGCCAAGCAGAAGGGGTATGTGCCTCTTGTGGCTGTTGTTTTTGAGGTTGGATGGAGGATGAATGGAAGAATAGGTGGGTCGGTAGATCGGATAGAGGTGGGGAAGGAATGAGGAGAAGGAAAGATTGCAAGCCTAACTGGACAAGGGAAGAAATACTGATTATAAATACTATCAGGGCAATACACTGACTTCATAACTCTGTAGACTTAGCTCTGTGCCTGCCCACATGAACTCTTCAGAAAGTGTTACATAGGGAATGAGAGAGTTGTCAGGGGTCAGTATATAAAAACTAGGAGGACACCATTCCCACCCCTGGGGATCACAGCTTAGCAGTTTCTTAAGGCTTATTTGCTAGCTCTGTCTTGGATACACTGTGTAATAAATTCATTTCTGAAAGTGTCACTTGTGAGAAGTTATTTGTAGGACATGTCCTTAAGAAAGTTCAGTCACTTATAGTTCACTAACCTCTATGTCACTTACTTCAGAGTAGCTGTAAGGACACACATAATTCATCTTTGAGGTTTTGTGACAGTCAAACACAAAATGTATGAACACACATATGACATGCAGAGCGGAGCGTACAATAATTGGTGGGAAGTTAACGTGGACATATTGAGGGTACATGTATAAGGCTGATGTTTATCATGAGTAATTAATTTATATTGTATTTATCTATTCTGAGCCCTAAAGATCACACAGTCTAAACTGTGTGAATAAAAAATTGATTGTAACGAAAGCTACTGAGTAATTGGGGTGTCCTTAGGGACACACCAGACAGTTCATAACGGAGAAAAAGAAAAACAAGTCAAGTATTTGTATTTGATGACTAACTTCCTCTGTAATAGGTTTGACAACACTTCATCCTAGCCAGTAAGTTAAATGAAAGAGAAAGTAAAGTCATGAAAAAAGGAAAGACTGTACTATGGAACAGCTGAGTGGTAGAAAGAGTACTTCAGGGGAAGTACAGAAAAACCCATTTGCATCTTCATAGCTTTCTTACTTGGGGAGCACAAATCTAGGTGAGCTATTGTCACTTACCCTACAAGTGGCCCACTCATGAACATCATGAGCTAATCCTTGATCCCAGGGACAAGTCACATGCCACCTTGAATACGAACCCAGAACTCCTAGTTCCTCAGAGAAGAGGTGGGAGGAGATAAGAACATCGGGTTATTGGAGCCCTCTTTGATGAGTGCAGACTGGTGAAGGGAAACTTGGAAAGCTTACTGCTAAACCCTCCTGCCTGTGGTGTGTGTGTCATGGTGGGAGGTCCCTTAAATCCTTAGGAGGTGGCTTAGCATACTCATCCTCCCTTGGTTCTTAAGTGACTCTGCCCCATCTGAGGTTCTGTAGGAGACAGTCAGTCAAAGAGGATGCAAGGCCTGAAGAACCCTTTCTCAACACCTTGTCTACCAAAGGGTGATGAGGGCACAACCTCCGAGCAAATGTCTTACTTTCTTTAAAAAAAAAAAAAAAATGCAACTATGGTTCATGTTTGCTCAGACTTGAAAATGCAAGACAATTAAAAACCAGGGTTCAGAGCCTGTCTTCAAACTACATTGATTCCCTTGGTCATCAAAAGTCAATTTAATCCCTTAATAAGTTATTGATGGCAGCCGTCTTCTAGGAGATGAAATTGAAGGAAAATACTAAGTGTGAACAATACCACCCCCTCCCTCTCCCATAGCTGAGGAAGCACTGCCTTTCAAACACTGTGTGGCAGATTTCAAACACTGTGTGGCAGATTGCTGTACACAGAGCTCAGGTTGTGTTCCTTATACTAGCTTATAGAAGTCAATATCATCTTTCTTTACTGCATGCTTGTGGCTTGTTTCTGTCATTTTCCTCTATTTCTTATGAAGACTGCAATGAAGTATGGGACTGGTTGGGAATTCCTTCTTTATCTTTAATAGTTTAGACAATTCATCAGAGAAAGAGCACTAAGATTCCAGCTGTCTTAAGCATGCCTTCAGAAATGTGTTGGTGAATTTTGTGTAATAGTTCAAACCTCTCCTTGTATGGTGTGGAAATGGGATCACATTTTCCTTAAAGGTATTACAAGGGAAACCTTGGATTGTGTTGGAGTCAAGAGCTGCTCACTCTAGAAAACAGCTTATAAAAATGAATTTTAAGTCTCTTTTTTAAAATTCCCTGTCTGACCCTTTATTTATTCCTGTCATTTTCATGCCCTCTTGAAGCTTGTCCATATATCTGCTTGTTGTTGACGTTGAATACTCTGTTTTAAAATACTTTTTTTGTTCCACCTTTAGGAGATGACCTGGCTTCCTCCACTTTCTGCCATTCAAGCTCCTGGCAAAGTGGAACAAGCTCCAAGCAAGTTCCCATTCCCAAATAAGGTGAGTGCTTGTAGCACTCAGAGGAGCCTGCGTTTGTGTAGACATTTGCAGTGGGTGGTATGTTGGCCCTTCCTTGTTTTTTCCCTCCCATAAACATTTCTACCTGAAGCATGTGACTCTCACCTTCAGAAGTTTGTAAACACCTATGTGTCCATTGAGGTGGGCACCAAGCTTGTGACCTTACACATCCGTATCCTGCAAATGGTTGTTTTATCTGAGTCGATGGTCCACAACCTTCCTAGTCCTGGGACCCTTTAATACAGTTCCTCATGTTTCAGTGACCCCCCCCAACCATAAAATTATTTCATTGCTACTTCATAACTGTAATTTTGCTACTATTATGAATTATACTGTAAATATTTATGGGTTTTGGTAGTCTTAGGCAACCCTTGTGAAAGGGCCACTTGACCCCCAAAGGGGTCACAGCCCACAGGTTAAGAACCACTGATCTGAGTGTTTGTGAGACTGAAAAAAACATCTGAAGATCATTCTGTGCGTTCAGTGAGATCCAGTGTCTCCAAAAACATCCCAGAAAGCTGTTTTTAAGGTTAAACTTAAAAGGAATGCCTAAGAATTGAAGTCATATAGTATTTAACTTCTCAGGATATCCTTTTACAATGTACAGTTTCCTAAGGTTTAAAAAGGATGTCTATATCTTCTAAAGAAACTCAAGCCACTTAAAGCATACCTGAGTCCCAAGAGCTCTGTGACTTTCCTAGCCACGTGACTGACTTGCAGGTAAGTACTCACCATGAAAGGTCAAATTGTGCAGGTGGACAGGAAGGAGAATAGTAAAGTCACGGACATCACCGGCAAGTTCCACAGGAATATCGCAGCCTGCTATGGTGAACCATTGAAATAACAATCGTTCATTGCTGTTACCAAAATGATCAATTCTGCTCTAAGAGCTGGCTTTTGCTACTCTCTCTCATTCTCTCCACCTCTTCTCCCTCTCTCCCTCTCCTTCTACTCCCCAACTTCACTTCTCCTCCCCTCTCCCTCTCTCCCGCCCCCTCCCCGAGGCGCCCCCCCTTTCTTTCTTTCATGCGAAGAATCAAAACCAGGGCCTCACATCTGCTAGTCCAACCCTGTCACACTGAGTCACATCCCCAGCCTCCTAAGAGTTGATTTTATTTCCCTTAGCAGAGTGTGCTTGAAAGACCTTCTGAGTGACTGGACAGCAGCAAAACCCTGGGCAGCATGGATTTGCGTGACTCATTTACTCACTCACTGGTGGACAGATTGTTTGTGATCTGTTATGACAAACACCAGTACCATGAGCAGTCTTCATGTATGTCCCCTTGTGTGCCTGTCATTGACTGTCCCCAGTAAGGTCAGGAATTATGATATGGAGCCACTGGAAACTACATTTACCTTTGGCTGTGTTTCAAGAACTCTTTTTACGTATCCTAGCCAATGATTAATACCATCTAAGGTTTTATCATAGTGCCTGTATGATGGATGAAAAGTTGATATCTCATTGTTTTAATTTGCATTTCCCCAATTACTTCTAGCTTGAGCAGTGACTGTTTTTCCTTTGCAGATTGCCCATTCTCATCCATTGCCACTTCATAAAAATGATTTGTAGTAACTTCTTTTATCTTATTCATTTGTCTACTGTAGATAATGGAATCATTTTGTAACCTTATTTATATGCCTTTTGTCTTTAAAAGTGTTAATTTTTTGTCAGAGGTAAATAAATCCTCTTTTCCAACATTCTAACAATGATCTCTGTTCTACTTTTGTATGTTTGTAGCTTTAAAAAAAATGTGGGTGGCGAGGGTTGGAACTATATATAGCTTTCATCTTTGTAGCAGTAAATTTTTGTAGCACTGTTAATACATTAGCCCATTTTTCTCCCAAGACTTTGAAATTTCCTATGTGTCAACATTTGAAGTTATTTTAGGCCTCACTACTCAGATCTGTGCACACATACATTCATATACACATATATACATACATATACATATTTCTCAATAACTTATGGAAATCAGGCCAACTGAGATGGTCATGGTGATTTACCTGTACTCCCAGCTACTTGAAAGGATGAGGCAGAAGAATCTCCTGACCTCAGGACTTCAAAGACTAGCTTTGACAACATTGTACAACTCTGTCTGAAGAATGCACAGGGGTTCAGGTGGGGAGGAAAAGAGAAAAGTCAGAAGTTGACAGAGCTCTTCAGTCAAGAATCAGAGAATGAACAGTTCTGGCTTCACCGACAACATCTAATAAAGAAAGTAGCATCTCGTAGGTGGATCTAAGCCATATCCCTTTGAGATACTCAGGCTTCAAGCTGAACAGTTTCTGCCTTCTTAGCAAATTTTAAATATATGACAAAGTCAATATAATATTAACTGCAGTTGTATTTCTGATATGTTATACTACATATCATTCATGCATATAACATATATGCTATGTATACATATATGTCACATATATCAGATATATATAAGGTCTATTATGTAGATGTCCATGTGTGTATACATGTGTGTGGGTGTGTTAGTGTTTCTAACGTCTTCTCTCAAACAGCTTCACCAAGGATACTGAACACTGTCTTGTAGGTGAGATGAGGCTGTTTCATCTCCCGCTTCTGAACTGTAACATTGCTACACACTTAGCGTCTTAGTACAACAATGCTCATGTATTGTCTCACAACTTTGAGCAGGGGCAGAGCCTTGAGGTCAGGTTCACTGACTGAAATCAGGCTCTGGGCAGGGCTCTGCTCTTTAGGGAGTCTCCAAGAACAACTTCGTATCTTCCTTTGCCAGCTTCTGGAATCACCCTCGCTAAGGGCTCCTTGCATTCTGACCTCTGCTTGTCTCGTATTCTCTGATCCCTCTAACCTTCTCCTTTGTCTTATCAGGAATATTGAAATTGTATTGGGCTCTCCTGAATAAGCTCCTACTTCAGAATTATTAGCTGAGTTACATCTGTAACAGCCCTGTTCCCATGTGAGGTTGGCATATTCTTGGAATTAACATCAGCAGCATCTTTGAGGGTGCCAAGATGTTGTCTGCTAGAAAGATACTTATTAGTGTTTACAGCAGCATGCACTGCTCCCGTGTGCAGTGCTGGGGTAGAGGCCACAGCCTCACAGGTGGAGGCAGGTGCTTGTGCGCTGCCTAGGCTGGCTAGGCTGGCTGCCAGTCCTAGAGTGCTTCTTATCTCAGTAATTAATATGCTGACAGCTGGACAGTGCAGATCATTGAGTAGACTATTAATGTTTGGACTATTGAGCTACAACTGTTTATGGAATTTGAGGGGCAAAAAATCTTCAAAACGACTAATAAATAGTGAAATTAGGCCTTCTTAAGATTAAGAGTGTCTTTTGCTCTCACAAAACCAAAAGTCAATTTACTGCACATTCTGAGTTTCCAGTGTCACTAATTTAATTAGCTAAACACTTCTGAGAATTTCTTCATTTTGTCCAAGTACTAAAAGATATATACCAAAGCAAAGTCAGTTGATAATGAACTTGGCTTTTGTTTCTGTCCTTTGAGGACTTGATTTGGAGTTACAGTTCCCTAGACAAACACTGCCCGGCATTTCTGCCTCATACTTCAAATCTCAAAAGTAATTGGATTTAGTAAAGAAAACAATGCATGACTCCTGTAAACTGGCTGCCATTCATTACCAGGTATTTCAGCCAAGAGAGAAGAAAATGAATTCACTCTGCCCCTTTCCCCTCATTGTGCAGCAATCTCATGAGCTGAAATGCAAATATAGAGCTGGGACATGCGGGATGCTTTCCGTTCCTGACGGGGCTGCACATCTAAACCCCGGAGAATCTCGGGAGCAGTTTATGTGGTCAGGAGTGATGAGTCTGGCAGATCGGCCCTCATCTGGAACTATTCTTGCTGAGTGGTTTTCAGAGCTTTATACACAATTCCAACCCCATTACAGAGATGAGAATTGAGTGCCTTTTTCTTAATTCACCAGAAGGAGAATGAGAACTAGCAAGTGTGAAGAGAGGTTTCTGAAGTTGGAAAGTGTATCTCACACATCCCCTCTGGGCTGCTGGCATGCCTCACAACTCAAAATGAGTATCTGCCACAAAGCTTCATGATTCCCATTACCTCAAAAAGAAACATTTAAATTAACTATAAATTATATTGTGTCAGCTTGAGCCTTATAGATGCTTAATGAAACAAAATAGACTTCTTGGGGCAAGCAAAGATGCCTCAGCAGGCAAAGGCACTTGCTACCAAGTCTGAGGACCTGAGTTCTACCCCCAATGCTCATTGTAGAAGAGAACTGATTCCTACAAGTTATCCTCTGACCTTAGCAAATGTGCTCTGGCAATATGCCCAGAGACATACACACACACACTCAGACACACATGCACACAGGTACACACATGTGTGCACACATACACACACAGACACTCATGCACACGCTCAAATAAGTAAATAAATAAACGAACCTATTTTAAAGAAAATTAAAATAACTGCTAAAATTGGGCAGTTATATTTCCTGTGGTAATTACCTTCTGGAGCTGTCTGAAAATATAAGAAAAAAATTATCTAGCTTGTGGTAATTCCAGTAATGAAGTGATAAGCACACAAGGAGAATTGTGAGTAGAGTCATTTTCAAACAGTTCAACAAAGCCATTATTTTTAAGAAGTACCCTCACCAAGGGGTGGAGAGCAGGCACCGCAGTGAAGAGCACTTGCTGCTCTTGCAGGAGTAGGAACTTCCCACACCAGACAGCTCATAGCTCCAGGACCTCTAATGACCTCCTCCATTCTCCATTGTCACCTACACTTACATACAAAAACCCCACACACATATATACTTCATTTTCTTAAATGGTAAAAATAAAATGTTTAAAGAAGAAATGCCTTTACCAGTATGAGTACTGCCTCCTTCCAAAACTGCACCTGAAAATTCTTGTATGTCATTGCTCATTTTAGGGAGCCTGAAATTGGCTTTTACTTTACACGTGTTGTAAAATAAATTACAGCTTACAGATAATTACAGCAGTTTATTTTTGTGTTAGCTGCATTAGCTCCTTTCTCAACATTACAATATGGGAACCAAGGGGGAGAGGGTCATTTAGGCTCACAACTTCAGAGGCTTCAGTCCATCACTGGAGGGAAGGAGGGACCTGGTAAGCAGAGTGGGTAGGAAGCAGTGGAAAGAGAATACAAGGAAGGACATGGTCCAAGGGACATGCCCAGTGTCCTATTTCCTCCAACTAGATCCTACCGCATACCCTTCGCCATTTCCTAATAATTCTATCATGTTATTCACCTGTCAAGGAATTAATCTCTCCATAAATCAGAGCCTTTTGATTTAAATACCCCTGGAAGTGCCTCAGAGACACAGCCAGCAACGTCTTTTACTAATCTCTTAGGTGCTTCTCGGCCCAATCAAGTTGATAATTAAGATTAGGCATCACATGAAATGAGAGACCACATTTTATTTGGATAGCATGGTATACTTTATAAAACATATTTATTACAGTGCTTCATTAAAGGACTCTCTTGGACATGCCTAGTTATTCTATCTTAAGCAAAATGACTTACAGTTTTTATTTTTTTATTTATGAGTTGAATACCACAATTTAGTGGTGTCAGGATTTCAGAATTCCCAAGATGCCAAATAATAGTTTAGGTGTTGGAATTTCAAAATTATTATTTTTTATTTTTTCTGTTTATTTATTATCTCAGTTATATCTCCATCACAGTCCCCTCTCTCCACCCCTCCCGGCCCCACCCTCTCCCCTCTCTCCCACCTAACCTGCTCCTCCAGAATGGGTTGCCCCTACATATCAGCCTCCCTCAGTTCAACAGTCCTCTGAGGGCTAAGAGCTTCCTCTTGCACTGGGGGCTTATATGGCAACTCTATGAAGGCAAAGTGTCCCACTAACAGGTAACAAGGTCTATGTTCCTGTTCCTTTTGGTGTTGGTTGTAAGGTAGCTATCCTGTACTACATGGCTAAAATCCAATTATAAGTGAGTAGATGCCGTGTGCATCTTTCTGAATCTGGTTTAGCTCACTCAGGATGAGCTTCTCTAGTTCCATCCATTTGGCTGCAAATTGCATGGTTTCATTGTTTCTGATCGCTGAGTAGTATTCCATTGTGTATATGGACCACAGTTTTTTAATCCATTCTTCGGTTGAGGGACATCTGGGTTGTTTCCATTTTCTAACTATTACAAATAAAGCTGCTATCCAAATCTCTAGTCATTCTTTAAAGTTACAAGGGTTCATTCACCCCTTTATGCAGTTGACCATCAGAATAACACGTTTGAGGTGTGACCCTAGCAAGCTAGAAACAGCACATAAACTTGAGGAATATCTTGATATGAGACGACAGCAATTTGTTTCTTCTATATCTCTGAACTTTCTTAATTATTACAGAGACATACTTGGATTAAAAGTATGATTTTTTATGAGTTTATCAGTTGTCTTTTTGTACATAGGTGTGTTCACACTTTGATATCATTTTTTCAAAATCTTGTGTTTGAATTAAAACAAAGAAGCAAGCAGGTCCCCTGAGAGTCAGGCAACTCTCAGAGAGCAAGTCACTGTTGAATTACAGAAAACAAAAACCACTGAGACGTGTATCTTAGGAGGGAACTAGGACAGAGCACACAGACTGACCCACTCACACAGCCTGTTGACATCACTTTCAGCCAGAATGAGAATCATTTGTGTGCATCCCTCACTCCTCACTTGCTGGACTCGCTGGCCTAACAGAGAGGCCAAGGAGGAAGTAAAAATGACAATCCACATGGAGGAATGTCACTCCCCCGGCATCTGCCTCTCAGAAGAAATTCCCAAGGGGAAAGACACCCTTTCAGGTCACAGACACAGATAGGGAAAGGATTTCAGCTTCTGGGCCATCTGGAGAAGGCGGTTTTCTCCCTCTGCTGTGGCTGAGCCTGGCCCTGGCTTCCTCCAGAATGAACAGTCTGTAAACTGTAGAAGCCTCTGGGATTTCACAGCTAGCTAGATAGGGAAGGGTAGCAGGTCCTTTGTGAGGGTTCACATAGGACCTGTGTCTTCGTAAAGAAGTTAATGCCTTTGTAAAGAACAGACTAAAGGCATGTGGGGCCAGCTGCCATTAGTCATAAGAATGATGATGCCATAAGGATGATGATGATGGCCAGGGGGGTGGCTCTAGGTAAAAGTGCTCACTGTGCCAGTCTGATGACCTAAGTTTAAACCCCCAGTCCCCACATAAAAAGCCAGATTGGTATCAAGCACGTGTAACCCCAGCACTATTTCCACGAGACAGTTTAAGTGGAGACAAGGCTACTGGTGGCTCTCCTTGGGCCAACTGGCCTACACATGAAATGCTGAGGTACGAAAAAGGGAAACCCTGCCTCAAACAAGGGTGAAGGTGAGAACAGACTCCACGAAATTGTTATCTGACCTACACACACATTGGGGAAACAAAATCAAAATTCTTTAATTTTGGGTAGAAATATCATTTCTACCCAGAGAATGGCAGTCTGGGATATGGAGTTAAGGGTCAGTGTACCACCCAAAGGACATCAGCACAGTAGGAACAAAGTCTGAGTTTATTCACATCTGTTCTTCAGAAGACTTCTGAGGTGGTTTCTTTTTTTGTTTTGTTTTTTGTTTTGTTTTGTTTTGCTTTTGCTAGCAATTAATTTAAGGATATTCTGCTTCTCTTGCTGTCCTCATGCAAAATGAAATAACAAGTCATTGATCACAGGGGTTTTTCACCTAAAATTTGACCTACTAGATGTAGGAATGATGGCTCACGTCTGCTGTGAGCTCACCCTCACTCTCTGTTGAAGAACAGTGGGTGCCAATAGCTATTATACGAGTATCAGCAAACACATTCTATTCTCATTAGTGTGGGCAGCCGATCAGAAGCCTTACTGTTCTGTGTTTAGAAGAATGAGCCGAGTGCTAAAATCCATGCCAGTTACAGGCCTTGTCCATTGACGGCAGTCTCCCCCGCCTAGAGCCACAGCCTACACACAGCAGAGAAACCGACTGACTAAGGCTTAAAATGTTTTCTACAAACTAAACCTAGAACAAATTTGTGCTCATATATAAACTCTAAATTAGTTGGAGAAGTACATCAACCCGTCTGGAGTCTTTAATTGTGTGTCCACAAATAAAGATCTTTTTGTTACAGACTCTATCCAAAGCAGGCTGGTTTGCAGATTAGGTTTCAGCCCATCACTTCAAGAGCAGCATGCTTATTTTGTCTTTACACAACAGTTTTCCAAAAACTGAGTTTCAGAGTAAGGACTAAGTGTGTTCCTCTTCTCAAAGCAAATAGCTCGTTACTGCTGAGAAAGATTCCTTACTTTTCTTTGTGTGACTCAGGCTTCCCAGCTCCTGCCCAATAAACTGGTTCATTTTATCCTATTCCAGAGGGCTTCCTTTGTAAAGTAGACATTATTGCATGGGTTTGAATGTCACTGGTCTTATTAAATGACTCTCCCTTCCCCCACAGCAACTGCATTTCTAGAATAAAATTCTGTAGAAACACATCAAGTCATATAATAGTTAATTCCATTTCACTACATTTTTGTTCCACACATCAGTTTTAGATTTTATACACTGCTGTACATCTATTCACATTCTTACCATCTCAGTTTATCCTCCTCTAACTCCCTCTTACATTTTATGTTAAAAAATAATTTTTCAAAGAAATAAATTCTCGCCGGGCGGTGGTGGCGCACGCCTTTAATCCCAGCACTTGGGAGGCAGAGGCAGGCGGATCTTTGTGAGTTCGAGACCAGCCTGGTCTACAAAGCGAGTCCAGGACAGCCAGAGATATTCAGAGAAACCCTGTCTCGAAAAACCAAAAAAAAAAAAAAAGAAAATTTAAATTCTCAAAACAGACGTTCACATTCCATTTTAACAAAAATAAAATCAGATTCAAACTATATTTACCTATAGTAACTAAACTTTCTGTACAGATTAGTACTGGATTTATGGCCTTGCAGGTAAATGCTTATGCATAATAACCTCAGTGTCCATCACAGTGAGATGACCTCAGTTGCTCAGTGGAGTGCATCTAGGCAAGATGGGACTAGCAACCTCATTTGTAGACACATTCAGAAGCAAATGAGTTAGGTTCAAAGACATTAATGTAATGGATCCATGACTAAATCTGGGAACTAAAATTATAAATTTCATAGAAGAAAACACAGGATTAAGCCTCTATAACCTTGGGTCAGGCAGTAGATTCTAATGTGCACCCCCCAAAGTATGAGCAACAAATGAAAATTTAAATAAATATAATAAAAATGTAAAGTTTTGTGCGTTAGAGAACATTATCAGTAATAGGAAAAAAGGCAAGAAAATGGAGGGAATTTTTGACAGATCATATATCTGATAAGGTTTAGAATCAACTGTATGAGTAACTTTTCAACTCTATAACAAAAAGGTCAATAACCACATTAAAATGATGAATTACTTGCATAGCTGTTTCTTCAAAAATGAAAATAGCCATCTACTATATGGAGAAATACGTAGCATCTTTAGTTTTTAGGCAAGTGCAAATAAAAAGCACATGAGATACCACTTGACTCACACAAGGATGACCACAAAATAATCATTTGGGAATAACAAGTGCTGGCAAGGTTCTGCCCCAGAAACAGTTTAAGTGCTTCTCAAAAAGTTCACTGTAGATTTATGTGAGACCCCAAATTCTACCTCTAGGTATGTATAGAAAAAGACATAGAGCAGGAGCTTTATATGTTCTGGCATATGCATGTCAATAGCAGTGTAGCTCACAAATACAGACACCGTACACACCTCCGCATGTGCATGCATACAATATCATTTTACATATCCAATATTATCCATCCATAAAGATAAATGGTAGCACATACTAATAATCCTCAAACTCAAAAGCCTGAGTCAGGAGAATTGTGAGTTCCAGGCCAGCAAAGACTATACAATGAGACCTTTCCAAAGAAAGAAGAGAAGAAGAAAGGACAATGGGGGGAGGGGGAGGGAAGGGGAGAGAAGAGATGGACACTGATTCCAACTCCAACAAGAATGAACTTCCAATGAGCGTTCTAACTAAAGAAGCCAAACCCGAAAGGTCCCATGTTGTATGATGTGCAGAATTGAAAACACGGGTGGAAGTTGCTGACTACTAGGAACTGAGGGATTTGGGGAGCCTGCAGACGGTAAGGGGTTCTATGTTTACTCAACAGAAGTGTGTTGCACCTAGGTGGTAGTTGTACAACACTGTGAAAGTACCACAAGCCACTGATTGCTTTTTGTTTCCAAATGTTTGTTTGTATTATGTGAACTATTACCTCAATGAAGCAAAACAAGAATTCAGTTATGAAAAACAGCTGTGATTGTCAGCTCTATTCCCAGAACTTGTTGACAGGCACATTCATGAAAAGGTTTCTCATGGCGGTATCTGGTGAAATGATGAGCAGAGACTTGGTTCTGCATGATGAAACCAAATCAGCTTTGGTTTGAAAATGAATACATTTGGTAATGTATTGGCTTTGGTTTAAAAAACAAAAATAAGAATTAATTGATATTTCTTTTTTTTTAGGACTCTCAACTTATATCCTCTGGACACAATAATCCAAGTAAGAATGTCTCTAAAGCTTTCTGGAGATCTGGGAGGGATAGATGAACAATACGTTTCAAAGAAGCCAACTAGAAACAAAACCAAGTTAGAGAGCCTTTGGGTCAGGCACCGCCTAAATGTGAGGGGTTTGGGGAGACTGCAAACGGTAAGGGGCTTTATGAGGTTCTTGATGACCCTGAGTGTAGATATTTCAGGGAGAGGAGGCCTAAACATACAGTAGTGCATTTCAAGGGGATCTCAGAAGAAAGGAGCATTGTGCTCTTCTGGTCCCTAGTATATGTGAAGGAAACAAATTAAAAGGCAACTAACAAGATGCCTTAATTACAAGAAAATGAATAGGCAAAGAAATCCAATCAGAAGGCTTCCCAGCAAATGACCTTAGACTCAATGAAGGAATATAGTTGCTAAATATACTGTGCCTTCTTCCAGAAATAGGCAGACTAGACCGGACAGCAAGTAGTCTCCTTATTGAATCAGTAGCTAATGAAGCCCATGAACTCTGCCATCAAAGACGAGAGCACTCTGTAAAGAAGAGTCTTAATTCTCTTCCTTGGCCCTGCAAATTGGTATTAATGTTGTCTGGGGCATTAAGAATGCATAAGCTGCCCTGTTTGTGTCTTAAAAGCTAACTCCTAAAGACCAGGCTGTGTTGTTTTCATAAGCAGTCAGTGAGCTGGGAACACCCTTTGCTACTTACAAAGCTCTGTTGGAAGTTAGAAATCACTGTGAGCTGATAGGTGTGTCAGTGGAACTGAGGCCCATCTACTGGATGGACATGTGTGAGGCAGGAGAGTTTGAGAGAAAAGATATCCACACAGTGTACTGGAAAGCTCCATAAAATTCATGCACATAAGAAACAAAAACAAACAAAAAAACTGGTCAGTTGGAAGAATGATGACACCGTAGCACATGGCATCAGCATCCCACTCTCTGGATGGCTCTCTGGGGCACAGACACCAGTAAGGAATCTTTGTAGACTACTTCTGTGACAAGATATCTGATGTTTAATAAACTTCTATTTTGTAATGTTAAGATACCAAATATGCCACTGTATATTCACATTTGAAGACACATGGTATATGCCTGTGTTTTGCAAGTTAAGAGAATGCCTGCTCAGGTGGCAGACTGATCTTAAGGGCTCCCCCTTCTCCCATTTGGAATCATCACTCAGTGACTGTGATGCTGGAGAAGTGGGACTGCCACAGCCCTGAGTACAGGAAAGAAAGGCATCTGATAAACAGAAAGATGGGCACCTACTGGAAAACAGCCTGAGCAGCAAACGCACAGCTCACCCGGAAAGAGTCAGCAAAGAGTGTGTGCTGATCGGTATGGGGAGAGAGCCCATGGGGGACCCAGGCAGGCTCTGTGTCGCCACTGAACCCCAGAGAACAGTATGGATTGTCATGATGGACAGCTGGACTGTTCCACAGCAGTCACCCTGGGTTTTCCATCCTAGCTGGTGCGCACATAGAATTTTCCATTTCATTTCCCTTTTGAAAAGCTCAAAAACCTAAAACCACAGTAATAGCTGCTTAAAAGATGAACAATTGACTAGATCGCCTAGAGAGAAGCAGAATAGATTCTACTCTGAAATGATGCCTGATCTGAAAAGTGGGCTTAATTCAGCGATGGGAAAGGGGGTAACTTTTCTCAGCAAGATGACTAACCAAAAATTCTGCATACCAAAGTAAAGTACCTCTCACTTTTGTTAGGGAACAAAAAGAGGTATTGGGCTCACAGCTCAGCTGGAGGGCCCTCCTCTCTTGTGAAGCTCCAGCCAACGTCCCCTGTCCTCTTGCAGGTCAACCCATCTTTCCCCACAAGGCACAGGTGTTCTAGAAAATTCCATCAGTGTTCTGATGCAAAAACTGACACCTCAGTTGAGTTGACCAAAGAAACTCCGGGGTGTAAGTGTAACACAGTGTGCAGAAAGACCTGTAATTACATGTGTTAATTAGAAAGAGCAAACCGTCATTATGAAGAACAAGTGGTTGCTGAGTAAATGACCTTGAGATTTAAAAATAAGATCAAACAGTAAAAAGCTAGTAAATTAGTAAAAGCAATAAACAATGGTTGAAGCCCCAAATCCAGCCCGTCCAGCTGAATCCCTTATTGTCTTTCTGATGCACCAATGGGAATGATTAGAGGAGTCTTAGGTAAACAGGCAGTCAGGACAGCACCTTCAAGGTCCAGTTGATAGGAACACCAGACAAAAAGTCAAAAAATAAATAAACCTTAACATCAATAGCATCTCCAAAAAAGTTAGTAACACATGATACTTCCTATTCAGTGTTTCTTGCACCCTCTAAAGCTTAGGCAAAGACGCCGATTCAGATGGATCCAGCAGGATAGAATCCTTGGTCACAGCCGTAAACTAAGAAAAGGAAAAGTGTTCATTAGTATGGAAATGCCAGAACTCGTTTTCCTAAATAATGTGATCATCAATATATTGATAGAACACTGAAAAACCCTACAGATGAATTATTAGAATTAATAAGAAATTTTAACAATGCTGTATTGACAACCACATTCTCCTGGATTTAAAAAAAATGAAAAAATCACAGCTGAAAATATCTGACATTGGCATAGTAAATACAATTTACTAAGCAATGAGTCTGACAAATGTATGAAAGAAAGTTATGGGAAAAATTGCAAACTATTGAGAAATAGTTTGTCACAACCTAAATAATGAGTGTCTAATATCAAGTACGGGCATTGGAAAGTACCATATTGTAAAGATTAACGTTCTCTACATGTAGAACTGTAGATTCAATGTAATGGTAATCAAAGTTCAGACTTTTGTATATATGGAAGTTGGCAAGATAGGCCTCAAATTCAAATGATAGACCAAAAGATGAGCTTGGCAAATACATGAAGAAGAACAAAGCTTGAACCTTGTCTTACCAGTATTAAAAACAACCAGAGCTACATAGTGAAGGTATCAGGAGACAGGTGGAGTGATGGACCATGACTACATGGAAACGGGGTCCCACTGAAGCTAATGCTGTGGGTCAGTGAGGAGAAGCAGGTGTCTTGTGTCAGAATACTTGGGATGGGAATCAGTGAAATTACTTCTCATCTTGCACCATGTACAAAACTTAACCTCAAGTATTTTTTTATGTTTATTACTTCAAATTACATCTCCATCACAGTGCCCTCTTTCCCCCCTTCCCAACCCCACCCTCCTACCCTCTACCCCCTATCCCTTCCATCCCACTCCTCTGGAGTACATAACAGTCCCCCACCCCAGTTCAGCAGTCATATGAGGGCCAAGAGCCTCCTCATACACTGGGGGCCTACAAGCACCACTAGGGCAAAGTGTCTCATTGACAGGGAGAAAAAGTCTATGTTCCTGTTCCTTTAGTGCATTGGTTGTAGTATAGTTATCCTGTACTATATGGCTAAAATCAGATTATAACCTCAAGTATTTTTAAGAGACCAGTTAAACTGTGCTTTTAGAAGATAGTAGTGGAGTGTCTTATTTGTGTCTTCAGTAAATACAAAGGCATCAAAGGAAACTGTTTACAAATATCATTTCTTTAAAGTTAAAAGCATAATTCAGCCAAAAATACAAGGAAAAACCAATAGGCTGCTTGTGGGATGTCTTATCTTATTATTTAGGCTTATAATTTGTGTTTATGGTGGTTAGAATCTTACCATTTATCTTGGGACAATGAATCACTGCATTGAATAAAAACTGAATTTTCAGAGAAACCCTGTCTCGAAAAAACCAAAAAAAAAAAAAAACTGAATTTTAAGGAATGACACAAAAGAGCCAGTACAAAGTTTGTATCTAATTAGTTCTAAGAGACATGCAGATATCACAGTGAGCTCTCGTTCCATACTTTGGTATTCCCTGAAGGACTGTAAATTTGGATTTACCAGTATGGGACATAGGAAAGCCCTGCAGTCCAGAGCTCCAATGTTCTAAGAGAAAAGGTGCTCATGAATGTTTGCAAATGCATCATCATTCATTTGGGTAAAACCTAAATGCCCTTTACAAGCAGTCCAGTCATAGTATACTTCTGTAACACAATGCCGCCAGCAGCAAGGCTGAGCAGAGCAGGGCTGTATACCTCCTGATGGCTGAGTCTGAGAAACCTGCTCATCAGAATCAAGTCTCAGAAGACCATCTGGCAGTACAGCTCCATTCATATAAAGTATAGAAATGCAGTGACTAAGGAGTATGTACCTGGGTGGTATAAGCTATCCAGAAAAGAAAGGGAGATTTAACTAGAATTCTGTTTCTAGCTAGCTGGCAGAAGGGCAGGAAAGAGAATGCAAGCCGCTGGAGACACTTGGGAGGCACTAGACAACTTGTTATTGTTTATTTCCCACCTGAAATGTGTTTTCATTTCATTTCATAGCTCATTTTAATTTTTAAAAACTTTTCTATGCACAAATCATTTACATATACATTTTATGTGCATTAAATTTGCACACTGTTTAGCAATCTTTTAGGAAAGGCCTGGGCTTTACTTGAGAAAAATTAACCTATAGATTACTGGAATGTAAGAGTGAGAACCATTTGGCATAAATGCAGGAATATTTGCCTCATTCTTGAGGATTATTTCCTTCTGCATAGGCTTTACTCCCTTCTTCATTATTACATTATGCTGTATTGTACTGTAAACGCATTATTGGTTTGTAATTTCTCTAATTGACCTAATAAGCCAATCCAATGATTAATTCATTACATTAATATTAATGATGATGGCTCATTAATAATTATGATTGAACAGAATATAACGGTTTTAAAAATCTGACAGTATAAAAGGAAACATAGCTACTTGGAGTTGACAAAGAAAGGGGAGGAAAAGACCCATGGGTGAGCCTCCTCACTTTACATTGTATAAAAACAGAAGCTGAGGGTCTACAGAGATGGCTCAGTGGTTAAGAGCACTTGTTCAGTTCCCAGCACCCACATGGCAACTACCAACTGGCCTGTCCTTACTGCAGTTCCAAAGGATCTGATGCCCTCTTCTGGTCTCCATGGGTACCACACTCTTGTGGTGCACAGCTGTGCTGGCAGGCAAAACATCCACACACATTCAGTAAAAATGCATAATTATTTTTAAAAGAAGCTGATTAGTCAAGAAATAGAAGATTATGCTCTGTTTTTCTCTTCAAGCATATAAATCTTCAAGTTCTTTTTAATGTGAGAAATGAAAGACTAAATATGCTTAAAGTTATAAATACATTCCAGAAAATCTAAAAGTAACAATTGAACCAGTAAAAATTATGGAGGGACAGTTTATTACATTAATGAGAATTAATAATGAATACTCATTATAATAGATAATAATAGATATTACCTATAGTAGATACATTAAAAATAAGAAATATTTATATTGTTTAGAGTAGTAATTAAAGGGTAATAGAATTAAAAACAGAAGCAAGTGAAGTTATTGCTTTTTTCTGGGCTCTAATTCTCTTTGGCTGTGAATGTGAATTGCCCATGACTGGGAGTCAGTCCTCTTTGTGGGGTGCAAGCAGGACCTGAGACTTTGCCACTTTACCTTTGTCTGTTCCCCTGGGGGCCTGGTGAAGTAGTGATGATTTTCAGGAGCTCATGCCCTTGAACATTTCAAATTAACTTCAGAAATTGCATCACCCACATTTTCAAAGATGTTAGGGGTTTAATTTGCATGCATTTTCTTCTGAAAGACAAAAAAAAAGAAAAAGAAGTCATAATCCCTGCCTTAATCCTGGCCTTGCTTTTCCTGAGAAAGTGTCAGGCCCTTTCAGCACTGGGGTTGCTGAGAGCACCTGCTTGCTATCAGGCTGCGGCTGCTCCTCCAAATGTCCCATTTGGCTCCACGTTATCCCTCCCGTTCACCCGACCTATTCTGTTTTCCCTGTTACCACAACATAAGTGCTGCTAAGGGCAGAGATAATCAGCTGTAGTGCTGTCCCCATGCCAAAGCCACCCCCCCGAGGCCTGCAGCCCCCGGATCCCATGTGCAGTCCAACCTGGCTCCTCTCAGCCAGTGGGCTACTCGGCAGCATTAGTGGTCAAGGTAAAACATTTACCCAGACTTCCAGACAGGGTCTTCCTTTAGCTTATAATGAATCCTTGTTTTTTGACATGAGCTCTTGGAAATGTTTACTGTCTAGTACTGCCGGGCTGTTTGATCCTCCATTGTAATGGCGCCTTGGTGTAACTGTTGGTAGCTGTTCCCTGGGAAAAGTAACCCAATTCTCCAAACTCGGGGGAGGGGGGGAGGAGAGCCAAGGTATGTGAGAATTGAACCCTCATTTAATTTTGCCTTACATAGTACAGGTAATATGGCTGTATTTGGGATTGTTGCAGGAATGGTGTTTGTTTCAGTTGTATGATTCTGGAAGGTATAAATTAGATTATTTTCCAGCATGCAGGCCCCTTGACCAGACCTTACCTGGCTCCTAAATGAGCATATCACAGCTCTACCCAGAAGACCCAATCCTATATAAAACTCAGGGTATTAGATCAAGCATCAGTCTGTAGTGTCTGCTTTTATCTGAACATGGTTTCACCTGTGTTGGGCACCAACTGGTTGGGCTAGTGTTGACAAAGGTAACCCTTCCTTCCTCCCTCCCTCCCTCCTTCCCGTCCTTTCTTTCTCTCTTCCTTTCTTCCTTCTTTCATTCCTTCCTTCCTTCCTCCCTCCTTCCCTCCTTCCCTCCCTCCTACCCTTCCTTCCTTCCTTCCTCTCTCTCTAGCTGTCTCTTGTCAGTGCTCCAGCAGAATACAGACACACAGCACAGAGCTATAGCAGAGACAGATGTGCACCACTGGCCCTCCTTTTCTTACAGTCTCCTGCAAGAAAATACAGAGTGGGCTTTTGGGTTTTGGGTAGTTTGCTCAGGATATGTTCATCATATATTCCTGGAGGTCACTTCCAAAATGATAGGACCCCAAGCCATTGTTGAAAGAGAACAGGCGAAACTTCCTGTCATAGTCCAGTGTTTGGGTAGAAGGCTGAGCTAAGTACAGGGTGCCGGGAGGTGTCAGGCCTGACGTGAATAAGGTTAGCTGCTGCCACAGGGCCCGACTCCTGCAACTCAAAGCTTCCTGTTGGATTTGTTTGACAGTTGGCACTGCAGGAACCATACATAGCATGAACAGCCTTTTCCTTCCACTGCCACAAAACCAGAGGAGTTCCTTACAAAATGAGGGTGCACGTTTGAGACAGCCAGTTGGTCCAGGATAAGTATTACCTTATGCCTGTTCTGAAAAGAATTTGGACTGCTTCCAAACTCCTAAAACTAAATCTCCAATAACCACGTCACAGGAATGTTCTTTTACTTGCCTCTCTGATGGTCAGAAGGGATTTCTGGTTTATATCTTATTCTGCTTTTATTGGGAGCACCAAAAAAATCTGCTGCCAGAGCTTTCCATGGGATAAAATTGTTGAATATCTCATGATGTTCTGTGAAATTCTCCCCAAGTTCCAATTCAGCCTGACCCCATTTGGCTTGTGTTAGCAGAAGGGATCAAAGTTCAGAGTGCCTTGGATGTACAACGTAAATGAGTTTATTTCCTTAAACTTTCTGTAAAATGCAGCGGAGAGAAACTGAATCCATCTGTAAGATATCCCTCTTCTGGCACGACGTGCACTCCACGTCTCTGCTTGTTTGTGGACAGCTCCTTGGTACCCACTCAGGGCTGTGTGCCGGGGCAATTGTATTGCCAAAGTGAAATTATTTTTCACATTCGGTTCTCAAACAATAAAAGATGCTTTAAAAGCCTCCCACTGCACATTTTGAAAGCTTGTTAATAGGAGCATAGAAGTATGTTTAATCTTAAATCTTAAGGACTGTGAGACTGATGTTGGTATTTTTTTTTCTCCACTTCCTTTTTAAGAGAAACCTGATGAGGAGCCAGAAAGTCCAGACAATGGCACATCGAATACATCGTAAGTGTCTTTCGCATTTCTCTCTGAGATGGCTGTTCCTTAATATGCCTTATAAAATGAAGCAGTGCAAGTATCTTGTAATAGCAGCAATCATAGTGGAAGGAGGCTCATGGTTCTCCTTTTTCATGATAATGTCTTTTTAAATACTTTCAGGTACAGACGCATTTTGAGGTTTCATGCTTTAGCATGGAAAAGGGGATCTTGCAAATGTAAATGTTCTTCTTTATAAAGTAGAAATATAATTAGACTAGGAGAGTATGTACTAAGGGAGAATGGAGATAAGCCCTTTAAAATTTGGCTGGAGACTTTTAACACTGACATAAGGTTTGCAGAACTTTCCACACATACTGGGGGACGTTCTGCCCCACAAGCCTGTGAAGTACCCAAGTCATTTAAAAAGCCTGCCTGTCATCTGCAGTCCCACCTCTGAAATACGTGACAAACACGACTATAAATATCTCTGAGATCTCAAGAGTTTATTGATGTTTTTAAGTAAAGCATTTTTTAAAGATGAGAAAAGACACTTAGGAGGACATGCTGCTCCTCATTCTTATGTTTTCATTCTTTCATATTGAAAGAATATAAGTATGTTTTTAATGACAAATATGATATCAAATTGAAGTACCAGTGCTAGGGACGCAGCTGAGCTGATAAAGTGCTTGCTGAGGCGTGTGGTACACACTTATAATCCCAGCACTGGGCAGGCAGTAATAGGCAGATCTGTGGGGCTCACCAGCCATCCAGTCTAGCCTACTTGGTGAGCTCCAGGCCAATGAGTCCAGGCCCCTTGTCAAATGGTAATAAACTATTATCATCATCATCATCATCATCATCATCATCATTGTCTTTGTTATCATCTACTATACCAATACTCAATTGCACTGAAGCAGAAATTAACAAATGAATGTTTTAGACTTGCAGCATCCATTAATGGCTTCCTCCTTAAAAATATTTATTTTAGTCATCTTTGGGGAATGAAACATGTTTTATTGCAGAGATGATTTTGTGATTGTATCTGTTTCTGGATTAGTGCTGTCATCAGTCAGCACCTGAAGTCCTCTCCATAGCATCATAGTCTGGGGTATAGTACCGTGTTCTTATATTGCCCAAGGTCTCTTTCCATCTAGAGGGTGCCTCTGACTTGTGCAAAGTGACTAGATGTTTTGTAAGAGTTGTCTCTACAGGTTGTGTTTCTTGGGATATTACCCTAAAATTCCTAATGAGTTTCATTGTTGTATTTTTTCTCAGAAAAAATAAATATGACAGTCCTAAAAGGTTAAAATATTGCTATTCTTAAATTGCTCTATAGAATATAATGGAAAGGAGTTTTAATGCCATCTGGAGGCATTCTAGAGAACTGAAAAGGGTAGAGCCACTGAAAAATCTAGTCATTTTGAGTATCGTTTGGACAAGATAAAAATGTATAGAGCCAGAGTGTAAGCTATTGGTAAGTTAGGTGTGTGCTATTCATTACTTGATGAGAGCATTGATTATTATGAAAGTATCAACCTTTGAAATTCTTAACAAAATTGCTTCACTGACAGACAAAAGAGCTTCAAAAATATGTTAGGAAACTATCAGCATATTATACTTAACTTTACATGTTTTAAAATCTCATTCACCAAACACCAATTTGACAAATGCAATTTGATACACTGTTAATGATCTTCATTGTTCCGTTATGCATTTCTACAACATCCATTCCCTAAAACGTTGGTTGCTCTCTTTCGTCTAATATGGAAAAGAGAGTAGGTTATACAAGGGGTTAACTTTATGCCCTTTAGTGCTATCAAATCCTTACTACACCTTACCTTCCTCTGTCACTCGCTTCATGGTTACCACTCAAATCACAGGGAACAGAAACAGAGCTGAGTTTGCAAGGATCTCTTAAAAGTGGGGCACTGTGGGCGGGAGTCATGGCCCTTCTGTTACACTCAGGCAAGGGGAACACTGACTCGGATGCCTCAGGCATGGGTAGCATAGACGTTCCTGTCTGTGATATTATATATACCTACTCACATGTGTGTATATTTGCATGCACAAGCCACATACACATGCAACACACAGTATATATATATATATATATATATATATATATATATACCCTTTATTTGAGTTTTACTGTGATTAAGTATAGCAGGATTGTTCTTCCCACATTACCCATGAAGAATCTGAGGATCAGAAAGGTTTTCCAATTTAAAGGATAAATTAGAGCATAAATGTGCCTACCTATCATATTTAGGAATGTATTATCTTGAGGAAGTCAGGCCATGAATTGGAAGGAGATTTTTTAGAAGTTGAACTACTTTTTTTTGGAGAAGTCTACCTATTATGGGCTACTGTTACAAAATATTACAGACTAGATGGCTTAAGCAACAGAAATTAATTTCCCACAGTTTTGGAGACTGCCAGTCCCAAATGAAGGAGTTGGAGAGGTCAGTTCCTTCTGACAGTTGAAAGGGAAGGCTCCCTGTGTTCCCTGGCCTCACGCACTCTCTTACATCAACACATGACCATCTTCTCCCCCATATGTCTCTACAGCACATCCTCCTTACATGCATCTTTCTCTGGGTCCCTTTCTGTAAGAACACTAGCCATGTTGATTAAGGCCTGCCTTGTTAACTTTAGACGACAACCTGATCGTTTCATCTTAACTTGGTCACTTTCTTAAAGAGTCTATCTCAAAATAAGGTTACATTTGGAGATATTAATTATGATCTGAAAAGAGAATGTCCCCTGTGGGCTCTACTTTTGAATACTTGGCTGCCTGTAGCTAGTAACACTATTTGGAAAGGTTTTGGAGATACGCTCTGGGACTCAGAAGCTCACATGGGGGGAGATCTTTGGGAGTATCTTGCTCTTGGTCCCTCCTGCCCCTTTCTCTCCTTCCCGTCCACCATGAGATGAGAACCCTCTGTGCCACGTGTCCCTACAGTCAGGACACACTGCCAGAGCTCATGGTGCCAAATGCGGGCCGAGCCCTCTGAAGTGCGCACCATTGTGAGCATTCTCTTCCTTTAAGTCATGTCTTTCAGTTGTTTTCTCACAGCCACATGAAAATAACCAGCATGGTACTGAAGTTAGAACTTCAACACAGGGACTTGTTGGTGAGAGGGCATTTCAACCCTCTGCAACCCTTCAGTAACACTGAACGTCAGACTCGGGAAAGGGAATGCTTAGGAATCAAAATTTAACAGAAACGGGATGTACAGATGTCCAAGAATGGGGCAAAGGGAGAGGGCTTCAATAAGACAGATGAAAAGTCATGGACACCGTGGAGGCCTAGTGGACTTAAACCGTGACCTACAATGCGCAAGGCATGGTGGGACACACCTACAATTCCAACACTTGGAAAGCAGAAACACGAGGACCATCACAAGTTCAAGGCCAATCCTGGTCTACATGCTGAACTCCAGGATTGACAGCCACAGATACACAGCAAATCCTGATAAGTAGTGCTGGGAGACAAAGCACGCGTTCTGAAGAAGTAAGTACCGTCTCTCGTTGTTAGTTATGATGAGCTTCATACATAGGCTGCATGGAAGGACAGAGGGAAATACCTGAGATTTCCTTCACGATTAATGATCCAATAACTCCAGAAGGTGAAAGGAACAGTTTAATATTTAGACACAAACAAAACCATAAAAGTCTGTGAATAGGTTTCAGTTACATTGATGATGGACAAATTCATGTTAGATGAATTCTCCTCCTCTGTATTTGCAAGACTGTTTGAAGTCTAACTTTTTAAGGCACTGCATAGAAAATTTGACCCCGGAAAGAAGCAAAGTGGATTGGGTGAGAACTACACTTGTGTACATACCCCTTGCAAAGTGGATTGGGTGAGAACTACACTTGTGTACATACCCCTTCCCGGGGGCACCCAGCCATGCACAAGCAGCAGCAAGAACTCAAGAAAGAAATCCACACTTGCAATGGCTTGAGATGTCAGAGGATAAAGTCTTCAGTTGTAAAAGTATATGGTAATTAGGGAGAGACATTTCATAAAGGAAAACGCCATGAGAAGTAGACCCCCCCCCAATCTTGAGTATAAACCCCCACAAGTGCTTTAATGGCTCCTAGTTTCCATAGGTTCAGGGAAGAAACTGCTGAGCACAGCAGGAAACCTAACTAGAGAGCTGGAAGGAACCAGCAGGGACCTCAGCCACTGCCTGGAGTTGGAAACTCAAACCTTACCCAAGATACAGGTGCTGAGTAAAACTTCAGTTTTCCTAAGCAGGAAGGACCAAGCTTTGAGAATAAAGTCACCCATGAGGCTGGAGAGACAGACGGTTCAGTGATTAAAGCATACACTGCTCTCTCAGAAGACCTGGGTCTGGTTCCCAGCACTCAGGTCATGAGCCACACAACTGCCTGTATCTTCAGCTGCAAGGGATCCAACACTGTGCCGCCTTGTGTTATGACAACAGCAAGCTGGAGTTACTGGAGCGGAGGGAGCCCCAATTGGGATGATAAGATAAATACTCATAATGCGATGCCTGGGGATGTCACTGGAAGCAATGCCAAGCAGAGCTTAACTGCCCTAAAAGTAATCACAGAAATTCAAAACCTGGATTAGCACAAACAGTGACAAAGCAAATAGAACAGAAACAAAAGATGGGAGATACCAGTAGGAAACTAGTAAATCTCAATCTGTCCACAGTGACTTTATTAAATGTAAATAGATTAAAAACAGCACTTTAAAGGGCAGATGCCATGCTAACTATAAAGTCAAGACTGCTGATTGTCTACAGGCCCATACTTCAAGTATAAGAATACAAATAAATTGAAGCCTTGAGACAAAAATAAATAAATAAATAAATGAACTGTTTGTATAACACATGCAAGAAAACTGGAGCAGGGTGGAAAGAGGGCACTATGATGGAGATGTAACCTGAAGTAATAAATAAATAAATTTTTAAAAATTAATTAATTAAAAAAAAGAAAACTGGAGCAAATGTCTTAGTACTACTGCCAAACAGTCTCTTAGACAAAGGACATGATAAATGAAAAAAGTTAATTTCCTAGCACTAATGAGGAAGATAGGATATTCATAAATACATATATACTTCCAGACTCAAAAGTCATGACAAAACTGACTAGACTAGCATCATAGATTTTTAGCACATCTTTCTATAGTAATCAGAAGACAAATAAGTAAAATACTAGAATTTGTGGAACTATGAACATCAGCAGCCATTCTGCCTTAAGTGTGCATATGATGCGTCACCCACGGAGTGCAAATGCAGAATCTTTGCAGCGGCACAGAAACACCAATAAAGGTGACCAGGGGAAATGAAGAATCAAGAAGCTTTTGAGTATGAAAATACCACAGCTCCTACTCCATGATCACTCAAAGTGACTGTATTATAAGTCAGTAGACATAAAACATAATCTAAATCTCAATATTGAGAAGTTAAATAACATTTCTAAACAATCTTTGCATTAAAGAATACATCACAAGTGAAATTAGAATGTACTTGCAATAGAACAGGAATGAAAGTGCAGTTGAAAAATATCTGTAACTCATTAAAGCATTGAGAGTGATAAGGAGTTTATAGCTTTACTTCTTCACATGGGGAGAGACCAAGGTTGACACCAGCGACTTGTTTCTGTTAAGAAATTAGGAAAAGAGGGATGATTAAGAACGCGTACTGCTCTTTCAGAGGACCCAAATTCAGTTCCAGCACCCACATCAGGGGACTCACGAGCACCTGTCACTCAAACTCCAGGGGAAAACCAACACCCCTGGCCGCTGTGGGCACCTGTATGTATGTGTATGTACTCACACAGACACACATACATACACATATATCTGAAAAAAATTGTCTGTAAAAAATGAATATAGAGCCGGGCAGTGGTGGCGCACGCCTTTAATCCCAGCACTTGGGAGGCAGAGGCAGGCGGATCTTTGCAAGTTCGAGGCCAGCCTGGTCTACAAAGCGAGTCCAGGACAGCCAGAGCTGTTAAACAGAGAAACCCTGTCTCAAAAAAAAAAACCAAAAAAAAAATGAATATAGAAAAACTATGAAATACATTCATTATGTTATATGCTAACCAAAAAAGTGATAAAATTTTCAAAAAAGAAACTAAACCTAAGATAAACAGTAAAACATATGTAGTAAAAGTAATAGAAACCACCAAACAATAGGTTTAATTAATGAAAAAATTTAAAGGCTAGCAAAATTAAAATATTGGCAAGATTGATGTAGCAAAAAAAAAAAAAAGAGAAATCACAAATTGCCAACATAAGCCATGAGAGAAGACAGCTTCATTCCTCCTATAAACCTTTAATTAGCAATAAATACATATTATAAGCCACTCCCTGGGAATTAATTTGATGACTTGGATCAAATAGTTTTCTTGAAAAGGAAACAGAATTACCATAATAATCTCCAAAAACTGAATGCTGTATTGGTATTATTAAATAATTGAGTTCACAATCAAACCTTTTGTAAATAGAAAATCCCTCCAATGACAGACAGTTTTACTACTAATTGTCATATTTTTAAATAAAAAATGTTTATCACCAGTGAAAGATCATCAATGAATTATCATCATTCTACAGACTCAGGAAATAAAAGAGAAAGGAAAATCTAATTCATTGTTTGAGACCAATCTAACCCTTACACCAGAAGCAGACTTTTAAACTTTATACATAAATTTATCATCCAATATGCCTCATAAAACATTTATGCAAAATATTTAAAATATTAGCATATCCAATCTAGTGTTTATGAAAAAGATATAATTCATTATGAGTAGGGGAGATTTACTACAAAAGTATATGATTGCTTTCACATTAAACATTAAGTAATATCCCAGGAAGGGTGACCCACACCTTTAATCCCAGCACTCGGAAGTCAGAGGCAGGCAGATCTATAGATCCAGAGTTTGAGGTCAGCCTGGTCTACAGATTGAGTTCCAGAACAGCCTGGGCTACATAGAGAAACCCTATTTTGAAAAACCAAATAATAGTAGTAATAATGTAATTTAATATGTTAATAAAATAAGCAAAAAATTATATAAATGGATACAGCAAAAGTCCATGACAAAAAATGTTAACTCCTATAAATGATTTTTTTTTAAATGAACTAACTAGGACTAAAGGGAAACATATTTATTCTGATGATGAGGATCTACAAAAAAATTGAGACTTGCTTCTAGTAGCACATTTAAAAGTAGTGGTCTTAGTTTTGGAAGCTGCAGGTCCTGCACTTCCTATATAAGCATATCTATTTATCCCTCTCAGGTCTCTGAGGTGGTTGAAGAATAGACAGCTAGAGTCTCATAGTTAAATTTTGAGTTGTTTAGGAATCAAGAGGGTGTTATAGATCTAAGAAGATACTCTTAAAAGTGTGTTGCAAGTTAGTATGAATGTTGAGTCAGATATAGACCTTTAAACTCATGGAGATGGTTAGATAGTAGAATGTTAAAGTCAGGGGCCAAATATGCATAAACTGGACATTGGGAAGGTATACTGGGCCATTTAACTCTCATAAATGTGGCATATTTATATCTGTTGTTTTGTATAATACTTACTGTTATAAGAGAAGGAACCATCTGTTGGACTGAAAGGGGAAACTTCTGGGGGGAAGAGGGTGGAAGGGAGGGATAGGAAGGGGGAATAGGGAGGGGTTTGTTACTGAGATGTAACTTGAAGAACAAAAATAAAGTATTAAAAAAAACAAAAAAAAATAAAAGTAGTGGTCTAAACATTTTCCTCCTAAAATCAGAAATACAGCAATGCTGTCTATTCTGCATTGTACTGGGGATCCTAATCAGTACTATAGGACAAGAGAAAGAAAGAATGGACAGAAACATTAAGGGGAGACTATAGCACAAAAGCCGAGAACCTAGACAGTAACCGGAAGACCCTTGATGAGGAGCACGGGCAGGAGCCTACAGCACCTGATTTCAAAGCACAGTCGTAAAAGTAGCACTGGAGTGGAGCACTGACTTAACACAGCCAAGGCAGTGGAGGAAAACAAGCGTCTGAAGACGAGCCACGTGCACAGTTGCCTTCCACACAGGTAGCGGAGCGGAGCGGGCCAGCTGGAAAGGCAAGCCTTTCACAAAGGATACAAGATAGCTAGTGAGGGAGTGAATCTCCTAAGACATGCAGCAGAGATGGGTTATAGACCTCAGCATAAAACTAAAAGGACAGAACATCTAGGGGAAATTATAGGACAGTGCCTCCACAGCCTAAAAATAGACAAGTTCCCTACGGAAGTCATAAATCTGAACAACAGAAGGAAAAGTCCTAATAAATTTATCTATCATAAAAGGAAACTATTTCTTCAAAAGGAAAGAGAAAGCTAAAACTTGGAAGGATACGTTTGCAGTCTATAACCTAGCAACTACCGTATATATTCCAGAATATATAAGGAACTCTGGAAAATTCCATAATAAAACAAGCATTTTTAAGTAGGCAAAATCCTCAAAGATACTAGAGAAAATATGCAAATGGCCACCAAGCAGATGAAAGGTGCATTTCACTAATTATACTCATCCTGTAGGAGCACAAATTAAAGCCACAATGAAACACTACTACACCCTCATTTTTATGAGCCGAATTAAAATGACTGACAATACCAGACAAACAGTGCTGACAGTGTAGAGTGACAATGGGAACTGTCTTACTTTCCTGTAAATAAATAAAGCAGTGAAGACAGGATTTGAACCCAAGACTCCAATCCGAGGAGCAGAGTCCTTAGTCACCCTCCCGTTGCTGCTCTGAAAAACCTCGTGCGCTCCGTCAGAGGTGATGACTATCAGGGGAAAAGCAGGTCTTAGTGCATAGCTTGAAGAGGATTCGTCCAGAGTCCCACCAGATAGTCATCCCAGTTTGAGGACTTCAACGACTGATGACCAGATAGAGCTTTCCAAGACCCTGCAAAGCCCAGTTAGGCAGATTGCTGAGCTGGCTTTTACAGAGGACTGCCAGCCATGAAGAGTACACACTCAAGTCAAAGGCTGTCGCTCAGGCATGCAGACAAAACCCAAGAGAATACCCTTTTACATTTGTGGATGTCCCCCAACTGACCAAAGTAAGTGTGCCTCAAAAGAATGAAGATTATAAATGGCCTTCATAAATCAAGGTGACAGGATTAAACAAAAGGGTTAAACTCCTAAGAGGAAAAAAAACCAACAACAACCAAAATGAGGCTGAAGGAAAATGGGCCATCCAGGTCCCTACCATTGCACAGTAAGAGAACTGGAAGTTATTATAAGCTAGACTAAATTGCAGTGACCCATGAAGTGTTCCTTCTTCAAAAGGTAATGTATGGAAAGTGCCCATTACGAATCTGGCACCCAATAACTCATTGTTACTGCCGTTATAACGGTATTTGTGTTGTATAAAAGCTTGAAAACAGCCATGTCTCTGTGGTTGTTCAGAGCTTTATTAGAAGCTTAATTTGTTCTTTAAAACAAGTAGAGAACTTAGAAAGAATGAAGGATATTAAAGGCAAACTAGTAGAAAGTTTCTCTCTTTTTTTTTTTCTTCTTCAAGTTACATCTCCATCACAATCCCCTCCCTACTCCCCCCTCTGGTCCCACCCTCCCACTCTCTTCCCCCTCAACCCCCCTCATCCACTTCCTTTTTTTAAGTTTAAGGTATATCTTTTTCACCCCAACAGCTCCCCCTTTCAGTCCAACAAATGGCTCTTTCTCTTATAACAACAAATACAATACAAAACAATGGAAATAATCAGGCCACAATTATGAGAATTATAAAGCTTAGCATACATTCCCAATATCCAGTCCATACATATTTGGCAACTGCCTTTAACATTCTACTATCCAACCATCTCCATGAGTTTAAAGTTCTATATCTGACTCAGCTTTCATACTAACTTACATCACAATTTTTAAAACATCTTCTTAGATCCAGAACACCCTCTTAAGTCCTTAACAACTTAAAATTTAAGTGAGACTCTAGCTATCTAGTCTTCAACCACATCAGAGACCTGAAAGTTTCTTAAAGGGCTTCCCTTGAGGGCAGAGCCGAGAAAAGAGATCCATCCTACTCTAGGATGCCTACCAGAACAAACTCCTCCCCAAGCCTTCACAGGGCAGGAGCATGTGCAATAGCCCATGACTTTGCCTCTCTCCAGAGAGAACACATGGCTGGAAGAAGGCTGGAGACTGGCCTCACCTTTGACTTCCCTTTAAAACATCTTGCCTGGCGTGGTCATCGCTGACTAGGGAAGAGTAGGTATTGATGACAGCTTCTTCATAGGGATGGAGAGCACCCAGTTGAAGCTGCCATGCTCATAGTAAAATTACCTTTAAAATGTTATGTATGGAGGAAATGGTTGCTAAACATGTATGGAAACATGCCATTTGCTCATGTACATTTAATAATCAGGTTCCACAAACTGGTCAGCTAATAGTATCTGGAAGACGATCAAAGTCTGTTGGAGAATGGTTCCCCATCCAAAAAAAGAGAGAGAGAGAGAGATTTTTTTTCCTAAGAAACTTGAAACCGTGGTGATATTTATTTTGGCTGTATCACTCTGTGTGTAAAATGATGAATGTGGCTGATCCTCCAGCTTATTAGGTGTCTGTCCCTGGAGACCTCCTTTCTGTATCTGTGTAAGTGATTTGCCAGGATCCTGTTAGCTAGAGAGCTAAGAGAGCTAACAAAACAGTCCTTGCTAGAAGAGGTTGGCCAGATCCTGTTTCTCCACTCCCAGACACTAATGATGGAAAATGAGCAAAGGCTCCTCAGCACCCTCAGACCCCTCACATCACTCTTCATACAGATGCCCAAAATAGATGCAGGTCTTTGAAGGAATGAATGGCCACCATGAGCAGCCTGCAGGCTCTGAAGGGTCAGCAGGGAGGGGCAGCCATGGAGGAGAAGAGACTCCAACCAAAATGTTGTCCATTTTGCCTAAGAGGGAGGTCAGGCCTTAGGCCATCTAGGTTCAACTCTCATACAAAAGGCCAGTTATGAATTGTGCCCTCCCAGAACAAGACTAGAAATCTTGTCTTCTGTTATCTTATTCTTGGTCGGAGGCTTGGACCCAAGGGCTGGTAGAGAGAAGGCTCTAGCAAAATGAAGGAGTCCATTCCCCTGTCCTTTGTTTGATTCTCTAGAGACTCAACACTTCTCTTCCATCAAACACTCTTCCTTTCAGATCTAGGTTACTCAAGGTTGTTTGTTTGTTTCTCTTCCAGATTTTGTAATGCAGTTTGTTAAAAATGTGGTGAAAACACAACAAAAATTTATTGTCCTATCTGGTTTTAAGTTCAGTAGCATAAGCTGCATTCTCAGGGGCTTGTCCTCACGTTCCTCATCTTAACCCAGAACTCAAGACCCACTTTCTTAAGCCTGCAGCATCCCATCTCCCTGCTCCCAGTCCTAGACCCAGTCCACCTATGGATCCATATTTGTCTGTCCTGGGTGCTTTAGATAAGTAGAAAAAATATAGTATTTTTTTTATTTTTACAGCTGATGTTCATGTTACATCATATGGCACAACCTCCTTCAAGCCTGAATGATATTTCATTGCATGTTATAGATCATCCCTGACTAGAAGCTTCGAATTGCAATTTTTATTTTTTAATCTTGAAGTGGGGGGCAGCATGTGCATTCCAAGGTGCATGTATCAGAGGACATCTAGTGCTGAGCCTCCTCACCTTCCACCTCGCTGTTTGCCTCTGCATATGCAAGGCTGATCCATCTGTAAAGACCCTGTTTCTTTAAAAGACTTCCAGGGACTCTCCTATGTCCGCCTCCCCTCTGGATTAGAGATGAATGCCACCGCGTCCAGCTGTGTGAGTTGTGAGGACCAAAACATAGTCTCTCACACTTCCACAAGTACTTTATACCCTGGACCATCTCCCATGCCCTCGCTCCATGCTGCACAGCTGGAACAGGTCTGGTCTGTACACACCCCTAAAGCACTCCCCAGGGGACCCAAGAGCATCTTCACTGGACTTCAAAAAGTTTTAGCTAAAAGAACTGAAACCCAGAAAATTGTAGAACCTAGTCACAGGCTTGTGATAGAGCTGTAAGGACTCTGTGTGATGGGAGAAAGTTTCCAGTGACCCCCTAAAGAGAACACATACACAGCTATGATGGCCATATACCTACAGTGGACAGTCCCTAACACAGTGGTTCTCAACTTAACTCTACAGCTCTTTAATACAGTTCCTTATGCCATGATGACCCCCAACCATTTTTTTTTTTTTTTTTTTGGTTTTTCAAGACAGGGTTTCTCTATGTAACAGAGCCCTGGCTGTCCTGTACTGGATGTGTAGACAAGGCTGGCTTTGAACTCACAGAGATCCACCTGCCTCTGCCTCCCAAGTGCTGGAATTAAAGGTGTGCACCACCATGCCTGGCAGTCATAAAATTATTTTCATCGCTACTTCATAACTGTAATTTTGTCAATGTTACGAATTGTAATGTAAATATCTGTTTTCTGGCAGTCTTAAGCAACCCCTGTGAAAGGGTTGTTCAACTATCAGAGAGATTGGCACCCGCTGCTCTGTAGGAAGGTGTGGTGCCTTTGCATTGAGCTCTGTCAGTCCACAGAGACTGTGCAGGCAAACTTCAGTAGCTCCGTGTCCTCAGTGACCTCAGCAGATGGTAACTTTTTTTCCTTTTCTTGGAGGAGACACTTGGCTGTAGAAGAGTGTTTCTTATTATTGCGTTCATTGATTGCTGTAGACAACAAGTATTGTCTGACATTAATGGATTGGTTGTTTTCTCCTGCACAGCATTGTCTCTCTGCATCTTCCTGCTCCTCTGTAGGAGCCTCCCTCAACATTCAGAGTATAGTATTTACACAGAGCCAAAGTACCGATATGAGTAAATAATCTGATACAAGAACACAGTGATGGTTGCATTTTGTGCACTTTCTCTTGGAAACTCTGCGAGCTGAATCTAATCTCTCTTCCCCATAATCTGAGGTGGGAACCTCTGAAATGCACAACTTAAGGTGATTGCAAGTGAATTCTCCCTTGCCCCATATCACAGGTACTGTCTGAAAACTGGTACCTGAGATGTTTCCCATGGATTAAACACCTACTTGGTGCCAAGCACTCAACTGGAAGCATTGTTTTGGTTAATTCACAGAACAGTCTGATGAGGTGTAGTATTACACTGTATCTCCAAGCAGTGAGCTGGCTCCCCGAAGCTTCACAGTTGGCAGCAGCAGAGCCAGGAATCTGGCTGGTTGCCTGGCTCCAGAGCTGCTGATGGCCACTGCTTTAGGTCTGTGGCCTGGCACAGGAGACCTCTGAAGAGAAGAGCGGTTGTTAAGGAAGAAATCCCATTTCTAAACAAAGGGCCGATAGTTCCCTTAAACGCTCTTCCAGCCTCCCTCTAATGTACTGACAAGAGCGCGGCCTCCAGAGGGCCTGTGAGGATACAGGGAAGGCCGACTAGAGACCTTAACACCCACCATGTGGGATCCTGCACTGATGGAAATAGCTAAGCAGTCTGGAGTCCTGCTAACAGAAAGGAGCTCCCAGCCTCAGCATACCTGCTCACCTCAGAGGGCCTCTGCTGCTGGCAGACGGCACCTCGGTGACTGACGCTGTGCCCACAGAATCTCACCATAGAATGTAAAATGTGTTGCCCACTGCAGCTGAGGCTCTGCTGAAGAGACTTACCCACTCCCACCTTTAGTCTGACATGACTGATGTATCTACAAAACAGAAGCACATGGTTAGGACAGATGGCCAAATTTTTACACACATGCCTACACTCACCTTTTTATGTTGTTTAAAAAAAAATAGTTTGGATTTTTAAAAATAGGAACTCTATGGAATTTCAAGCATTCAGACAATTAAAGTGGTTATGTCTGACCACAAGGTGACAGACTATAAACTAACTGACCACTATGATGTAGACTAGATGTGTCATTTAAAAATGGTGAGATTGCATAATGGGACAGCAACGTGAACCAAAGACCTGACTGAGTCTCCCTTTAGGAAGTCCGCTCAGAATCTTCATAGCAACTCAGAGCAGACAACAGCACTTCCACTTATAGACAAAGAAATAGACACCTAGAGACATATATGTGCCGGCGCCATAGACAGGCCAGTGTTGTTGGCTCTTTGTTATCTGTACGGGAGTTTTACCTCCACGTGTGTCCCTGTACCATGTGCATGCAGTACTCAGAGCGGCCAGAGGAGGGCACCAGATCTCTGGAACTGGAATCACCTGCAGCTGTAAGCCGTAGTAGGTGTGCTGGGAATCGAACCTTGGAAGAGCAAGCCAGTGTTCTTATGCACTGAGCCATCCCTACCACCCCCCGCCCCCCACCCCCAACCCGCGCCAAGGTTTTAACATTCGAAAGTACTTTGTCTGCAGACCCTGAATTACTTTAAAAATACAAACCACAAGTGGCTTCCAAAGTGGTCACAGGCATGAGAAGCAGTGTGCCCTGGGGCTCATGGACTGGAAGCTAGGTCTCTGGTGTGTGTAATGGAAGTGAGTGGAGGGACATTTACCATAAGAGGCAGAGCCTGGTAGAGTCTTCAGTTCTTTGGGAGGTTGCTGGTTTCCTGGGTGTTGTAAACCCTGAGCCTGACTCTGAGTCTCTCTGGGTTTTAGTTTTGTGCTGTGATCTCATTTACCTTCACATTCCCACTGTCACCAAAACGAAGCTGATGCCAGAGCCTTCTAGAGCTTGGTGATAAGCAAGCCTCTTAAACTCAGCCTCAGATATTTTGTTATAGTAGGAGAAAAGGAACTGATACAGGAGTAGGCCCAGCCATTGAGTGATTTCACTTGGAAATTTGTTTGACACAAAAATTGAATGATTGAGCAGATCTATTAGATTAGTTAGATTTAAGGAGTATGAGATGGGAGCAATGGGTTTTTTTTAAACTTTTCTTATTTTTATTGAAAAAAATTTTTATTTTGTGAATTTCACATCATGCTCCGTGTTCCCTCCCATCTGACCCACCCTCCACCCTTGCAATCTGTCCCAGCATAAAAAATAACAGCTCATTGTGGAAGCTGCAGTGTGTCTCAGTATGTCCCATAATATTTCCTTTTGTCTACACATTCTGCTTGCAAATGTTCATTATAATGACTCCCTGGTCTGGTACGAGGCCCCTGGTTTCTGCTTCTCTGTCAGTACTGGAACTCCTCTCCGAGGAGTTCTGTGTCATGGAGATCCTGTAGTCCTGGGTTCTGGAACTGACCTCTTCTTGCACTACAGCAGTTCATCCATGGGGTAGACATTGGGGTGGGCCAACTCAAAGCCCTGGTTCTAGACCTGAAACCCCGACTCGCAGGGCCAGTTCTACTATGGAAAGGTGCAGGGCCTGGAGCATGTGAGGGGCAGGGACAGCTCTCCTGCTCTTGTGACCCCATCTGGGCCAGATCTCCTGTCAGCCAGTGGTGGTGAGGGCAAAAGGGAGGGGAGGGGATCTCTCCCTAGCCAACACCACCACACAGGAGACAGAAGGGAGGGCTGGCTCTCCCACACTCCCTCAGGGCTGGCTCACCAACAACCCCCACATCCAGGGCCAGATTTCTTCTAGTTTCTGGCTTGTTTCCTGTCCTGGGAGCCCATCTGGTGCTTGCCTGGTACTGGTCTGGTAGTCATCTCAGGTTACCCCATGGTGCCAAAATGGTGTTGGTATCCAGATAGCTTGCTTTTTTGTTTTCCAGGAATGTTAGGCTACTATTCATTCAGATGTTCATAGTTCAGAACACTGAATGTAGACATAGCCTCTCTCCTCTCTGCCACCTACTGATCCACATGTGACATAGCAGCCACATCTGCAATGCCTCTAAGCATAGGAGTTTTGTTTTTTATGTGTTTGTTTACTTTGAGTTTCCAGGAGTAAATAGAATAATAGAAGCAAAACAAGAAAAATAGCCAATAATTAGGTAGAAATAATAATCATAAACCTTTGCTTCTCAGACCAACCAATATCATGAAAATTTCAGAAGCTGTATACTCTGAAAATATTTTTAAATTACTGTATATATAAAATATTTATAGATTTGAGGAAAAATCATTCATTCTATCAGATGACAAAAATTGCTTTTTATGAGACATCTGTGAAAATGGGGAGTTCTCCCAATTTTGTGTGTTGGACAGTCAGACCTCCACGCCCCAACGTCACCAAGCACAGTTCTGAGCACTTTGCCCATGTTGCTCCTAGACTCCTGAAGTGGAAGACCTTCTCAGAAAAGGGGTCTGTGCCTGAGAGGTTTATGATGGGGCCAGGATTTAAGCTAGTTTGGCTTTTCAGGGCACCTCTGTAGACTTCCTGTCTGTTCTGTCCCCTAGACTTTGGCATATTTCTGAGACAATTAGTATTGAAGTCTCTCTAAATAATCAAACACAATTTCTAAATTCTGTGCCCCTCTGAATTCTCTCAAATGTTCAAGCATCTGCATCAGCCAATGATAAATGTGTCTAAATTCCTATTGTGTTTAACTTTGTTTTAAATGTTTGAAAAATACCAATATTTCATCTTTTCTTCCAAATGACTGGAAAGTGACCATTTTATAGCATTCTGAAGAGCATTTTAATCTCATTGTTGTGTTTTCTAATCTTCACTGTCACTGATCATGCTAAATACCCCTGAGCAAATGCTGAGCAGAGAAAAGTGGTGCATTGTGTTTAAAAGTACTGACTCAGTGTTCAGGATGTTCAAAGAAAAATCAGCAGCTCAGACCCAGCCTCGCTTGGATTAGGAGCTGTGCTGAGGCAGGCCCCTTGTTGCCTGGGGAAAATTTGTGCAAGTAGTGCCCTGGGGTGGTGCTGAGAGAGACCCTGCCACTTAGCTGGACTTTGTCTGTATATGTGTATCCTGTGCTCTGAGGAGCTTTCACTATATTGTGGTAGGTCAGAGTTAAGAGCTTCTGAGGCAGGCAGCATTCAAAAGGCCGGGTGGAAAGTCCTCCTTCAGGAGCTGTGAATGGATGCCTTTGTTGTTGGGTTTTTTGTTTTTTTAATCTCCTCTTCAACCTCTAACTTGAGATGCCAGATAAAATAGAAGACACCCAGTTAAATTTGAATTTCAGATAAACAAGGAATAATTTCAGTGTGTGTCCTGTGCAATATTTAGGGCATACATATGTAAAAATATTATTTGTTGTTTACATAAAATTCAGCATTAGTGGGGAATCCCATCAATTTTCTTTACTAATTCTAAAGCCCTGCAGACACCACATAGACTCTAGACTCAAATGTCTTAAAAGTATTACTGGATGAGAATAAAAGATAAGTGGAGAAGGGAGGAGGAAGAGGCAGAAGGAAAGAATGAATGCTGGGTGCCTGCCAAGTAAAATAACAAAGTTTTGAAGAGGGGGAAGAAGGAAATCCTAAAACTGAAGTCATAGGATGGGGAAGAAGGAAATCCTGAAACTGAAGTCATAGGAGGGGGGAAGAAGGAAATCCTAAAACTGAAGTCATAGGAGGGGAGAAGAAGGAAATCCTAAAACTGAAGTCATAGGAGGGGGGAAGAAGGAAATCCTAAAACTGAACTCATAGGAGGGGGGAAGAAGGAAATCCTAAAACTGAAGTCATAGGAGGGGGGAAGAA
>CAJQZJ010032438.1:4279366-4294027 GCA_907164525.1 Lophiomys imhausi
GTGTGTGTGTGTGTGTGTGTGTGTGTGTGTGTGTGTGTGTGTGTGTGTGTGTGTGTGTGTGTTTATGGTGGAGTGAATGTGAGTAGAGGCCAGGAATCTAGAATGAGAAAGAAGCTCTGAAGAAGGCATGGAGGCTGGGAGGGAATAAAACGCAGGTGACAGAAATGAAAAATGCACTGCTCAGTGCAGGAGCAACAAAAATAAAGTGTGCATGAAGAATGGAAATGCCACAGTTGAACCTATTCAGACAGACAGAAAAGAAAAGGCAACCAGTGGGAGTATATGCATCTTGGTGGTAGAGTGCCATAGTAGGTTTATTCTTCAGTACTACAGAGTATTGAGAGCGGAAGGGAAGAGGGAAGAAAAATGTTCTAATTCTGGGGGCTCTAGCCAGAGTTAGTTACCGTAATCATTGGAGAGATTTGAAGTGTAGGGTGCTGGCCCCCTTCCACTACAGTCACCCCCAGGAAACTGAGCATGGGCCAAGGAATCTGTGGCCTTTAACTTTCCCAGGTGATCGTGATAATTAGGTACATTAGGGCTCCACCACCATCCTACCCGAAAGGGATTCTTTCCAGCAACAGAGGGCTTTGCCCTTGTGCCTGTGGTGGAGTTGGAGCCTCATCCTGAGCTTCTGTTTTTGTCAGCTTCAGCTTCTCCTAGCTTGACCCAGGCCAGTTTCCTTCCCGTCTCCAAAGAAGGCATGTCTGGTCACCTCTGGTGCTCTTGACCTTATCCTTCCCTCTCTCCCAGAACTCCGTCTTGTTTTCCTGGAAACTCCTCTTCCATGGATCTAGATTTTCCCCAAACAAAATAAAGACAGTCACATCAGCCAGCCACCAAACTCTCGTTCTTACAAGAGAGCTGAAGTGGGCTAGCTTCATCGGAGACAGATTGCGCTCAGCTGCGGCTTGAGGGGCATGTTCCTGACAACCAGCCAGCTCCAGGGACTGCTTCAGGGCAAATCACTGTAGCAATGGTACAGGATAGAGGACTCGAGGCAGCAAACCCAGAGGGAGATTCAAGGATCCAGCTCAGACTCTGACTCACCCTTTGTGGTACTCACTCCCAGAGACCAGCATTTCTTTCCAGGGCAGCATCATCTCCACCCCACCTCACCCCCACCTAAGTTCTTCCCACTGGGTCTGACTTTGTAAACATTCTACCATTTCTCCATAGTATAGTACCATCTGAGGCAGGACCTCTAACAAGTGAACGCACATGGGCCGGGGCAAACAGCAGCACACGAGGTACTGCGATATTCCTCCTTATCTTCAGGCATATGTCCCAGGATTCTTGGTGGTGCCTGAATCCATGGGTCAGACCACACTGTCTGCTTGTTTTGTCTTTCCTGTACATACCTCTCAATGGTAAAATTTAATTGAAAATTTGCCACGGCAAGAGATTAGCAGCAATGACTAATAATAGAATGAGAGCAATTATAACAGCGTGCTATAATACATTATATGAATATTGTCAGTCCCCTCTGCCACCAAAAACTTCATTGTACTGTGCCTTGTACTACTCTTACCGTATTGTGTCTGGTAACCAAGATGGCTGTAGAATGACTGAAGGACCAGCATGTTGTACAGCATGGGTACTCAGAGCACTGGGATGATCGGCATCCAAGTAAGACAGTAGAACACAGTTCAAAATCTGTGAGTCACAGCTGAAGTTTTCTCTTTCACATTTTTGGACTTTGACTGACCGTGAGCAACTGCCACTGCGGAACATAAAACCGTGGGAGGGGCCCTGTCATGAGACCCTGTACTGAGCTCACCTCACTCTCCTCACAGTGATCTCAGCCACCCCTGTTCCTTTAACTCGTTGTCCCTATCAAGTCGGGCACCTCCGTGTGTCTCATGATCAGCCCCTGCAGCCTTCCACTGAGATGCCATTCTCCATGTCACCCACTCACTCTCCCCCAGCTCCGCTCATGTTGCCTACAGTGTCCAGTGACACCGCCTGTCGTTGTGTGAATAAGAATGGCCTCCATATATTTGAATATTTAGTCACCAGGATTAGAAGGATGAGGAGGTGTGGCCCTGTTGGAGGAGGTGTGTCACTAGGGGGTGGAGGTTCAAAAGCTGGTGCCAGACCCAGTCTCTCTCATTCTCTGACTGTGGGTGAGGATGTAGCCCTCAGCTAAGTCTCCAGTGCCGCAGCTGCCTGTCGCTGTGCCCCCCTACCACCATGCTCCCTTCCAAAACAATAATGGACTGAGCCTCTGACACTGTGGACTAGCCCCCAGCTAAATACTCTAAGAATCGCCATCATCAAGGTGTCTCTTCACAGCAATGGAGCAGTGGCTGAAACATCACCTCAAATCAAACACTGCGCTCATTTCCAAGACTCCTTGTGTCCCCATCAGTTCCTGTTTCTTTGGTTGCCTTGGCCAGTGGTTAGGTAGCTCTTTTCTGTTTTATCCTTAGCCTTTCCTGGGAACCAGATCTCCCACCACCAGTTTCTTAATTCCTTCTGTATATAATCCTGCCAAATTAGCTTGCATTACGTGAGACCGGGTGCATTCAGGGTGGGAAGGCTATAGACCCAAATAGCTCACAAAAAGGATAGTAGTGATCACACTGTTTCTCTCCTCTATAGTATTTATAGCTGAACTCCTAAGATGTATGTTCAGACCCTAGCATGGCCATCACGATCCTTTGTACTCCTACCTCAGTTATTCCATTGTTTTTCTTTTTACAACACTGGGCATTTTGAATGTCGAAACTTGCTCATGATGCACAAGTGCTCTGCCACTAAGCTGCAGCCCCAGCTCCCTATTTATTTTTTTTTTTCTGATCTCATTTACCACTTTCTGCCCTTACCCCAAACCCCACACACAAAGCACCAAACAAATTAACAAGCTTGCTGTTACTCCCAATATGTCGCCAAATGCACCTCCTCTGTACCTTCCTGTGTGACATTCTCTGTATCCAGAGTGGCTTCTCCTTATTTCCCCTTGACATCTTCTCTGGTTTCTCCCAGGAGGTTCTATGCCATTTCTCTGTGGCAGTGCTTACGTGCATTCCACAGACCAGCTCAGTCTCTCCCTCCACCATTACATGAGGTATTTACTCACCAAAAGATGAAAGTATAGTCACCCCTTGACTTAGGGGACGAGGTGGTTCCAGGCCCCATGGAGGTTATCAAAATTCCTTAAAACTGCATAGTATTTGCTATTTGGGATAACCTGTGTACATGCTCCATATACTTTGATCTATTTCTACCCAGTAAAGTTACGTGTACCTAGTATATACAGAGAGCTCTAAAGAATCAAACCTGCAAGTTACACAAATGGGCAAGAGGCATGTAGATATTTCATGAAGACAGACAGATATGCAGGCGATGGAGGAGCAAGGGGAAAGACAACCAAGGGTGACTAAAAGCCTCAATGAGATGTTGCTGCACCTCTCACGCTGGCTAGAACAACAAATTCACCAACCACAAATGCAGAGGACCTGGATCACTAAACACAGCACTGCTGCTACAAATGTGAAATGCTACAGCCACGCCAAAAAACAGTTTGGCAATTCTTTTTATGGCTAGATGTGGACCAGAAGTCTCACTTTTGGGCATGCATCCCAGGGAAATGAAATTTTATTTTCACACAACTTGTACATGAAGGTTCATAGCAGTTTTACTTGTAAAAGTCCCAAACTGGAAACTAACTCAATGTTCACAGCATTGTATATTACTCAGCAATAAAAAGTCTGAACTGTTGAAATACATGACAAGTTGGACATGTCTCAAGCAACTTGGGCTGAGTGGGGGAATGAACAGTTTCTAAAGAATTACTCCATTCTGTATGTGTGTAGCATCTCTGCAGTACCTAAGTATGATCACTGAGAAAGGACTGTGGTCACTATCGGTTAGGGATAAGGGGTGACTCCCATGTGTGGCTGAAAGGACCTTGTAGCGATGGCGAAGCCAACTGTCTAAGGGTGATGGATAGTTGCACGTTGCCCGTGCGTGTGATCATCTGCAGTGATCATCCGCACACACATGTAACTGCTGTGGTTGCACATTGCCCACGTGTGTGATCATCCACACACACGTGTAACTGCTAGAACCTGCATGAGCACTATACAAGGTCCTGGTGGCAGTCTCCTGTAGCCATAAAATGGCCCCAGGAACTTATGAAATGCACTGAGCCCCTCAAGCTTTGAAAGCATGTGGCTGGCTTGTGTAATTAAGTGCTGAAATTAAGGCTATTCCCAGCTCAGCAGACAGACTGTCTTTGGTCTTTCTGTCCTTCCCCCACCCTTAACCCCCACCAGCAGGCAATGAGTTGACTTTTGCCAACACAATTCTAAGTATCCTTTAGAACATTATCTTAGGTCATGGAATTTCCCAGACCCTGACATTTTATTCTCTCTGCCTGTGTTCTGTTCAGTCAGGATACTTCCTCTTAAACTAAGCTGACAAGGGAATTTGAACTAAAATTTAATAACTAATAAAAACCAAAGTGTGAATATGTTTTAGGGGCTAGAGAGATGGCTCAGTTCAGAATGTTTACTGCTCTTCCAGAGGACCTGAGTTTAGGTCCCAAGCACCTTGTCACTGCCCATGTCCTCAGCAGACGCACACTCTTGAGATTCTATGATACGGGCAGTTCACTGATTGGCAGCATGTAAATTCACAGAGTGTCATTTCTTTTAAAAACTAACTCATATTCACACAACAGTGCTCTTAAAAATTCCTCCAGTTCTATTGTGTTGCCTCTAGCAAAACCCTGGGAGGTAGAGCTGGTTTTGTTGCTCACATTGTAAGGAAACCACAGGAAGGTGCGCGGTTCTCTAGAACTCAGAGAACACGGGTCCACCGGCTCTATACTTGTATCATCTGTCAGTGCTGAGAGGCCCTAAAAGATCTTCCTGGGACCAGCATCTTCAGCAGTGCCCACTTTCCTCTTGTTCTGATGACTAGAGCCCTTCTAAAAACACAGTGTGTTTCCTGTTTGAAATAAAGACTCAGGTCAGGGGAGAGGGCTCAGCCAGCTCTTGAGTTAAACCCTAGAACCCATGTAGAAACACCAGATGTGACAGCTTGTGCTTATATAATCCCAGTGCTGGGTGTTGGAGAGAGCTGGATCTCTGGGACTCATTGGTCAGCTAGCCTACCTACTTGATGAGTTCTAGGTCAGTGAAAGACCCCACGTCAAAAGAAAAGGAAGGAAAGAAAGAAGGGAGAGCAGTTTCTAAAGAACAATTTCAGAGGTTGTCCTTACACACATGTGCACCAACACACACCACAACAAAGAGGATGAATATGCTCATCAGTTAGCACTAACCTTAGAGGAATGTACAGAAACCCCCAGTCAGTATTTGTTTCCTAACCCTGAAACTTTCATTAATTTTCTTTCTCTGTAAAGCCTTTTAACAGTGAACTTTGGGTTAGAATGCCTTGTCTTGCTCATAGGAGATCTACAGTCTCAGCCACATACATGTACCCTCACCCAACTGACAGGGGTTTATCTGGTCTACCTGCATACCACTCAGCTGAGTCGGTAGCAGGGCTCCAGTAGGTAAAAGGCTCACATTTGGGGCTGAAAAGATGACTCAGCATTTAAGAGCAAATGCTGCTATTGCAAAGACAGGAGTTCAGTTCCCAGTGCCCACATCAGGTGGCTCACAGCCATATGTAAAACCAGCTCCAAGGGACCCCATGCATTCTTCTGGCACACACTGACACACACACATACATGTAATTAAAAATGAGATGAGTCTTTCAAAAATTCTCAAATGTGTCTTCTCCAGCTTCTTCTCTAGTCTCTACTTATGAAGGGGCAGATAGACTTTTCCCCCTGAACACAGATCTGTAGGTAGGAGGTGTTGGACACCTTCAAAACTTCCAAGCCTCAAAAGAAAGGCATGGTGGAGCCAAGAGCAAGGGGAACTCCTGTGTGCTGATACCATGGCTGGTGGAACTGCTTCATAATGTAGCTAGAAGTCACACTGCATGCTGTGTGACATTCTGAGCTTCCCTGAGTCTAAGTCCTGCCTTCCAGAGACCACATGGCTAGTGCAGGAAGAAGCAAGGGTGGTCAGTGTGATAAGTATAACGTGACACCTTCCTTTTGTAAGAGTCATAACTGATTAAGCGGCTGAGACATAGCCTGGTTAGACTTCTTCATGAATTAGATGCAATGTGGGACTGAGGACTGACTCAGTTACCCATGTGCCTTCTGTATAAGCATGAGGACTGAGTTGTCCTCATGCCTCATGTAAGCATGAGACCCATGGCCTCCACATTCATGTACACACTCAAGCATACACATCTGCACATGTTAATACACACAAACGTGTAAAGATATGTAACAGACATGAAGGACAGATATCCCCCCAAAATTTGCATCCTATTCATCTCCAGTGCAGAGGTTGCATCTTTCTGCCTGTGGATGCTCCAACCATCACAAAGTGTGTTTGAAGAACTAGATGGGGTTGAAGCTTTCTGCAGTTCTTCCAAGCAGTAGAGATTTTGTGAGCTCTTCTGTCAGGCTGACTTCACAGACAATTCATTCAGGCTTTTATCCATACCCTGCACCAGAAATAATAATCAGTTTTATCTGGAAGGGTTTGGACAGCTGGCTGTGGTCTGAGGCTGTCAGGCTAAGGAGTGACTGCCATCCCTGGCAAAGGACTGACTAGTATTCACTAAATCCCTGCTGGGTGGCTTGGGGTACTCCTCCAAATCATTTCCCCCAGATTATGAGAGTTCTCTGGGCTAGGAAAAACAATGTGGTAGCTGATCATCTTTATTCTCACAGATACTGTACTCTACTGTCCTTGTCTCTTCTCTCCTTCCATGACATCAAAATGCCCGTAAGTGCCTGCAAATTCTCGCATGCACATATGAAGACAAAGACAGCATAAACATGGTACTGGTCTACTGGGCTCTGAGTTTAAGAAATCTACTTATTAACACGGTTGGACTGGCCAAGCTCATTTACATTGAAGAAAAGGTGGTACGGAGGCACCCCTGCCTCCTCCACTGTGTGTGGTGACCTCACAGGATGGCTGGCAGCGGCAGGCACACACACAAAATCAGAAAGACATTCCCTACATTATTTTCCCTGCAGTTTAAGAGTGCACGTGCAGGCCTGATCTTATTCAGGAGACCTGATTAAGAAGAATGTGTACCCACACACAGACGGAGGTCCCTGGCAGGACGCGCCTGGTCATTGGAAAGCTAATGAAGGACATGAATTGAGCTGTCAACAACTGAAGGCATAAGTGTGATACTTGCCTAGTGAAGAGTGGGATGTGGGACCTGAGCCCCCAACATAGGAAGACGTGGTCTAGCTGGGCACACAAGAGCTGTGCTGTCCAACAAGGAGCCACCAAGTGCAGGTGGCTCTTGAGCATCCCTAATACTCTGTCTACAGATGGAGCTCAGTTGGTAGAAAGCCAACCCAGCCCAAAGTAAGCCCTGGGTGCTGACTCCAGCACCTCATCACCTGGGGTATTGGCACATAGGCCTAGAGTCCCAGCAGTCCAAATGGAAGCAGAAGGGACAGAAGTGTCACTCTCAGAGTCAGCTAGCTCTTGGTCAACCTAAGATTCTGTTTTGGAAATGGCAATCCAAACAGAGATCAGCTATGAGATGTAAAACATGTGAAAAAATATAAACAACAACACTGATAGCTTTTATTACATGTTAAAATGATAATATATTTTATATGAGGTTAAATAAAATATACAGACATCCTTATTATCATTGGTAATTGGCTCCAGGACACCAAAACCCATACATACTGAAATCTACTATAGAAAACAGTATTGTGTTTGTATAGAGTCTATATTCAGCCTCCTGTATACTTCAAATGGAATGCTTATGATCCCTAATGCGGTGCAAGTACTGCATAAATAGTTGTATAATACTGTGTAGGAAATATGGGTGTGGGGGAAAGCCTATCCATGTTCAGTGCCAATACATTTTTTAATAGTAGGTTGAATCCTCAGATCTAGAACCCATAGACTCTGCTGGCTGTCTTCAAATTAACATCACTTCTTTCCTTTTTAACCTGCCTGCTAGAAATTTAAAACTATATAGGAAGCTCGCATTATGTTTCTACTAGATAGTGTTGTTCTCAAAAATTGATCTGCATGTGAATGGACAGAAAAGAGACTATGGAAGGCAGTACACATTACTTCCAAGTGATTACTAGGCATCCCTGGGGATGTCTGTCTGTCTTTTTTGTCTCGAAACAGTATCTCTCATATCCCAAGCTGGCCCTAGAACTCCACATGTAGCCAAGGATGCCTCTGCCTCCCAAGTTGCTGGGACTATAAGCATCCACTGCCATGACCACTTTGAGTTGTGCCATGGGTAAGAACCAAGGGCTTTGTGCGCACGGGGCAAGCACTGTGCCAACTTAGTCACACCACAGCCCACTCACTCCCTGTTCTTAAGAGTCTCACAGCTGGGGGCTGGAGAGGTGGCTCAGAGGTTAAGAGCACTGGGTGTTCTTCCAAAGGTCCTGAGTTCAATTCCCAGCAACCACATGGTGGCTCACAGCCATCTACATTGAGATCTGCTACCCGGGCATATATGTAGAGCAAATACTGTATACATAATAAATAAACAAACAAACAAACAAACAAACAAACAAATAAATAAATAAATAAATAAATGTTAAAAAAAAAAAGAGTCTCACAGCCTCTCCACCAAAGGGTTTAGCTCAGCTTCCTTTGATGAGCTCAAGGCTCATCATACACTCCACATACACCTACACCCCCTTCCTTAGGCCCAACATACTAAATTCCTCTGGCTGCTGCTGTAGCTTACTGTTCATGACATTCCAAATGTGTCCCCCAAACGTCTGTTGTCCAATTAGTGAAGTAAGCGTGTGTCTTTTAGTCAGAATTTTATTTTGAGTCCCTAAAAGCCTCTGAAAGTCCAAAATATCCCTCTATAATTCCTTGGCTATAATGTTATAACAAACTGTTCAGAATTGAAAATGTGAATTTAACATGGAAAAGACTGGACTTTTATATATGATGATTTAGCCAAAACTGTAATGTGTGGGAAATAAAAGGGACTGTCTAGGTGCTTTTTTCTTCTCTTCTGACCTATGAGTGTAAATGGAGAACGCAGGATAATTGTCTTAGCCTTTCTATTGCCTAAAATGTTATTAATAATGTTATTTTTTGGTAATAAGGAAGGACAAAGGACCTTGAATCACAGAATTGTGGCTGGGAGCATGAGTTAACCATTTGCCTGGATTTCAGTTCCTGGTAGGTGGGTGCTCAGGACGATGGAACCCCATGCCTTGCACATGCACTTCCACTGGGCCATGTGTCTTGCCTCCATTCCATATCACTAAGGAGCTGAAAGACTGACGAGGTGTATGATGCAGCACTGTTTCTGTGGCATCTACCTCCCTGTCAACTTTCCTTCCTCAAAATCACCTTGACTTAAGCTGGATGTGGTGGCGCACACCTTTAATCCCAGCACTCGGGAGGCAGAGGCAGGTGGATCTCTGTGAGTTCCAGGCCAGCCTGGTCTACAGAGTGAGTCCAGGACAACCAGGGCTGCACAGAGAAACCCTTTCTCCAACACCCCCCCCCCAAAAAAAAGTCACGTTGACTTCTAAAAATGCAAGTTTTTGACAAAAAAATTATCTCCTATAAGTAGTAAATTGATTAAAATTTTAATATGTGAACCATTTCCTTATGACATTTAGATTTGGCCACACTGCTTACTTTTTTTGACACCTTGGTGTCACTATTTTTCAGCACACACAGATATAGAAAGTTGAATCCAATTGAAATGTATACAAAGAAAAATAACTGTCATGCACAAACACGTTTAAGGTTAAGGTGATGATGCTAGGGTCACTCTTACTGCTGACTTGGTCACAGTTGGTCATGGAATTCTCATCTCTTATTTCACCCAGTTCTTTCCTATGAGGATTCACGGCAGTCTGTGAATTTCCATTGAGTTTGTTGGGAACTGGCCCAGCAGTTGAGTTCCTGCTCTGTCTGGGGCCCATGCTAACTAATCCCTTGGGGAAAAAGGGAAATAATAACCTGACCTAGTGCCTTAAAAGAGATGTACCCTGCAGAGCATGTGACTGAAGCATGACCATGGGTTCAGTGTAAGGTGACGGGAGTAGTGGGATAGACATAGGTCATTAAAATGGTCTCAGAACATGCCAGAGCCACCTTCCAGAACCTGGAATAACTAAGAACTTTTGCACTGAGTCTCCCCCTCACTGACTTGGCTGGTACCTGATGTCACTCTAAAGAAGGAAAACATATCAGGGACTAGCCTGATAGGGTTTAGAGTGGAGGGAAAACTGGAGATGGTAGAGATAGATAGATAGATAGATAGATAGATAGATAGATAGATAGATAGATAGATACACAGGCACACAGACAGACAGATAGATATAGATATAGATAGATATATAGCCTAGAGGAGAGGTATATGGGCTGAGCCCTTGGGGTGTGTTACTGGATTAGAGTCCTGCACACAGGACTGTAGAATTAGGCTCCTGTTTTCTCCTCTCCTGGAGAACTCTCCAAGCTCTCTTGATCCTGTGTACGTCACTCATGGGTCCCACATACAGCCCCCATCTCCTATCCCCACAAACCACTAACCTCTTCTAACTCTGCCGTTAAAGATATCCAAATGTAAGAATAAAGAACATGCTGCTGGGTAAGGGGGCAGGGCCAAGAAACAAGCAGAGTGCACCATCCTGAGTCTCTGCACATAGTGGGGCATCATTCCCACAGTAGAGTTCAATAAGGATTAGAGGCAAGCTTAGCAGCTAGAGTGGGCCCTCAGAATGGGTCCCCCAGTAATAGTCCTCTTTAGATGTGAGGAGGAGGAGGCCTTGTTCCAAGAACAGGAGGGATGCAGGCCAGGGCAGCCAAGGTTACCACACCTAGCTGTGCTAGAGTCAAGCTGCTCTGCTTTACCACGTCTATGGGTGTCACTGCTGGCTTTTGAGGCTGAGTACCAGCCATTGCCTCCAGGGTTTTCTGGGTAAGAACCCTGAGAAAGTCATTGAGAAATGTCCTCAAAGCTTTCCATATTGCAGATCGTATGAGGCAATGGCAGGAACATAGTCTTCCCTGAACACATTCATATTAAATATCCTTGTGAAACAGCCATTCCCCTGCAGTGAATCTCCCTTCCCTCCCTTTACTCCTGAGAAAGAAGAAAGGAGATCCTCCATATATATAAAGTCTTCGAAACAAAAACGTCTTTCTATAAATTCTTAAGTTGTATTAGGAGAGTTTTAATCAAAATATATTGTATTAAAGTCAAATTTCTTTACATGCCCAATTGTTCCTGTGATTCATTCTAACAGTAGTACATGGCCATTCAGTCTTGGGGAAGTTACTTTATATGCACTGTACAGACTTCAGGGGTTCTCAGCAGTTTCTGAGAAAGCCCTTCCCGTTATTGGCATGATTCCATTGTAGACTGAATATTTTTAAAGTTGATACAGTTGATGAGTTTCTACTTAGTAACAATCAGTAAAATCATCCTTGTGCAACTGTCCCAACAGTCCTTTAGATAGGCTTGTATAATTTACTGCCATTGTTTCTAGCTCACTAAGGTAGCTTTTAATTGAATTCCATTCCATTTGGAATCCTGAGTCAAGACCCATGAGAGGTCTTGTCTGTTATTCTTAAGGTACAGGAGGTAGTGGAAAGGGGTACAAAAAATACACAGTATACATGTATAATTTTAAAACAATAAATATTCTTTTTTAAATGCTAATGCCCTGTTGAAATCAAATACCCATAAGAGTCAAATGGACAATGGAGATGTCTGCATTCAGAGATACAGATGGGGAATACCATCTGCAATATACAGGCAAAGGCAGGATGTGTCTAGGGAGTTTTATTAGGACATAGAAACCCGCACAAATTATGTTGAAAATTCATTAGCCCTTTGGGTGCTTCAGGGAGCTGTCTCTCTGATTGGTGAGTAGTGGCAGTTACTACATAAATCTAATCTTAGGGCCATATTTGGCCATTTTATTGGTAGTTACTAAGTAGAAATAGCCTCAAAGTAGAGCGGCCTCTTCGTGAGATTAGTTCTGGGAGTTGGCTCCTGAAGTTGGCGTCTGTGACCTGAGGGTTCCTTTCTTTGCTGTGGCTCCTCAGCTCCATTTTATCGGCGTGTGACAGGATAAAGCTCCAAAGCTCCCAAGCGCCAGGGATACAAAAAGGGGGAAGATTCAGGCAGCTGTCGCTCAGCAGACTGAAAGACAAATGGTTACAATATAGTAATTCCACCAACAGACGTGTGTACTGCGGAGGGAGATTAACTCCGGTTGCTGAGCAGGGAGATGGGCCCTGTGGGCATCCTCTGAGTAACAGATAAGGAGAGGGAGGGGGCACACTTCAGACAGGAGGAGCACCTGATCAGATGCCGAGGAGGGGAGCCAAGAAAAGCTTGCAACAGTTGCAGTGTGGGTGGAGGGCGGGCTGGGGCTGCAGCTGCGCTGATCTGAGGTCAGGCCTCAGGGAGCCAAGCTGTGTAGAGTTAGATTTCACCTGGAGTGGAAGAAGATTTAGAACCAGACCCCAGTGTTGTTGGCCCTACAGAGCTGGCACTTGGAGAAAGTGGTCATGCATGTCATACCTGGGAGTAGACATGGAGACATGAAGGCACAGAAAAGGTGAGAATCGACAGCAGGCTCCTCAGGTGATGGAGACTTCTGGGGAGTGGCCCAAGAGAGTAGATGAGCTGAGGGAAATGGGAAATGACAGATAAAGAGACAACCAGGAGAGTCACAGAAGCTGCAAGGAGCATGACAAGTAAAGAATGCCCAAGTGACCCTGTGTCCATCTAATGTGACAGAAGAATGTCCGTGACAGCCTAGTGCGTATATGTGGACATGTAGGTAACTGTAATTTGAAAAGAGATCTGCTTTTATGGTCAAAATCTAAAGGCTTTGCTAGGTCCATTTTCTGCAGTTTCATACGGCTATTGGCAGCTTTTGTATTTGTAGCTGTAGCAACCATTTATAACACACCTGCTCTGTTCCTCCATGTCCCTTCTCTGCATCCATTAGAGGCAGGGGAGACTGATGTCACCCCTCTCAACTCCTCTGATATCTCCTCTCACCTCCTTTCCTACCAAGCTTTGAATTTTCTTTTCTTTTTGCTATTGAGTTGTTCGTGTTGCCCACCTACTCTCATGAGTGAGGCCTGCCTGGTGTGGTTCAACCTACCAGAGCTTGATCACATCATTAAATAAAACTGGCTCTCCCTCTCCCAACAGCTATAAAATGCTCCTCGGCTAATTGTGGGTTTTTTTTTTTTTTGCCACATTTTCCCATCCTCCGTCACCAGAATTTTGCCTGACATGAACTTGCATAGGCCTTGTATATGCTACCACAATCTCTGTGAGTTCAAACATCCAACTGCCCTGTTGTATCTGGAAAACAATGTTCCCTTGAAGTTATCTAGCACCTCTGGTTTTTACAGTCCTTCTACTCCCTATTCTGGGAAGATCCCTGAGTCTTAGGCCTCCAGAGAAGTGTGATATGTGCCACTTAGGCTAAGCACTCCCTGGTCTCTTATTCTCTGCACATTGCCTACTTCGGGGATCTGGAACATCTTAAGGTGATTTTTGGAAACAATTGACCAGTGTTTATTTAAAAGCTATCATAGAAATTAAATGTTTGGGAGGCTGCAGAACAGGACAGAGTGGCAGAGCCCTCTCCTGGCATGCATGATGTTCTGGGTTCTATCTCCACCACTGGAAAAGCAAACAAGCAAACGTGCTAGAGGCCATGTTGATACAGGAGTGAGAGAGGGAAGGGGGGTTAGAAGTAGACAAATATCCTACATGGACCAATTCCAGATACTTTATATAGAAGGTGATGTGTTACTGTCCCCTTCTATATGAATCTTGCTCAGGGTCTTCATGTGTGGTCTGAGGAAGGAGCAACAGCCTAGCTCTAAGGTGATGAGAAACCTCAGCAGACACCAACTGTGCTGTGTGGAGAAGCTTAACATCAGTGCTAAGTTACACTGACAACTTGTGCCCTTGATAGTATGTGGGAAGAATGGCAGTTTGCCTCTGGGGTCATCCTCTTAACCTATCACCTAAATGTGACCCAGAAAAAAAAGAGCACATAAGCCAAATGTGGGATATCCTATAAAATATGGCCCTCTCTCCTCACAATGGTCAAAATATTAAAAACCATATAAGTCTAAGAAGCTGTCATATTTGCAACCAAATGGATGGAACTAGAAAAGCTCATCCCGAGTGAGCTAACCCATACCCAAAAAGATACAAATGGCATTTGTTCACTTTTAACTGGATTTTAGCCGTATAGTACAGGATAACCATCTTACAACCAATAGACCCAAAAGAACAGGAACATGGACTTGGTTGCCTGTTAGTGGGACACTCCACCATAGTGGAACTGCCATGTATGCCCCCTGTGCAAGAGGAAGCTCTTAGACCTCATGTGACTAACAAACTGAGTGGGGCTGATACATGGAGGCACCCCACACCAGAGGGATGGGATGGGTGGGAGACGGGATAGAAGGGGGAAGGGGGGACCAGGAGGGGATGGAGGGAGGGGGTGGTAATGGAGATGTAAGTTACAGAAATAAATAAATGTTAAAAAAATGAAGAAGAAGAAGAAGAAGAAGAAGAAGAAGAAGAAGAAGAAGAAGA
>CAJQZJ010032438.1:4302150-4312172 GCA_907164525.1 Lophiomys imhausi
ACACACACACACACACACACACACACACACACACACACACACACACACACTTGAAAATACACAGTAAAAAAACTCAGAGTTTCAAATGATCTCAGTGCTTCACTGCATGCTTTTGTTATGCCCTAGAAAAATGGGGAGCCGTCAAGTGTGCAGGCTTCCCTGTCAGGTGCACAGAACTTTACAAGGTGTGTTACAGGGTCACCTACTGTTCAGTTTCCCAGGCCAGGGCCCCTGAATCCATTGCCCAAAGCCTGCACCTCCTGTGGACCACTTGTAGCTATCTCAGTTTCTGTTTCCGGGCATTTCTGTGATGTCAGGGTTTGCAGGTACCTTGTGGTGTGTCACACACAGACTCATTGAATTAATAGCAAGATGAGTCAGGGACAACTTTGAACTCAGACACCACAAGCCGTTAGGATGCTGACACCCTGAACAGTCAATGGGAATGTGCCTTCTGCACCTCTCAGCCACTACACAATTTTCAAAGTTGTCATTCCACAGGCGTGTCCCATGCACCCTATCAGGCAATTTAAGGGATCTGAAAGACACAGAAGGACTGAGGACATGCTGGGAATTTGACACCCTCACCTTCTGACAAAAAAAAAAAAAAAATTTAAGTGCTACCTGATAGCTACATGTAACCTGTCAAATACTTAAATTATGTATCTTATGATATAGAAGTATAATATTGACATAAATAAAATGTATGAATCTAGAAAATGTCGCATTGTTTCTTCTGTCGGTTGGCTTGAATGACGGCTACCAAGGTTCACCTCCAGTCACTGGTGTCAGTCTTCCTTAAGAGACACACCAAACACTTAACTATTATCTGCTAACATACCGGTCGTTGATTGACGCTTAACAAATTATCCCTCAACGTAGTAACTCAAGACAACATCTGTGTTATTGTTTCATGGGTCAGAAATCTGAGTGTGGCTTAGCTGGGTTCTCTGGCTCAGGGTCTGTTGTAGGCTGCAAAGGTAACACCAGCCAGGACTTAAGTCATTGTGGAGCTTGACTGGAGAAAGATCTACCCACAGACTCCCCACTGTGGATGCTGGCAGGGTGCAGTTCCTTATAGGCTGCTGGGCTAAGAGTCTTAGTTGTTTGTTGGTTCCAGTGAGAGGCAGCCATCCTCCACAGTGCACCAAACTATGACAGCCTTCCCCACCAGAGCAAGCAATGAGATCAGCAAAGCAGTGCACTTGCCAGCCGGCAGAAGTCGTCCCCTGGTCTCCAAATGCTTCCCTCTCAAGTTTGTCCTGGGCTGTTCAGGAAAGGTGAGTCACCAGACCAGCAGGGTCAGGAGAAGGCAGGGATCATTGAGATCTATGTGTACAGGGCAGATTATGAGACTCCCTCTAGAGTTATTACACATGGTTGTTTTGTTAATGTGATGGGCCCAGTGTTCAGGATCTGCACTGACTTGTTAATACATATTAGAAACTATAACAGCCCTGACTGGGGAGGTCATGAGTGGGAAGTGAGCAAGTCAGGACAAGGACAGAAGAGAGAGATTTAACTAAATACATTTTCCTATGTGGGAAGTTTTAAGAGGTGTGTGTGTGTGTGTGTGTGTGTGTGTGTGTGTGTGTGTATGCATGCAATCCAGGGTCTTGCAAATGCTACAGGCATACTGTACTACTGATCTACATGCAGGCCTCCATGTGTAGAAAGCAGGAACGGAGGAAGGAGCATGGGAAAGAGGGAATTAAAATGCCCCAGTTCCCTCTAAGCACTCCATGCTTAGCTGTTGCCCTCTGCTTGTATGTAGCCTCCAAGGACAACTGACTTTTCCTCTCAAGCATAGGTATATGCTCCTCCAGGTAACTTCTGCTTAGCACTCTGGCCTCCAAGAACCTTTCTTTCCTAACACCAAAACCTCAGTGTTCGAACCACCAGAGTTCTGTGTCTGTCTCGTGCTAACTAGATGCTCTCTTTCTCCAGCAGTCTGCCAGAATCTGATAAAGGGAAGGAGCCAGTGAATTCAGACCTATAAAAGCAGACAGAGGCCACCTTATCCACCTGCTTCTTTTAGTGATATGGCAACTCTAAGAGTAAATGACTTCCCAGCACTCACAGAGCCTGTCAGTGACAGAAACCAAATTGGAATGCAGGCCACCCTGCCAGCTGCTGTAAGACCAGGCCTTCACCCTCAGCTCTCACACCTTGCCTCCGACTGTGTACTCTGTTTTTGATTCTCATCTCCTTTGATGTCTCTTCCTTAATACATGAAGATAAAGATGCTATCGGGAAAGGCAGTCAATTGAATTATGGATACATACACTCATCCAGTATCTTACCTAGTATTGGCAAATTTCCTAAGTGAGACTGGCTTTTGTGAGGATCATTTAGGGGTGGAAATGAGATGCAGTTCCTGAAAGAGAGAAGGCCTTCATAGCCTGTGTACTCTGTAAACAAGGGGAGAAACCATAGGATGCTGTTGTCTCTAGTTAACAACAGACGAAATAGTCACCTTTTCACTCTGGGATGGACAAGGCAGGAGCAGACCGTGGGAAGGGGGGACAAGTGAGCAAGTACCACGCCACTGTGAACCACATTGCTCCAAGTGGTGTAGAGATCCCTGGGACAGAATACATTGCCAGGTTATCTAGACCACACTCTCTTGATCCTGTGCTCTCCGCTTGCCTCCAGGCTAAATCACTTCCCTCTTCATCTAGGATATACTTGGTCATTGACCCCCAACAAGAGCTTCTCTAGCCTTTTCAGTTCCCTGTTCCCAGAATCTTGGAGGCAGAGTTGTTCCAAATAACCACAGATGGGAAGAGGGTGGGTCACCTGCTAATGAAAACTACCCAGCCAGGTGGTAGCATCAACCCCAACAGAATATAGGAGTTCAGAAAGAATGAAACGAGCTGCCTGCTATTCCCTCCAGTGTTTTGAGGCATGGGCTATACTGCTTAGGAATGCCTGCAAAAGGATAGACCTGTCTAACACATAGGCTGTGTGCTTGCTAGTTTGGTTTTGTTGTTTTGGTTTTTGGTTTTTTGTTTTTTTTTAAGACAGAGTTTCTCTGTAACAGATCACTGACTGTCCTGGACTTGCTTTGTAGACCAAGCTGGCCTCAAACTCAGAGATTTCCCCCTGCTTCTGCCTCCCAAATGCTAGGATTAAAGGCATGTGCCACCATGCCCAGCTAGTCTGTTTGATTTTTTTTCGTATATTTTAATCAAATTATTTCCCCTCCCCTACTTCCCTACCTACCCAATTTTCTCTCTACCCTTCCTTCCCTCCATCCCTCTGTCTAAACCAAAAAGGGGAAGTCAAAACCTATAAGGTAAAACCGTACTAAAACAAAACAAACAAAAAAAAAAACACACATACACAAATGGAGTTCTTTTTGTGTTGGTCAACTACCCTTGGACATGTGACCTGCCCTGGAGTGTGTTGATATACCAAATCACACTCCATTAGAAAAAAACTGATTTTTTTTCCCTTTCCCAGCAGGTATCAATTGCAGATTATACTAGCTGGTTTTATGTCAACTTGACACAAATTAGAGTCATTTGGGAAGAAGGAATCTCCTTTGAGAAAATGCCCCCACCTGATTGATCTGTGGGAAAGGCTATTGGGCATTTTCTTGATTAATGGATTCATGTGGGAGGGTCTAGCTCACTGTAGGAGGTGCCGCCCCTGGGTTGTTAATCCTGGTTGGTATTTGAAAGTACACTGGGCAAGCCATGGGAAGCAAGCCAGTAAGCAGCACTCCTCCGTGGCCCCTGCATCAGCTCCTGCCTCCAGGTTCCTACCTTGAGTTCCAGCCCTGACCTCTCTGCACGATGGACTACAAGCTGTAAGCTGAAATAAACCCTTTCCTCCCCAAGTTGCTTTTGGTCTTGGTGTTTTATCACCCCCATAAAAACCCTTAAGACATAGGCCATGGTTAAATACTAATTGCTGGGATGGGTATTTGCATATGTGACTATATCTAATGAAGATTCATACACATTGTCTCTAAATAGACAGACATAATGAACTCATAGACAAACCTCATATTGGTGGAGACAGTAGCAGCAGCTGCTATAGAAACAAATCTGAAAATCAAACAGTAACTCAAGGAAATCCAGTCAATTAGAAGCCCTTCTCCACGGGGTAGCTTCATTATGCCCTAAGGAAGAGGCATTGACTATGCCCGTCAGCAGGGCCTCAGCAGGGTGAAGCTAAGCAGGGGAGCAGTGGGCGTCTGATACAGGCTGTTGTTTCTGTCCCAGGAGACCAGAGACACAAGGTCCCAGAATAGTAGGGACGGGCTACAGTGAAGCTGGTTCTCATGTGCTCCTTAAAGAAAATAACTCTTGTGGGAGTTAGGTAGTCAAATGTTAAGTTGCAGAGTTTGTAGCCAGATCCACCTTGTGAGCACTGAACTTGCCCAGCAACAGGGTAGCTGACTGTGTTAGGATTATGTAGACTGAGCATAGAGATGTGATTCCCTGAGAAATGGATGCAGTGGCTGGGGGGCCTTGAATGGCATGTGGAAAGAAGCCAGCACTGGAGATGGCATGCGTTCTGTGGTGGTGGGTGTTCTACTCAGTCAACATAGGAGTCAACACGTGTCAACGATTGTCCTGCTTTTTCCTTCACTTGCACAAGGGAACAGTCCATGTGAGGGAATGTGTGGCCAACACCAGACAGATCTGCCTCTGGTGAGGCCTCTCTCTCTGTGGAAGGATGAGCCCATTAGCCAGTAACTTCAAACCTCCTGACCCCAGTACTTAGCCTCAGTATCATGCTAGGATGATGGTAAGACGCTATTGTCTTGGTCTGCCTCAGAGAGTAAGAGTGCTTGCCACCAAACCTAACAATCTGAGTTCAAGCCCTAGAACCCACATGGTAGGAAGAGAGAGCCAACTCCTGCAAACTGCCCTCTGTAATATGAACAACATGGCACACTTCCACACATACACACACACTAATTTTTTTTTAAGAGAAACTGTTGTTTTAATAGATTCCAAGGTTTTTTTAAAGGTGTAAAGTTTCAGTTAGTTCAGTTGCATTGTAAAAAGTCCTGCCCGAATCCTATACATGTCACAGATCTCAGGCGCTGCATCTGAATGACTCTACTGCGGGGCCACCATATGGTGCTCACAGCAGTCTGCAGCTCTTGGTATCAAGGCTGTAAAGTCCAGCTTCTCCTTAAAGTCCAGCTTCTCCTTAAAGTCCAGCTTCTCCTTAAAGTCCAGCTTCTTCTTAAAGTCCAGCTTCTCAGCCCCCTGACTAGACTTCCGCTCTCCAGCCTCCATTTTTAAAACTTTGATTTTCTCCTGTATTTTATATCAACATCTTTTCTGCATTAAAGCCTACCTCAGTGACTTCTGCCTTTGTGACCAACCACTGACTCCCAAGGTCAGACCTCCCTAGATACTCAGCTTGTTTTCTGGCCTCTGTAGACCTAGGTCAACATTTAGAAGCTAAAACGCATTCCCCCTCTGTAGTCACTAGGTAATATCATTTGAGAAAGGCCATAAAGGACAGTGGTGTTTGCTGGCCTAGTTGTGACATCTTTGTTTCTTAAATAGTCAGAAGCCCTGTTGCCTCATCAATCAAAACTAGAGTTGTCCCTTGATACCCATGGGGGATTGGTTCTAGGACCTTCCTCTGACACCAAAATCTGTGGACACTCTAGTCCCTTCTCTGAAATGGCATTGGATTTACATGTAACCAATGCACATCTTCACATAGCTTTAAACTTTGCCTGGAGCACATAGAAGAACATCTGATGCAGCATAAATGGACAGGAAACAATGGTACAAAGGTGCACAGATCAATTGCAGTGGCTTTTCCAATTGATTTTGATCAAACAAAATGTTTTTTTCCTTCACTGTGAGGTGGGAGAATCTAAGTAAGGATCTCCAAGTATAACCTTCACCTTTCACAGGGTGAAAAAGGGCACCCTAGGTCACCTACCCCCAAAGTTTAGACGTGCCCTGACAGCCCCTTGTCCCCAGGTTACCCCCAAAGTCACTGAAATAACATTAAAATAGAGGTATCTGCCTAGGATAGGCCTATAACTCCCCTTTATGGCCATGAGCACATTTGGTGGCAGTCTTCAGAAGTTGACTTCAGGGAAGACATTGAGGTCTTTAAACACAAGAGTTCAGCAGCTTCCACCCTAGTGTCTGGAGCCCTGGGCCCTGTGCCAGTGGGCCCTACCTTCTCCTGGAAGAACAGCTCTGCGTGCACAGAGCACATTTTACAGAGTGCATTTCTGATTAAGATTCCTTTGGCAATGGACAAATCTGAAAACAGCTGCACTGTGAAGAACCAGGCACGGCAACGCTGCTAAGAATAGTTTCATCACTAAGAGTGGTAGGGTGTGCGTTTATTGTCCACTGTCTCTGCCTTTATGGACTTGCCGCTTGTGTCAGGACACATGGGAATGGCTGGCGGCCTGTAGAAAAGCCCCATAGACTTTTCAGAAGTGCCCTGCTATTCGTTGCCTTCTGTTCAGCAGATTATGAAGTATGGCTGGTGGCCTGTAGAAAGGCCCCATAGACTTTTCAGAAGTGCCCTGCTATTCGTTGCCTTCCGTTCAGCAGATTATGAAGTAGAGAACTTCTCTAGCCCTTGGGCTGTCAGGGGCCCTCTATAAATGCCGCATGACACAAGCCTATGGCCGCTCAACTCTCAGCAGAATTGTGCTTACTCTTCCTCTTTCTTTACTGTGAGCATCTCCCAGACAGGCCTAAGGACACAGCCCAGGTCTGAAGCCTGGAAAACATTGAACAGACAATTGCCAAATGTAAACTTCCCAGGGAACGGCCCCTGTTTGCTTCTGTTTTTCTAAAACTGGCAACTCTGAAGGAGCCCGCATCTCATCCTGGGATTGCCATGAGGGTTAATTTCTGTGACCATCAGTTCTTTCCTAAGTATATCAGGGGGAACGTACTTACAGTGTAAGGGTGAAAACAGGAATGAAATACACATTACTGAAGGGTGCTGTTTCAGTATCAAGAAGTTTGATTCTAAGTGTCTGTGTCTTTCTGTCCCCTTCTTCAGAATGCTAGAAGATGACCTGAAGCTAAGCAGTGATGATGAAGAGAGTGAACAGGTAAGATTTTCTTATGTGTTGCTGTACTGCAGATGAGGGTAAACTGAGGCATAGAGACACTGAGCCACGCTGTTCTGTGACACTGGACACTGTGCTAGCTGCCACCGTGTGTTTCTTTATAGTTCAACCAGTCCATTGAAATGTCTTTCATTCTGTGGGTTTTTTTTAAATGGCGTAGAGACCAACAATCATGTTTGTAGCAAAACTAATAGAATCAGGCTTCCCTAGGAAGTAGGTCCTTCCCCCACCCCCCTTTTTTTTTTCCTTCTTTTGGCAATGGTAACTGGCCTTCTTGAGATCAAACATGTGACCTTACATTCATCAGCATGCAGCGGGGAGGCTGTACCATTAAATATTGAGAAGCCTTCTACAGATATTACTAACAGTAAGAAGGAGCGAACACAGAGGTGAGCAAAGATGATGAATAAAAAATAATCACGTGCAGTCTCGGCTGTTTGTCTTAAATGATAAATGTGCTTGAAATAGTCTCCCTTGCTGTTGATTTACCAGCTTGAGACATCAGTCAGGGGACCTATAAATAGTCTTCTGATGAGTCAGTTAAGGTGAAAAAAATATCCATTTAACATTCATCACGTTCACTCTGCATCTCGGGAAGCCTTTTTATTTTAAAGCAGATTTCAAAACACTAAAGACAGATTTTCCTACAATTCTGTCATTTGCCCCATCACCTGCATTGCATTTTGTTGGATTTGGATGAATAGGATAGGTTAGGGAGACAGTTCCGAGAGTTCTCTTTTTTATGTCATCTTTTTTTGTTAGAAGCATGTGCTTCTCAATTGATTTTAAAATAGTGAACTTGATTCGCAGGTACCATGAAATGTTGTGCACGTGATTGGCTGTCTAGACATGCAGATACAAACAATGTTTAGAGGCAGTAAGCAAAGGAGAAACAGAAGTCAGCCGAGCCCTCTCAGAAGTGTGCCTAAGCAGAACATGGTCTTGGGGTCAGGAAAGGCTTGTTCCTCTCTTTGTGAAACAAACTGAGGATGAGAGAGGACTCCTTGAATCTGGGAACCTGGTTGGCAAACAGAACATGCCAGGAGAGGAAGATTAGCTGGAAAGAGAGGGCCTCAGGCTTTGAGAGCTTTAGAGGTGGAATAATTCATTTCTAGGTGTCTGTCCCAGGCAGCCTGACACCCACCACTCAGCAGTCGTAGTAGAAATTAACTTCTAATTTTGTTTTTCCATCTATGTGACTAGAAGAAAATGATTTCTTTCATCTCTCTCTATTTTATACCACTGAGAGGCTGAGCTAGGTGCCAAATGGGTTAAGCCTTCTCAAGCGTGCAGTTTGTGTATGGTTTATATTAGAAAAGGGATTCACAGGCTAAACGGTTTCTAGAACTATTTGCAGGGAAGACATCCAGTGAAAGCACAATTTAAGAAAGTCGTTATTAATGTTGTACTATCACATTCCCTAAAGGCAGTCAAATCATTTGCTTTATTGTCTACTTTCCAGTGTACAGCCATTGGTGACACGTTACTGTGGATATACGGGCCACACCCTTTACTCTTACGTTTCAACCCCTATATATATTTTACTGTCTTTGTGAAAGGGGAACTCAGAATGAATTATCTTTATACAGTAATTCCTGACCTAACACCAAGACTCCAGACAGTGTTTTTGCGTATGATAATTTAAGTTAAATTGTCAACATTATTTATATTAAGTTGTCCTATTTGGGTATAAAGTATACTCGTGTATAATCACAAAATCATAACTCTCCCACTGGTTTTGCTGATTAAATTTATTTGTTAATTCCATGCATGTATATAGTGAGTTCTGTTTATTCTGCATTAGAGACTGGTGGGCTCACCTTTTGGCACACAGCTGAAGACAATGGTTATCTCCCCTTCCCCCAGATTTCATAGGTAGCCAATAGCTCAGCAGGGAAAATATAGGGGCCCCATGAGTCCTTTCTGATCCATGTTGGCAGGCCTATTCTTGCCCTTCCCAGTGTAGGCTACTGTGGTTGCCATGAGATGATGGTTTTTGTGATGGGTAAATTGTGCCCTGAAGACAGCATTTCACCTCCTTTCTCCCTGTCTTCCAGCTCTCACATTCTTCTCACTTTGTCTTCCACAGTGGTCCCTGTGCCTTGGAGGAATTCCTCTACTTTTAGAAAAAGGCTAATGATAAGACTTCCCCCTGAAAACATGTAGCCTGTATATACATGAAACACACACACAAACTTCTTTCCTCGGACACTGAGATGATGACACATTTCCAGCTTTTTGGTTTTGGTTTGTTTGTTTGTTTTTTCAGGTATAATCAGAGTTCACCTCTTTCCAAGAAATCTTTTTTAAAAACTTTGCATACTTTCCTGCCCTAGGAAACAACCTAGTTGTAAATATTGGTCCTGCTGGCCTGTGTGGTCACCTACAATGACCGTCAGAACCTCAGGTTGCTGTGCATGTTAGCCTCACACTCTGGTACAATGAAACATGCCTTTCTCCTGTTGCCTTTTCTCCCAACTGCCTTTGTGCTCCTAGAAATGAAGACAGAAGCCTGGTTTAGTACTGGAGACTACTGTAGCCTTGCCGTGGGGTTCAGTTCCCTGATCGGCTGCTGAGTAGCTTGGCAACTTTTCAATAACGAAGTCCTTCAGCGCTCCACTTGTGAAAGCGGAGATCCTCGTATCAGTTTCTCTTCTTGATGCTGTGACAAAATGCCTTCAGAATTAGCTCAAAGAAGGAAGGGTTTATTTGGACTCACATTTTGAAAGCATGCAATCCAGACATCATGGCACTGGGATCCTGAGGCCACTGGCCACATTGCTCCCACAGTCAGGAAGCAGAACAGATGAAGACATGTGCTGAATGATTGAGGGTGAGACCCAACGTGGACCTATGGCCTACACAGACACACAGGGAAATGCACGCAGGAACTCACACACACACACACACACACACACACACACACACACACACA
>CAJQZJ010032438.1:4317172-4376808 GCA_907164525.1 Lophiomys imhausi
TGGCTGCACACCGTGGCAGGCCCACCTGTGGCTGCACTCCGTGGCTGCACTCCGTGGCAGGCCCACCTGTGGCTGCACTCCGTGGCTGCACACCGTGGCAGGCCCACCTGTGGCTGCACACCGTGGCTGCACACCGTGGCAGGCCCACCTGTGGCTAGTAAAAAGAGCCAGTGCTCATCTGCCTGCCATACCCTGTCCTCCTTTCTCCTGTTACAGGAGGGTGTTGCCCTGGTTCTGTGAAACTTTGTCCCATTTCCTTTGTTTCTCTGGGACTTGTTCTCTGCCCTTGCTTTACCCTTTAAGGATAACTCTTCTATCACAGCTACTCCTTGGGAACCACCACCGACGCAAATACCTGTCTCTTTTCATCCCTTAACTTACCAGAAAAGTACCATTGTTGACCACTCTTGTTCACTGCTTCCTTGAAGGGGTCTAATACCATATGCTTCTCACCTGTGCCCCTCCCCACCACCTCCCACTGTCCCCTCCTCTCTGCCTGACCCTTCTAATGCTTCGCTGACTACCATTCTCCTCGTGGTGTTGGATTCTGACAGTATTCATTCCTACCCTTCCCTTCTAGTTCTACTTTTTTGGGGGCATCCTTGTCCCCACTTATGACCTTTGGTTTTTATATAATGGCAGCTTCTATGCAACCTCAACTCAGAACACTTTTCCTGAACCCCAGACACACTTGACTTTTCTGTTTGTTTCACAAACATTCCAAACTTTAGCCATGCCAAACTGAACTTCTGAGTTAGCCATCCCCACTTACTTACCCAAATATGTTTGTCTTGCGATTGTTCCCATTTCTAGAGCCAGCATTACCAGCTGCCCACTGTTGTAACCTAAAACCACAGGGCTCAGTCTTGATAACTCCTTGCTCCTCACTCAAACGCTCCTTTCTTCTCTAAGTTCTATAAATTTAACTTCCAAAATTAAGTATTAGTCCACCCACCTCTTTCCATCCTTACTAGTTTAAAGCATCTGTATGAACTGTCATCTTACTGTTCTCTAACATCTGTAATACAGCTTGTCCTCAGTGATCTTTTAAAAATGTATATCAGATCAAATCATTTTTTAAATTTTATGTATGTGTATATCTTGATGTTTGTATGTGCACCTCATGCATGTAGTACCCAGTAGAGGGCATCAGATCCCCTAGAACTGGAGTTAACTGGTGTGCTGCCCCCTGTGTGTGCTGGGAACCAAACATTGGTCTTGTGTGAGGGCAGCAAGTGCTCTTAACTCAGCCAGCCCTCTGGCTCCCAAATCATTTTTTTTTATCTAAAATCTGAAGTGGATTTCCTCTCTCACCTGGGGAGAAATACATGGCCTCCCCTAACATGTAGTCTCTCTGTTGAATGGATGCATAAGTAAACACAGATAGTTGCCTTAAAATGCTTTCCTGCGGACTAGAATCCAGAAGCAAAGATGACCTTTGCCCTGCCCTTATTTCTCTTAGTAAACACTGAATTTTTTTTTCAAATCCTAACCATTGAATAAACATGTTGAGTGACAGGAGAAAAATATAAGACCCAAGCTCATAAAGCAGCTATTCATGAATTCACAGATAACCTGCCTAACTGAGAAAAAAAGTGTTATTCTGTCTGCATGGAAATTCTGTAACCATTTCTTAAACATACTCATCTTATGTCAAGCAATATTAAGGTTGCAGGTCTTGTGAGTCATCTCAAGCTGGAGCCCCCAAGGCCTACAGATGGATCTCCTCCTTGTCCCTCCATGGACAACAGAATTTTAGTTGATAAGTTGTTTACTTATCAATTAAATATCTGTTTACTTGAGTAGTTAGTTGGCTGTGGCACCTTTGAATTGAAAGCATGCTGTCATGGTGGCTCTCGAAGCTCTTGATGAGGTTCGAGCAGATCTGAGAATCAGTTTTCTTGTTTGGATGTATATGTAACAGATTCCAGCAGTTAATCCTCCCTGAGAAACATGAAGGAATCAGGAGACCAGGCGAAAGGGTCCCTGGAGGCAATTAGCCTTAAACGAACTGTGTGATGGATTTGGGAGGGAGGGAGGGATCGCAGTGTGTGACTTACCATTTCGTCAAAGTGGTGACGCTACTTCTTGAGTCTGGGAAAGGGCAGGAAGTGAGACCGAGCACATCTCTGGACAGAATAATTAGAGTGGAGGCACGAGGAAAGAGACACATGATTGAGACATTTGGCACTCTGTAGCTAAGATAGTGTCAGCTGCAAGCAGGGTTTCTGAGATGACAAATCCATAGCTCAGGGAAAACAAGGGAGCAGCGATCCACAAGGAATGGTAACGTTTGTGCCTGCAGCCCCAAGTAATCACATTACCCACACAGATTGGGCAGTCTTTTCATTTTAATTATATAAGTGCATTTTTCTCTTTAAATGAGGGTAGTTTATCCACTTAAACTGACTGTTTTAATTTTACAGGCAGCGATCATTGGGTTTAATCTGTAGAGGGGAATTTCTCTATCAGCCTAATTGATTTCTCAGCACAATGAAGGAAAGTTACCTTTTAATCCCCAATCAATATTTGGAGAGCATACAATTAATTTAATAGATATCTATGTCATTAACATAAATCTGCAAGCTAAAGAGGCAATTATTTTCTTATTTATAATGCAGAGAGTAATAATCTCATCTGTCAGGGAGAATCTAAAGCCCCATGCTTCTAGCATGTCCAGATTGCATGTGAGGCCCTGCTGAGCCCTGAAGTGAGATGAAAACCATGAGTGGCAATTGTCCCATCTCAGCTCTAGGCTCTATCCTATAGAGGACACTGATGACTCATACCAGAGAGGAATAAACTATTAAAAGCAGATTTCTGCTCATCTCCCCCCCCCCCTTGCTTATTTTAAATATGGCAACTGGGTAACAGAAAGCAGAGCTTTGAAAACAGTGGAAAGGAAAGCTTTAAAGCCATCGACAGTGCCTGTCAATCAGTGAGCACGTGATGGAGCAGTGGAATGAATTTCAGGCAGGAAGTAGAAGTCTGTGCACCCCAATCCCACTTGGTGCGTTTTTCTTCTCAGCCTCAGCATGGCTGATGTGGAGGTTCTTGGCCTGTGAAAATTTATTACACACAGAGTCAATCTGCATCCAGGCAGCCAAGTCTGAATAAATAGAGTCATTGTGCATGTCTGGGATTTGTGGCCAGAGTTCATCCAGTCAGCATGACATTCGCATCCCAGGAGATTCATAAAAGCCAACACCCTGGTATGTGCTCTTGAATCCTGCCAAAACTGTGTAGAATTATATAAACAGGAGTTGAAGGAGTAATCAGGCCCAGGTTTGGGGGGCACGGCTCCAAAATCAAGTTTCTCTTCCATGAGAAATGAACTGTATTAGAGATGTTATTTGTATCCAAACAAGAGCTAGACAATTTTTGCATAAATCATTCCCAGAATAGGCTTAACTGCCCCCCACATATCCATGCAAGCTGCTGGCTTGTTCCTTAAGATGAATTACACATTAGTAATATTTGTTATGATAATTTAACCACAAAAACTTTAAGCAAATTTTCAATGCCAAAAAGCGCCTCTTTTCTAAAGGACTATGAAATGACTGTATGTTACATATTTTAAACCCAGTAGAACACAGGGTGAAAAAGAAGAATGTCTTATATTTGGTTTTGTTTCTAGTCTTGTAATTGTGTACCCAAGTAAACACTCAGTTTGATAGCACTGCTCAGTGAGTCCCTTCTGTATGGAAATACAGTAACTGCAATTGGAGATGCCTGCCTATCAGAGCTTTGTCATGTCTGTCTAGGAATGAGTACACATCTGAACTGTCAGTCACAACCAAGGAAGCAAATGTAAGTGCTCAGCCCGAGGGTGGCCTTGTTTATCAGCCCTAAAGCTCAGTTAGGTAATTGCATCTTACAAACAAAATTTTACTCTCATCCAAAGTAAATGGAAATTTCTTTATCAAATTACAGAAACCTTTGTAAGCCACACATCAGTGGGGTGGGGGGGACAGCCAATTTCTTTACTTTCCATTCTAATTGGCTGTAATTTCCAAAATTGAAGGAGTTAACCTAAATGTCACTGTCCACAAAGGTGCGAAGCCCCATATGCTGTTCCCTACTGTGTCAGAGACTTGGGGGCTCAGGTGTGGTCTTTGTAAGCCCAGGCTGAAGAATATTCCCCCACAAATGGAAACCTGAAAAGTGAGAATTTACATAAATTCTATAAAAATTAAAAGGTGGTCCAATGAATGTAGGAAAACACAAATGATTAACACAAAGACAGGAAGCCATGGTCTTTGCTAAAATCATAGAATTCACACAAGGATCTAGCTTTTTTGTTGTTTTGTTTTCTTGAAGCTGAGGAAAGGTTTTATTAATAATGTGTCAGTACCACCACCTGGACCCAGTCCAGGAGCTCACGGAGACAGGGCTGATGGACCACTCTTCTCCAGCTGTAGCTTTCAGCAGGGATGGTGTTGGCAACAAAAGTGGAATTCTTCCTCCAGAGCACTCTTTTAACTGGGAGGAGGGACCCTTTGTCCTGTGACTGTGATGGTGTGGAGTTTGAGGAGTTTTGTTTGTTTTCTTCATTAGATTATTGGGAAGTGTCGGTCTTTGGGGTGCCTGCTGTCTGTATGCTATCACATCTCTTCAAGTGTGGGTGATGTCCTGCAACAAAGGAATTACTTGAAGTTAGGTATTCAGGTGTTTGATCCAGATAAGCATTTGGAAAGTTTTGTTTTCATTTTTGTCATCCTAATTTTTCTCCATGTGCGGACTGGTTATCTCCTAAGTGCAGGTCTTCTCCAGAGACTCTGAGCCTGGAGAAGCATAGAGACAAACTATCTTTGTCATTCAAGGGCTCTTGGTACTTTCCAGTTCTATCCAGACCTGCTCTGCAGCCCAGGGGGTGGGGTTAAATGGAATTAAATCATCTCTAAGAAACAGATCAGACAGTTGTTAAAACTGGGTCCAAGACACTCTCTCAGGTGAGCTAGGTTCCCAGACAGAGCCCCCAAATTGTTAGAAATATGTTTGGGGTGGTAAAGAAAGAGACCACTATTCCAGAAGGGTGAAAACACCCTGAAACAGAAAATGTATCTGATATTTATTCAGACTAGGTCGCTGTGTCTTTTCCCCATTTCCTGGGGTCAGATTTCACAGTCTTACTAAATTAGAATTGGCTCTTAAGACACGAAGCAGGGGAAGTGAAGGGGCTACTGACCCAAGGAGGAAAGGGTTAGTGCTTGAGGCCATCAAATTTCTAGGATAGAGCATTTGGGGCTTTGTGTAAACAAATGTCTCACTGAGTAGGAATGATTAAAACATTTCATAAAAGTCTTACTGGGTTAGGAAGACAAAAAGATTTCAATTCCTTGTCCTAAATCCACATTTTATAGTATTTGATAGAACAGACTCATGTTTGATATTTCTTACAATCATTACCACAACTGAAACACAGGAGGTCCATGTTAGCCAGGATTTCTCCCTGGGAAGGGTGGTCAGCCTTCTGTGTCTGGGTTTATCTCCTTCAAGCTAGACGTGGCTTTTAAAAGTCCAGCACAGTTCAGGGAAGAGTGTGTACACCCGTAAACAGTGGCTGCAGAGCTATGTTCATGTAGGAAGTGAAAATCCAAACACCAGTAAAAAGCTTGCAATTGTTTCTACTTCCTCTTGCATAATTGGTTTGGAAGATACAATTGGGATAATCTTCCTGAGATTACAAACCTATTTTTACTTGCAAACATTGGGTACGTTTTAGTAGAAAAGTTTGAGTGAAAAGTACAGCCAGACTTAGATATGGGTCCTTCAGGCATAGACTGAAGTTAAAACAAAGATAACAAGGTATTTATTTCATTCCTGGGTGGTCTTCATGTAAAAACTAAGCAACTCGTGTAGACTGTGTTTGCTCTCACAGTTACTGGCCTCCCTCCACTACCAATGGGACTTTACGGGAATTCCACCAAAGCTTCTTACTAAGGTAGCAAAGGGGATGCTTGATAAAGCTCCAGAGGCATTTGGAAACTCTCTGAAAAATGACTCATCCTAGTACCCAACTGCTGGAGAAAAGAGAATAAAGGTAATAGTAGAACCAGAGCCCAGGAGGAAGGGTGGGGAGGGGGAGGGGCAGATGAGGCTAAGTGGGACTAGAGTGCATTTAGACAAGTAGAACGATTCAGATGTTCTCTAACATACTAAAGGTTAGATTTATTAGGAACAACAGTTATTCACACATTTTAAAGTAGCTAGTAAAGATTTTTAATTTTCATGACACAAAGAAATGGTAAATATTATCAAAATGCCATCACCATTTGACCTTGCTCACATCGTGACCGCCTTGAAATTACCATGTGGAACAAGCTCCATGGGCACAGAGCACGTAGGTGGGCGTGCGCAGCCGTGTGCGTGCTCTCTCCGTCTGAGAAGGCATAATTGTCCTGCCAGTGCTTTGTCCCAGAATCCAAGTTTCTGTTACTGTCATAAGAGCCACCCTCTCGACTCAGGGCAGGTGAGGCGGGCAGTCTCCATTATCCTGAAGCAGCATGTACCGATTAGGTTAATCATGTGACTCTTCAGTGGCTTTTGGGCCTACCCACACCTAACACAGCCAGGCTCATCCTTCTTTTTTTTTTAATTTATTTATTATTTCAGGTTACATCTCTATCACAGTGTCCTCTTTCTGCCCCTCCCAGTCCCGCCCTCCCACCCTCTAACCCCTATCCCTTCCATCCCACTCCTCTGGAGTGGAGTGTTCCTACATAACAGTCCCCCACCCCAGTTCAGCAGTCATATGAGGGCCAAGAGCCTCCTCATACACTAGGGGCCTACAAGGCAGCACCACTAGGGCAAAGTGTCTCATTGACAGGAAACAAAGTCTATATCCATGTTCCCTTTGGTGCATTGGTTGTAGTATAGTTACCCTGTACTATATGGCTAAAATCCGATTATAAGTGAATAGATGCCATGTGCATCCTTCTAAGCCTGGGTTAGCTTACTCAGGATGAGCTTCTCTAGTTCCATCCATTTGGCTGCAAATTGCATAATTCCATTGTTCCTGATAGCTGAGTAATATTCCATTGTGTAGATGTACCACAGTTTTTTAATCCATTCTTCGGTTGAGGGACATCTGGGTTGTTTCCAGTTTCTAGTTATTACAAATAAGGCTGCTATGAACATAGATGAGGAAACTTCCTTGTGATTCGGTGAGGAGTCATTTGGATGTATACCCAGAAGTGGTATGGCTGGGTCCTGAGGCAGAACTATTCCAAGTTTTCTAAGATATCGCCAGGCTGACCTCCATAGTGGCTGTACAAGCCTGCACTCCCACCCCTTTCTCCACACCCTCGCCAGCATGTGCTGTCATTTGAGCTTTTGATCTTAGCCATTCTGACAGGTGTGAAACAGAATATCAGAGTTGTCTTGAGCTTCATTTCTCTGCTGATTAAGGATGTTGAGCATTTTTTCAGGTGTCACTCAGCCATGAGGGACTCCTCCTGTGTGGATTCTCTGTTCAGTCCTGTCAGAACGCACTGCAGTAGTTGGTGAGATCAAAGTCTCTCTTGATTGAGCAGCAGACCCTGAGTCTGTAAGGGAACTGTCCCCCAGAACCCAGACGGTCACAGGTAGTTCAGAGTGTGCCTCCAGGGAGTAAAGTGTGCCCTGGAGGTGCTTAACTAACAAAGGCCTCCATGCCTTCTTCAACCGATCATAAGACTCGGTAATACCCACAAGTCCCCTGTCCCATCCTCTAAATGTCAGGAAGCACTTTCTGATGAAAGAAGAATGTGCTAAGATCTCTGCCTTGGGTCATCTTGAAAGGAGTATGGGAATCTGGAATTAAAATGCCACCTTGTCCAGTGGCCAGCTCCCCACAGATGAGCAGTACCTAACTCCTGTTACAGAACCAGTCTGGGGGAAAAGGGCACAAAGGAAAGTTGAAGAAGCAATGAGTTTAAAAAAAAAAAAAAGAGCTAGACCTCAGAGCTTAGGCAGAATCCAAATCCAGGAGAAGTGCTCAGAAAGAGCCAGAAAACCTCACAAATGTTGGCTTTCCTTTGACTTCAAGAGCCACAGTGGTTTGTCCTCTTCTGCCCCCATTCAGCCACTGGCTTTCTTTACTGATGAGTTCTGCCACCTCTGAAACTCTGCCTTGTCCCTAGGAGCCTCCTCAATGTGGGTTTTATAACAAGCAAGCAGCATTCACACAGAACAGTCTTTATTAGAACAACCAGACAGCCCTGGGTTCCCAGCCAAGGAGGGTTTTCTCTCCTCCTTCCTCCATCTGGTTACATCCCCTGTGACTCTCAAAAGTGTTCTTACACAAAGGTTGAATAATGTTGTCTTCAGTGGCTCTTCCTGACCCAGTGCAGAACAGGGTGAGGAGAAAGCCTGCTGAACAGAAGGCTTCTTAGACAGCATTTCTGGGAACCCAGAAATGAACAGCACTGGTGGTTACCAAGGACAACACAAAGAGAGGTTCCTTTAGAACAATAGCAAAATGTTGATCCAGACCTTGAAGCCATATGTATCAATCTTATGACTGTTGTGGGAATTTTGCAGAGAGGGGAGGATATGTGTGTATGTACATTCATATGTGTGTGCATATGCATTTGCGTGAGCCCAGAGACCCACCTCAGGTGTCATTCACCTTTATTAGAGAAAAACAAAGACAAAAACCAGTTTCTCACTTTATCTGAAACTTGCAGATTAGAATAGGATGACCCCAGGGGTCTGCCTGTCGCCCCCTTCCCAGGCTGGGATTATAAATGTGTGCCACTGTACCGCCTTCTCCTCCTCCTCCTCTTCTTCCTCCTCCTTCTTGTCTAACATAGGTTCTGGGCCTCAAACATAGGCTGTCACACTTACACCAACTGAATTGTCACCTCTACCATATTATTAGTGTCTTTGTTTGGTTTATGTTTTACAACTTCAGGCTAATATTTCTAGATACCATCCACCATCTGTACTTAAGCATCCATAGGCAACTTGAACTTAACGGCACAGACCTGCCCTCTTGGTCTCACCCTCCTACACCCCAGCCCACATCCCCACCATGTGCTCCATGAACACTGGGCGCTGGCATAAAATCTGGTGCCGGTGCCATCCCTGACCTGACCTGCCACATCCTACCAGAGATAGTTCCCTCAAGTAGAACTGTAAAGGAAAGCAGCATCCTTTCCATCTTGAATGTCACCAAATATTCCTCTGGCTAGACCACTGGAATAAGCTCACGTGTTGTTCTTCTTCATCTGAAATCATTCACCATACAAAGCAGAAGCTAGCTTGAAAATTTGAAAATTTAATCCCAGCACTCAGGAGGCAGAGGCAGGTGGGTCTCTGTGAGTTCGAAGCCAACCTGGTCTACAAAGCGAGTCCAGGACAGCCAGGGCTGTTACACAGAGAAACCCTGTCTCAAAAAAGAAAGAAAGAAAGAAAAAAAAGTATAAGCTATATCACCAATCCCCCTGTTACTCTTTTATTATAGATTCAGAGGAAGTTACACAGAAGATAAAAGCATGCTTTGTATAGCTTCTTCCATGTAAACCCTTTAGTGACTTCCTATTGTCCCATGCAGCCACAAGCCCACACTTGACCACTGTAACCCTTGAAATTGGCCTCATCTGGCTCTGTCCACTGAGCTGCACCACAGCGACTTTGTACAGTTTCTCACCTGAGCCAGGATCTAAGCCTGTTTCAGTTTTTATTCTCAAGCTGTTTCCTCTGAATCTAGCCCTTCCTCCTCACCCACCCTCGGTCCTCTGCTCTAAAGGCTCTCATTTTCCCTGCCCCATTTCTCTGCTCTAAAGGCTCTCCTTTTCCTTCAGGCCTTTCTGTGCCATACTTACTGAGCTATCTGGAACCATTTGTCATTCCCCTGCTCCATATCATAGCATACTGTTCTCCCAGCCATAGCTCTTGTAATCCAAACTGTTGTGTGCCCGTGGACCTTTTCATGTCTGCCTCACCTCCAGACTCAAAGAGGTATAATGAAGACTTTAATATGTTTTTTTCTGACACCTATACCTAACCCAATGCCTACACATAGTAGGTGATCCAGACTAAATTACATATCTATCCAGTCATAAGTTCCATTTCCATCAAGACATTGCAAGACTCTGGGCTGCCTCTGAACTTCAGCCCTTTTATTCCTTTTGTTTTCCTCCACACCCCAATGTCCATGGACTTGCCCTAGGCTAGACCCCATTACAAAAGGGCATTTAATGTCCTCTTTGATTTCCCTTCAGTGACAAATTGTGACTCAAAATTAATTTAGTACACATTGGAACCAGAATATATGCTGATTACATTTCCAGGCACCAACCTTGTTAAAGACAGGGAAAAGATGTCATTTATTGAGGAGAGCCTGGAAAATGACTATTTCTGGCAGCAGACTTGTTTTGTCTTATAGACTTGAGCTTTAGGCTCATTCATGAATGAATAATGCACTCAGGAAAGATCAGTGACGATCTCTTAACCCTCTCAAGTGACTTTGATGCAGCTGAATGAAAGGAAAGCTGACGAGAGATTGAGGGAGGGAAGTGTGACCACTGTGATACAACTCCTGGAGGAGTGGAATTGGGCAATTCGTCTACTTTACGACTAGTTTTTCCTAGTTTTTCACGTTTCAATCATGAGTCACCTAAGTAATTTTTTTCCTTGACTGTTTAATCCTGATATTTATTTCTTTTATCATTTTCCAACTGTAAAATAAGATAGTGTGAAAAAAATGGGTTTTTTTTTTTTTTAGTAGAATAGGCAGCAAAATCTCTTAATAGCCCTTGCCTAGCTATATAACATAGCATTTTACTTTAATACCATGGCTTGTTTTTCCTGAAGGGGTGATTTTAAATGTTTAGTACATTCTCATTGCCTTTCTTAATGGATGATGATTGTCCTCTGTAGAGTATTTCATAATAAAAATAACTATAATGAAAAGCACAGTCAAAAATCACGCATTTAAAATAAATGGTAGTGTGAGAGATTGTGCTGAATCCCACATTGTTGGCTGTGTGGCGACATTTATCACATTGAGAGGCTGGAAGAGTGAAGAATGACAGAAAGACATTGATTAATGGATGAAGAGTGCCCGTCGCTGAGTCCAGCATCATGTGGGTTTGCTAAAGGAAAGCTGCCCTTGTTCCCACCCAGTTTACAGGAGAGCTGGCCAACATCATCCTGCAAGGTCATTAGTGGGTGACACTGTGTGGGGCGCGCCTTTTCACAGGCACCTCAGTAGGTGCACAGCCGTTTCTTGCTTTTGATTTGTCTTCCTTTGCTCTCTAAATGATTTTCCAACTAGCAACATTGGAAAACTTACTGTACCCCTGTCACGGAGGTCAGCAAGAGGAGTGTTTGAAGACAGGAGAGAAAGGAGTCAGTTAACATTGACCGGATCTGTCGTCCTGCCCCTAGTGGTTCATAGGGGCATGCTCATACCAGTGATGGCTGGGGGTCAGCATCAGGTGTCTTCCTCAGTCACTTTCCGTGCTGTTCTTTATTGTCTTTCCACAGTATCAGAACTTATTGGGCAACCAGAAATTTACAAAATACGGCAGTTTCGGTGGCTGCAGTTTGCTCCTAATTCTGCTTGATAGGTAGCCTCTGGCAATCTCAAGTTCCTTGATTCCAGTCCCAGTTATTAATATCAACTCTCCGATCACACATATACCAATTACAAACTGGCCAAGAAAGGGTTAAAGGGGCTGCAGAGTTGAGAGAAGCTGTCCTGAAGTCAGAGGGCAGGAGCTAGCATCTGTCCGTCTTCTGTCTGTCAGGGAGCACAGAAGTCCCATTAACCACAGGGAGGCACAGAACATCTACGCATGGGAGTGTCAAGTGCAGGTCTTAAAGGCAGCCCATTCCACTTGAGGGTCAGTTTGAGGTACAGTGAGTGTCACCCACAGGAGGAACTGTGTTTGAGATAAGACTCATTACAGGTGACAGTGATCAGTCTTTGTGCTTGCTACATTTCAGTCTTGGAGTACTTTTGTTTTGTTTTGCTTTGCTTTATGAGACAGCGTCTCTCACTGAACCTGGAGCTTATTTTTGGGAAGGGCTAGCTGAGTCCACTCCCCTCTGCCTCCCCAGTGCTGGGCTTAAGATACACGTATGTGCGTGTTTTCACACCAAGTGCTGGGAATCCAAACACTAGTGCTGTGCTTGTGCAGCAAGTACACTACCAAATAAGCCATCTTCCGGGGTCACTAAAAGCTCTTAAACAAACCAACAAAACCATTGTCACAACATCATTATTGTGCCTAAAAATATCAACAATCCCATAATATTGTGTGATTGTCCAGTCAGCTATCCATTTTCCAAATGTGGAGACCTTTAGGATATCTGAAAGAAAAAAAAAAAAAGAACAATTAAATTATATCCTCAGTGGCTAGCAGGATGTCTCCATGGTAATAGAACAGTGCCATGGAAACTTGGGGACATGAAATCAAACCTCTGACATAACACCTGTGTAAAAACTCCAAAAAGCCAAGCATGGCCACATCTTCCTACAATGTCAGCGTTGGAGTGGGGCAGAAAGAAGCGGATGTTGGGAGTTTTATGGCCGGCCTTCCTACCAAAAATGGAGACCTTCAGGTTCAGTGAGAGACCTTGACCCGAGGGAGCAAGGCAGATGGCAAGAGAGGAAGACACCCAGAGCCTTCCTCGGCGTCTGTATCTGCATCCACAGGTGTGCCCAGCCATGTTCACACATGCACACCACAGACACGTGGTAGTAGTACCCACCAACACAGATCTACACACACAGGTTCATTGGTAAGGTTTTGTTGTACCCACCAACACAGATCTACACACACAGGCTCATTGGTAAGGTTTTTGTTGATGTTGTTTCTTGTTTGTTTTTTTATTTTTCCTTACAGGGAATGAGGATAAAGCAATGGAAAAATGATTTCAGGCAGTAGAGAAAAAAAAAATAGCTCAGATCTTTGTCAAGTTTCCTGAGACCTGCCCCACACTCCCAAGGAAGAGTATTTAGCACCCCACTTTTGCCCCCTACTGGCAAGTGTGCCTTGCTGCAGCCTTCCTTAACCAAGAACCTTCTTTTCATGACATAGAAGGACTTTCTACTATGTTGCTAACAGTTTAAAATTTGGTTACTTGAGGAAAATGTGTGTGTGGGGCACAGGCTGTTTTTAAGTGTTGATTGAGCACATAATTTAAAAGTCAGAATATTAAATAAACATCTCTGCCCTTTCTTCCAGCAGACAGCCCAGAGAACAGCTCTCCGCGCTCTATCTGACAGGTACATTTTGTCATTTTTATGAACTATAAATTGCTTTATGAAACACTGAGCCCTATTTATTGTGGCATATAATTCATAATCAGATTTTGTCCCTAAAGAATCTGTGAACTGGGATGTTAAACATTCTGTGTGCTTGGATTTGTCGTGTGTGCGTGGAGTTTATTACTACAAAAATCGCCTAGTTGTATTTCACATAAAGTATGAAGAATCCCTTGTTGCGCCATGAAACAAGAGACGAGAAACTTAGTGGGGAAGGCCTGAGTGGTGTGGTAAATTCTGAACTTTGGAATTGGTTGAGAGTCAAGCTCATTTTTCAGCAATAAGTACATTTATTTTGATGTGCTTTCTTCACTCTTTCCATATCTTTTCACCCAGAGGAGTCTGTCTTTTGGTAAGATTTTCTCTTGAGCAGTATGCATATCAGCCAGCCACTTGTGGTCTTCCAGCTGACTTCTTCCATGGCTTGTTTCTCCTGCTTTGTATGACTCAACAAGACCCATAAATCTGAAGAAAAAGCACAAAGTGGAAGTCACACCCTGCTTTTTCTGAAAAGTTGCAGAGTACCAAATGTGGAAATATAGAATTGCTTTCTAGGGCAGCCCAAGACCCGTGCGTGCGTGCGTGCGTGCGTGTGCGCGCGCGCGCTCTGTCGGGAGGTGAAGGTGAAGTCCCTGCATGTCTCTACATCATCCCTGAAGAACTGACACTGTCAGACACAGTGGGAGATGCCTCTCAGCTGGCTGGCACACACCTCAGTATTGTCTAGCCAGCCTTTGCCCCTCCCTTCTTTTGGACTTCCTTTCTTTCAGAATGAGCGATTACTGGCTGAACCAGATCAGTCCAGCACTCCTCCTAAGTTCAGCTTCTCACTTAGGTGGTTTATCTGGAGCATATGGGTGAAAAGCATTTCCTCTGTGTGGCCTGATCCTCAGTATGTTTATTTCATCTGAAGAGCCTTTCCTCAGTGGCAGCCACCAAGTGAGCGTGCTCTGAGAGCAGTATTCTGGAGCTGCTGCCAGGACATTCAGGGAGTCTACAAGTGTGCTGCTTCTGGCACCTTTGATTGGAGAGACTCAGGCTCCAAACTCACTGTGGGACCCAATCAGGCTCTTGCTACACATATTCTTCTTTTTGTCTTCTCTTGGGAAGTAAGAGTCTTTCAATCAAATGCTTGGAAAAGCAAGGGAAACTCATGTCCACAGAACAACCTTTACAATACATACAGCATTTCCTTTCTAGGGGACAATGAAAAGCTTGCCATATTATATTACATCATTGTTACTACAACCCTGTTGTAGTATACCAGTAATTTACACCCTTTAGATGGATGAAGTTCCTAATACGGAAAATATAGACTTGATAAAACTATGTGTATATACACCGAGAAGCACCATGACAACCTTTGTCAGAATGAATCAAACGTATTTTAAGAAAATGGCGTTCCTCCTAAAATCATATAGAGTGCATCAGAAACTAGGACTGACACGTTCAAAGGTTCCTTCTCAATGACATAGCCCTGGGAAGCCCGTGTGGGTAGATCTTAACGGGGACCTTTTGACCTCTTTTGAATGCTCTCACCTGTCAAGCTGATGCCCTGCCCAGAAGCTAGGGTTCCTAGTGTCCCCCATTCCTATATTCCCCAGTTATGGGGCCATTCTCTTTTTCAGTCCAGAAGTTTTTAATTCAAAATTACAGGAACTGTAATTAATCACATCCAGGTGATGGCTTGAGCTGCCACACTGCTCTGGTGATACACTTGTGAGAAGCGGCCTTCTCCTCATTTCTCTCCTGTATTTGGTAGGTCAAGGCTAAGACACTTGAGAGAGATAAGCCTGCGGGTATGTCTAGTCTTTGGACATTGTGATACAACCTTATGACAGAATTTGTGTTCAAGAACCAAATAACTGAGTTACAATTAAAAATCTTTTAAGTGAGTTTAGAGTTTTGTGTTGGGTTGCATTGCTTACCATCCTTAAGTACATCCAACTCATGCCCCAGCTGGACACCCCTTTAAGATATGAGTGAATGATGATAAGTGTACCTTGGACAAACTGAGATCTAGTGGGTGGTCTGTTCAGCTCATCAAGAATTTTGCCCCTTCCTCCTTCTCTGGACACATTTTGTGTTCATTATCTGGGCATACATGAGAGTATTTGTAATCATTTAGAGATGGTTCATTATATAGCATGGGTGGCCTGGAGCTTGATGTGTAGACCAGGCTGGCCTTGAACTCACAGAGATCCACCTGCCTCTGCCTCCCGAGTTCTAGGATTGAAGGTGTGTGCCACACCCAGCTCTTATATTGCATTCCAGGCCAGGCAGGACAACTACCTAGTGAGATCCTGGGTTTTTTGTTTGTTTGTTTGTTTTGTTGTTGTTGTTGTTTTGAAAAATTATAAGAACTCTTGCTCTAAATCAGGACTTAAAAACACCTACTGAATTCTTTGTTACATTATTTTCTAGGGATTTTTAAAATTAAGGAATGGTAATTGATCATATAGCTGGTGTCTTTTTCTATCATATTATTTAATGTTTTGAATAAATCAATGTTTTTAGAAAAAATTATCATTGTGGCTTGGGTCCATATCTTTGTATGATTTGCTTAATATTCTGTCTGTCAGAATAACTACAGATTTGGAGTGGAACTGATCACCCAAGTCCGTGGTCTGCCCACAGTGGCTACTTAGAGCATGAAATAATCTATTCATTACTTGTTGCTGTCACAAAATATCTGATAAAAGCAATTTAAGGAAGGAAGGGTTTATTTGGGCTCATAGTTCCTTGACATGTCACCAGTCACCTGATGTCCTCAGTGGAGAAGCTGGTAGCACGGAATCATCATTCACTTTCTCCCTTCTGTTTGGTCTGGGACCCCAGCCTGTGGAATTGTGCTGCCCACCAAGCTGGGTCTTCCCATTGCTGTTAATCTTAGTTCTGAGGTCCCTTGAAGCATGCCCAGAAAGAAGCTTGTCGCCTAGGTAATTCTGTATCCTGTGACGTTGACAGTGTAAACCACCACAGTCTATCATACATCGAATACAGAAATCCTCTGACTTCCTAAACTATGCTTGATTTTAGCCTGTTATCTTTTTTTCTATAAAATTCCATAATAGATACACAGCACTCCCGTTTTTATCCAAAAGACAAAGCATTTTCAGACCTAATGTGTTTTCTAAGTTTTTGAAGTTCTAGAGTTGGGCAGAGAAACCTGGTTACTAGTTACCAGTCATGCTACCTCAGGTTCCTTGCCCTTCTTTAGAAACTCTGTGCCCAACACCTTTGCCCAACAATTTGCCCTCAGCTCAAAATAGACCATGAATACAATGGTGTTTACCAAGGGTGGCATCACTGTACTAAGGAAGGAACAGGGTTTTGCTGGCAAGGTTGGTGAAGAGATCTGGGTTCACATCGTAAGGTTGGTTGGAGGGAAGCCTACCTTTAATGCTTGACACCTGATCCAGCAAGGCCAGCTGGAAGCAAAGAAAAGGGGGGGGGGTCCCATTCTCTTCCTGAGGCTGGGTGCAGTTTCATGCCCCTGGGGTATTAGTGGTTATGATGATAACCAGGTACTTTCTGACCGCTTTTCTTTTCCATCCTTCCATGTCTCAAAATGTTCCTGGTTTGCTTTCAAAAGAATCACCCTAGTGCAAACCCAGGATTTAATAATATAGACTAAGCTTTCTAAAATGAAATTTATCTTTTAACTGCACATTTTAAATTATACATGTTCATTGGCATGATATGCTGAAACATGAGCACTTTGTGTGATCTGTTAGTTATTAAAACCATCCTGGGGGCTGAAGAGATGTCTCAGTGGTAAAAAGCATTTGTTGCTCTTTTTTTTTTTTAAATACTATTTTTTTTTCTTCAAGTTACATCTCAGTCACAAACCCCTCCCTATTCCCCCTTCCTATCCCGCCCTTCCACCCTCTTCCCCCCAGAAGTTTCCCCTTTCAGTCCAACAGATGGTTCCTTCTCTTATAACAGTAAGTATTATACAAAACAACAGATATAAATGTGCCACATTTATGAGAGTTAAATGGCCCAGTATACCTTCCCAATGTCCAGTTTATACATATTTGGCCCCTGACTTTAACATTCTACTATCTAACCATCTCCTTGAGTTTAAAGGTCTACATGTGACTCAACATTCATACTAACTTGCAACACACTTTTAAGAGTATCTTCTTAGATCTATAACACCCTCTTGATTCCTAAACAACTCAAAATTTAACTATGAGACTCTAGCTGTCTATTCTTCAACCACCTCAGAGACCTGAGAGGGATAAATATATCTGCTTATATAGGAAGTGCAGGGCCTGCAGCTTCCAAAACTAAGAAAGGACATACCAATGACTGCCTGGACAGTTCCCATTTTCTCTCCATACACTACAGCATCAGTCTTCAGCCTTTGGGTCCTGTTTCTATGGCAGACATTTGTTGTAGAGCAGGGATTATGAAGGACTAACCTACCCTGTCTTGGCAGAGTTAGGCTGTCGACTTCCCTGCTACCAAGTTTTGTCCTTTTTGGACAGCAGTCTGTCTGCAGTTGGTGCAAGGGGTTTTTTCATGCCAAGAGATAGGCTTTCCACTAATTCAACCATCTTACAGTGGAGGTTCTTCGATGCTTATCTTCTACTTGGAGTAGAATAGGGGGTGCTGTCAGGCGCTGATATGTCTCGATATCAAAAAAAAATCTTGATTTAAGATAACATCTTTGAATGCCATATTCTGCAGATCTCTTGGGGTTTTTGAAGATGCCCTATCCATCTCTTGTATTTAGATAAGCAAATGTTGCTTGTCTCTTAGCAACTTGATTACTGGGTAGTTTAGAGAATATCTGTGATAGACTGTAATAGTAGCTAACAAAGTGACATGTTTGCATGACTAGGAGTTTGTTTTACTTAACTATCCTAGACCGTTTTAGACGGTTGGTATCAAGAGGTCAGAGCTTCACATTTTATTTTTAAGTATCTCTAGGTATGATACCATTAGGAAGCGTTACCTTTAAATTTGTATCAATATACAAAGATCTATTCATTTGTGGTTAAATATACTCTTAATTATGTATCAATATACAAAGATCAATGCCTATGTAGCCCAATACAATCTTAATATTAACGTCCATATGCAAGGGTCAGTACCATTGTGGCCAACTATAATCTTAATTTTGTATCAATATACAAAGGTCAATACCGATGTAATCCAATACAATCTTATTTTTGCACAATAAACAAATGGTCAATACCACTTTAGCCAAATAAACTACTAATTTTGTATCAATATACAAAGGTATAAGGGCATATTCAATAATCTGCCCCTTCTTCTTGGACCTTCCTGTGCTATGTCTATATCTCATTTTTCTCAAGCCGATGCACTCCTACATAGGAGAGGAAGAAGGATACAGAAAAGGAAAAGTAGGAAGTCCCTGGGGCTAACCTCCAAAACCCATTAAGACAGGACCATTTATCAGCTTGTAGTCTCTTCCCCTAAATATCAGAGTTTTCAGTTATCCTTCAAATAACCAAAAAGAAGGGCGGAGAAACACCTTCCCCACCCTCTGGGCATGGGACGTCGCTCTCTTAAAGTGACTTCCTGCTGATTTGGGTCGTAGTAGACCTGTTTGGGGCCCGAACCCAAATGGAAAAAATGGTTAAAAATGTTAGTACACTCCTTTTATGTTCAGTCCTTCTGTTCTCAGCTGTTTAGATGACCTAAGGGGTTTGTAGGCAGAAGCTATCTTGCAGGCTTCACTGAGGTTCCTGCCGGGGCATTGTGTAGAGCTGAACGGTCCCAGTGACATTGGATTGCTGTGGTGGTTGCAGGCCCCCGATGGAGACAGCTATTGAGGAAGTCTGCCAGGCAGAATCAACTGGGTCACTCGTCCTCCTTGGTGCCTGATTCTGCTCTCTGCTGAGGTTTCTGCTGTCCAGCCGTCCCCGGGCTTCCCTAATGGACGCTTCGATTCTCCTGGAATGATAAGAACAGAGCCCTGCCCCAATCCCAACCCTAGGACAATTGCCCTCTTTTTTTTGGGGGGGGGGGCTAGGTAGTACTTCTCCTGAAGCAAATTTGGCCTTCTGACAACATACAAAGCGTTATCTTTCAATCCGGGTTAAAGAAGAAATCATTCTGTCACCTTGGAGCTAAACCAGCTCTAGTGTATATATTTTGAGATTCCAAAGGACAATCTGCCTGCATCGAGAAGGCCTTTTGTAAGTAGCCTCCAAACCTAGGTCCCTCCAAATCCCATGTCTGTGTCTCTGAACTCTAATATCCATCAACATCAATGGACTCAACTCCCCAATAAAAAGACATAGGTTTACAGAGTGGATCCGCAAGCAAGACCCTTCCTTATGCTGTATACAAGAGACACATCTAACTACGAAAGATAGACACTGCCTCAGAGTAAAGGGCTGGGAAAAGGTTTTCCAAGCAAATGGACCCAGGAAGCAAGCTGGAGTAGCCATCCTAATATCAAACAAAACAGACTTCCAACTGAAGTTAATGAAGAAAGACAAAGAAGGGCACTATATACTCATTAAAGGGAATATTCATCAAGAGGAAATCTCAATACTGAACATCTATGCCCCAAATACAAAGGCACCTACTTTCGTAAAAGAAACACTTCTAAAACTTAAAGCGCACGTTGATCACAACACATTAGTAGTGGGAGACTTCAACACCCCACTCACAACAATGGACAGATCATCAAGACAGAAGACAAACGGAGAAATATTGAGTCTAACAGAGATCATGAAACAAATGGACCTAACAAATATCTACAGAACATTTCACCCAAACACAAAGGAATACACCTTTTTCTCAGCACCCCACGGAACCTTCTCCAAAATCGACCACATAGTTGGTCACAAGGATAGTCTCAATAGATACAAGAAAATTGAAATAACACCTTGTATCTTATCAGACCACCACGGAATAAAGCTGGTCTTCAACAGCAAAAGAATCAACAGAAAGCCTACACACACATGGAAATTGAACAGCTCCTTACTGGATGACCACTGGGTCAGGGAAGAAATAAAGAAGGAAATCAAAGACTTCTTCAAATCCAACGACAATGAAGACACAACATACCCAAACCTATGGGATACATTGAAAGCTGTGCTACGAGGAAAGTTCATAGCACTAAGTGCTTTCAAAAAGAAAATTGTGACAGCTCATATTAGTGAACTAACAGCTAAGCTGGGTGAATTGGAAAAAAAAGAAAGAAACACTCCCAAGAAGAGCAGAAGGCAGGAAATCATCAAACTTAGGGCTGAAATCAACAACTTAGAATCAAAAAGAACTATGCATTTGTTGCTCTTACAGAGACCTAGCTTCAGTTCCCAGAACCTATATGGTAGCTTCCACCATCTGTAACCCCTGTTCTAGGGAACCCAACAGGCATGCATGTGATACACATATATACATGCAAGCAAGACATTCATACACATAAAAGTAAGATAAATAATTTTTTTAAAAAATCATAAAGCGTCTATCTCTTCAAACATCATTTCTTCATTGAAAACATTCAAAAATCCTTTGTTGTAGCTTTTTAAAATGATTTTCTTACATTTAGTGTGTGGATACAGGTGTGTACATGTGTGTGCTTATGTGTGGAGATCAGAGGACAACTTGCAAGAATCAGCCCTGTCCACGTAGGTCTCAGAGGTCAAACTCAGAATCAGGCTTAACAACATGAACCTTGGCCCACTGAGCCATCTCTAGCCGTCTTCTAACTCTCAAGTACACACAGTCCGTTCTCATCATCTGTGGCCATTTCACTGTGCCCTGGCACACCAGAGCTTAATACCCAGGCCATGTGCTCTAAAGCCTGGGGAGTCTCGTGATCAATAAAGAGTCTCGGAAAATCAAAGCTGTAATACATCCATTTCCTAACTTTAAAAATCTCCTCAGGTATTGACCCGAGCAGTGGGCTTTCTTTGTAGTTCAGTCCAAACAGGCACAGAAGAGGACACCAAGCAGGGTGAGAAGCTGGGCTGGAGCCCAGCTCACCCGGCCCCACCCTGAGATGGCAGGACCGGTTGTGGGGAGATGGGCTGGTGTGGGTTTTGTTCTTCCCACACCTGACTATAGGGTTTTGCTTTGCTTTGTTTTTTCTAATTTTTGTTTTTGAGAAGTATGACACTCACCGGTGTCCCCAAATGATGAAAACAACAGGGAGCCAGCTGCAGGAAGAGGTGGCAAAATTCTTGAGCTCAACAAGCCAATTGCTAGAAATTAGTTTGCATAGGGGCTCTGTCCTTACAGTCTAAGCGCCTTTTCTTCTTATGGTTGTCTGCAGTTGATGGACATGGGGGCATGTCAGGGAAAGAGGGATAAATAGACACTCAGGTCCTTTCAGAAGGTGGACTCTGCTCTGCAAAAGCTGCCACATTATCAGTAATGTGGAGAATATGCAAAGGCTCTTAGGGAGGAAGGGTGTGTGCGCAGCATATGAAGAGCCCTGAAGATGATTAACTTCTCTCTGTAAGTAGTAAACAGCAGACAACCCTGATCAGAAGAGGGATTCGTGTGATTTATCAATCCGCGAGACTGCTCATTTGCGGAGGAGCTGGAGGTCAATCTGGAAGTCTGCGGCCAGAGGAGCATGAGGAAATTGCCAGGACTAAGAAGTTAATCATACCCTGAGACTACTTCCATCTGTCTTGGGGCGACAGAGCCTCTGCACGGAGAGCAGGCATGCTTTATAGCAGCAGATCAGGAATTAATATTTCCCGTGGAACCTCAGGCATCATTTACAGCAACTTGGGTTTTATAAAAATGGAGCATAATTTTGTATGAATAAATCATACTCTGTTAGAAATATGAGGGGCTGAGAAAAAAATTTGCTTGACTCAAAAAAAAAGGAGAAGAAGAAAAAGAACGATCAAGAAAGCCAATATGAATGCACGCGATGAAGCAATGGTACTTGGAGGGCAGGAACGGCCGTGAGCTTAACTTGTGTATATAACCATTTTCTGAAATGTCAGTGTGTAACTCCAGCCATGGCTACATTTTTAGAGCTTTGGAGACACATCACCAGACTATAACGTGTCTGCCCATCTGGCAGATTCTCGGGTCCAAGATCCATTTACATTGAAATCCAAACAACTGCCATGGATTTATTCATCTATTCCATGGAGCCTCTCTCCTTGCTGAGCACATGCTCAGTGTGGTGCTGTGCTGGGTGAGGAGTGCCTCTGCTCAAAGCTCTGCCAGCCAGAGGCAGGGTGTTGGGTTCGCAAGGAGCAAGGCCTGGTCCTGCTCATGTACTTGCTGCTTTCCGTTTTTCCCTTTCTCGGTTAAACATGCATGGAGCATGCATGGAGTCCCATCTTCCATGGGGAAGAACTGAAAGGAATGAAGACAAATAGCCAACCCTGAAAGGAGCTTCACTTCCACCTCCAGAGTGGAATACAAGATGATCTGTGTCCAGAAACAAGACCAAACGTTTTGAGGGAAGGAAGGGAGAGAAGGGCAGGTGCTGACTGGCTCAGCAGGGGCTTCTTCTCTAGCTTCTCTTGCTGTCCCTCTAGTCAAAGGGGCAGCTTCAGCTGGGCTAAGGGAACGTGATGTGTTGGAGGGGGTCACCAGCTCTAGTGGGCCTTAGGTTTTATTCAGTCCCTGGCCATGTGGGAGGAAAGCCATGGCTGCTATGCACTGCTAATTCATTCCTTCTTTTAAAAACATTTGACATTTATCTACTTATTGTGGATGACACCCATGCCTCTGGGTGTCTATGGAGGTCAGAGGGTGATTTGAGGAAGTCCGTCCTCTGCTTGCCCCTTATAGATCCCGGGAACAAATTCCAGTCATCAGTCTTAGTGGCAAGCACCTTTAACTGGTGAGCTGTCTTGCTGGCCCAATTGATCTCTTCTCTAAGCATCAAAAAAGAAGAGACGGGGCACTTTTGAGGAAGCCACAGCTTTCACAGTGAAGTGGCAGGTCTCTATCATCGTGCCTAAGGGGCCCCATGTTCTCTGGTCTCTCCAAAGCAAGGGATTTATCAGGAAGACTTTGGAGTAACTTGTGTATCACAGTTTTTAAGAGTGTTACCCATTTAAAAACCCTGTCCCATTTGTTGTATCATTTAATAATCTTCAGAACAGTCCCGAGAGGTACATGAAACCTTAAAAAAGACGTAAGCAAACAAACCAACGAACTGAACCTTGGGCAGGTAGTGTGACTCACCCCGTGTCCACATGGAAGCACGTGGCCCAGCTATGATAGAATTCAGATCCAACCAGCGCACTTCCGCCGTCCTCTGCACAACATGAGCTTGGAAACAGAGACCTCTGCTGTAGGCCTGGCCACCCCTTACATCCATGTTCTTGCTGTCTCAGTCATCTTTTTATCCCTAGAACATTACTGGGCCATTAGGGGAGAAATTATTGGATGAGTAAATGGATCCATGAGTGAGTGAATGAAGGAATGAACCGAGCCAGCGGTTTGTGGTTACAGAGGCAAAAGTAGAAAACAATTTTTTGAATCCAGCTCCATCCTAGCAACAGAGTGCCTTGGAAGGGAGAAGGTGGTTCATAGGGACTCGTCATTTGGGGGTTCATGTAGGTCCCAGCTTGCTTTAGAGTCAGGCAACATGATCAGCTATAGCGTGGATAGAACAAGAGAAAATTTTTGAACAATTTAGGAAAAAAAAATCAGTCCAAGGGTAAATAAGAGAGTCTCACATGTAAACTGTCGGATGCATTTTTAAGAGTGTTACGTCTGAGTAGAATAAGTTAGAACCCAGTGATAAGAGGAAAAACATGCAATCTTCTCAGAAGGTTTCTGGTGCCAGGTGACTACTGTAACGCGTCCCCTCTCCCAACTTCTGTTACAATGCTTTGTGTTGTGACAAGACTTGGAAAAATTCCTTTCTTGTCTACCAATTCGTTCAGTGAACGTTTACAGCTCTGAACCTGTGCCCTGGGTAAGGCACCGTCCTTGTGTCTGCACACCAGAATTCACTGTCTGTGGTTCCCACTCCCAAGGAGTGAAAAGTGTGGCAAAGAAAGTAGTTGTATGTATCAGCGTGCATAGTGTTCCTCTTAACAGTTGTGTGTCAGCGTGTGAGGTGCTTCATTGGTACTTTTATTCATTTAATCCTCGTCACAGCCATCTCAGCAAGGAGAAGGATTCAACATTAGGGCTATAAAGAGAGACTGTTGTCAATAGGATTCCATTTCCCTTCATGTTCTAAACTGTTTCCCCTAAAATCCTACTGTGTCTGGGTTTCTATTAATAGACTCAGGCAACTTTCCTCCACATCTCAGAGCCCAGCACAATCTGTCTGACCCCAGAGCTGATGCCTTTAGCCTCTTCCATAAGCGAAGCTCCTTCCCCATCAAGCCATGAGGAAATCAGTGACCTTGGCAGGCCACGAGAAGAAGCTGTGAGTCCTTTCAGAGGAGAGAAAGGGGATCTGGTGGGCATTTTAAGTGTGACCTGAAAGAAAATAACATCAGTAACTATGGCCAGGAATGGAGTGGGACAGAAAATGAAGAAGATGAGCAAGAATAGGGCTGTACCACAGGGTGTCCGTAGGGTATTGGCTCTACCCTGTGTGGAGGGAGAGGCTAGAACCAGCTCTGCATAGCATGAGTCCTTCAAGTGCCTTGTCTTCCAAAGAAACCTGATCAGTCATCTGACCAGCTCCTGCTCCGTGAGCCCCTCCTAGAGCTGCTGGTGTGATGTATCTATGACTAGTCCCAGCAGCTGTTAAGAATGGGAGCCACATCTTTCTTCAAGTTACATCTCAGTCTCATTCCCCTCCCTACTCCCCATCTGGTCCCACCCTCCCACCTCTTCCCTACCCAAGCCCCCCTGCCCCATCCACTTTCTTTTTCTTTTTTTTTAAGCTTCAGTAATATCCCCCCCCCCCCCCACAGCTCCCCCACTCAGCCCAACAAATGGCTCTTTCTCTCACAACAACAAATACAACACAAAACAACGGAAATAATTAAGCCACGACTTAGCTTTGGAAGCTGGGAGCCACATCTTAAAGAGTGAGTAGTTTTATACAAACCACCATGTAATCCTGACTTAACCACATGCCTCTGTGTGTGTGTGTGTGTGTGTGTGTGTGTGTGTGTGTGTGTGTGTGTGTGTGTGTGTGTGTGTGATGTCTATGTGTAAGTACAGGCGTGCTCGTGGCAAAGACGTCATAGTGAGCCGGATCCAGGGCCAAACTCGGGTCATATAATTGTAGAAAAAAATAGCTAATTAAATCGTTTACCCAGTATTTATATTATTTATATTTAATTGGTCAACAATGTTAATCCTTAACCCGCCATTATAAATGAATACATACAGACACCAGGTGGATCTTAACAAGCCTAGGCCTGGGTTGTGCAATCCTAGCCCATCTAAGCTAGCACATAATTTTATTACCCAAATATAACCCCATATATACATATGTCCCTTTGGACTATTATTCTCTACACTAAGCCAATGTTCCAGGCCTTGTGAAAGGATCTTCTTTAATATACCCCATGGCATGTCTTCCTTGTTTACTCCTGTCTTCTTCTCCACCAGCCTTCTTCCCAAAGGCCCTCTATCTCTCTCTCTCAAATCCTAGTACCTTAGTCCTGCCTACCTTTGTCTTTGCCCAATCTCCAGGCCTCAGCATTTATTTAACCAATCAGAGTCAATTAAGTAACAGACAGCAAACAGGACCATTCAACATTTAGAATGCTTAACACCACCCCATCATTGCACTGAAGTGGTTTTACTTGCTGAGCCATTTCCACAGGTCCTGCTTGCCTTTTAAAAACAAAAACAAAAACAAAACAGTCCCAGAATGTGCACCCTGCTGCTCACATCTGCTCTCATGACGAGAAGAAAAGGCCTCCTGGCCCAGCCATCCCTGATCACTGTCCTCTTCAGTAGACTTCATAGAGCAAGCCAGTGGGATATTGAGAATTTGGTAAAACGTTCAACATCTGGTCTAAACTTCTCCAGTTGCAATGAGCAGGGCAGGGACCATGGCCTCCTTCTGTGGCTAAACCATGTGAACCAATAGCGAGAGCAGGTACTTTGTTCCCCTTCCTACAGGCTCATAACCCCAGGGCTTTCAGAAGCGCCTGCACTCGGGTACCAGGGATGCCCTTCTGCTTAAGTCCTCGTAGAAGCTCAGCATCAGAAAAGAAGGTAGAATATGGGTCTGTTACAAAGGGATAACCAGCAGCAGCGGCTTGTCTGTCCATCCGAGGAGAGCTGGTGTCAGCAGGTCCCCACAAACATCCCTGGCTAGTTCTCACCCACTTTTTTAGCATGTTCTAATCTAGCCTGTTCTCCCCTGAAACACTAAAGCCAGGATCCTAGATGAGATCCACGCATGCCTCCGATGGACAACTTGTGTGTCTACCGCCATCTTCTCACTTCATTCGTGTAGAAGAGTCAACTGGGTCAGTTACTGACACTCTTCCTGATGACCATTAAAGAACTGGCCTGGTTTTCTTACTGCAGGGCAAATAATCATTGTTATTTCAAAATCGACCCACCGTTCTCGGGTAGAGCACACTGTGTGGGGCCATGCACAGCTCATTATGTGCCAAGTCTCTCTGGTCTGTAACAGGGCCCTGGGATGTCCATCGACACTCACAAGCGGAAAGCCACATAACTGTTCCCCATGACCACCCAAGGGCCATTAGCCCAGTCAGCTGCATTAACAGGACATTAACAAGAGTCAGGCACGGGTTAGAGGATGTAAAGCTCAGCTTTAACACCCCTCCACTCCTCCTGCTAATTTCCACAATAAAACTAAATGGCTCCAGAGAAACCATTGAGTCCTACCAGGTAAATAATACACAGTTTTAAAAGGTCCCAAACATGTATTTCACACAACAGAAGAGTCAAAGAAGATGTTAGTCTTCTGAGTAAATAAATGCGGATTGTGTAAAGCCACTAATTGCCCTTTAAAATGGTTTAGTGGGTTTGAAAGTGCTTGAGAATTAATATGGACTTGCCACCTGCCACCTGATGTCTACCCAGGGAGGGGTCAGCAGGAGGAACCTCTAGGTGAAAGGGCTTTAACCCTTTTAGTTAACACACCAGCTTGGGGGTTACACAGGCTCAGGCGTGCTTAGAAGAACCTTGGCCTCTTTGGTGTCTGTGTGATAACGGGAGCATACTTAATACCCAGCGGTGATGTGTGGGGAACGGTTAAAATATATGACATGTATTTTGCACAGTTAAAAAAATCCATATTTAAAGGAGAAAATGGATAGTTCTCCAGATACAGGCCGAGATCCCTAATCCAAAAATTCTCAGTTTCAAAATGCTCCAAAATCCAAAACTTTTGGAGCACCAATTTAACACCACAAGTGGAAGATCCTCTATTATGAAGCCTTGTTTCATGTATAGCATCACCTAAGACACCATCTCCAACTACCTTCAGAATATGCGTGTAAGGTATATGTGAAACAACTGATTTTACATGTAGACTTGGATCTACACACACACACACACACACACACAACTGCAAAAACTGAAAAAGAACTCAAGTCAAAAACCATTCTAATATCAGGAACTTTGGGACAGTGTTCATATTCCAAGAGTCCCAGTGAGCCCTTCTCTCATACATAGAGCAGGAGATGGGTGTCCTCTCATGGGTTTGAGGTGCTGGGCTTTCTATGAAGCACTCTCTGCCTCCTCCTCAGATGGGGTTGGAAGTGACCCTGGCCTTCTGGAGTGGGGATGAAGCAGAGCCTTCTTAACTGGAAGCCCAGCCACTATGACTGAGAAGGGACACCGCTGATTGGTCCCCCTTGTCTCTGTCCTCTGTAGCCACTGCAAAGGACCACAGGAAGGCAGGCCCCACAACCCAGTGACAGGACCATGCAGCCATTGTCCACTTGGCCCATCTTACCCACTATCATCCTACTCTTTGTTCCCCTTCCACTGAATGCGTCCTCAGACTTGATGAAGTCACCAGAGGCAAGGTATTTAAATCTCAGGCCTACACATTATTTTCTGCTTAATCTTTGTTACTTTGTCAGCAAGTCCTGTGCCTTTGAATACCTACGTAGTTGTCCCTCCTAAACCAAAGGTAGTGGGTGTTCTGTGTGTCTAGTGTTTGTGGCTTGTTTAATTTTTATTTAAATTTACCCAAAACAATACATTCACATAAATTTACACAAAATATGGCATTTCAGTGCAAAAGCTAAGAATAAAAGCTATTGTAAAATTACCATATTTTCTGTGTCACTACTATCTATTAAAAAAAGTGACTTTTTACAACAGTATATTTCTGAAAGAAACATTCACCTGTGCCTTGTTCACAAACTGCTTTAATTATAGAGTTACTGTCCTTCTGGGAATGTATCACTAATTGGTAATTACTGACCAGTTCTTTTAGAATGTTTAAACTGACTACCAGTGAAAATATAACAGACAGTTCTAACCTGCTTTGAACTTCAGCATCTGTAGCTGTCATTCGCAGTGACCACAGTCTGGTAAATTGAGGTGAACCCAGAGGAGACCCCAGGGTAACAAATTATATGGAAGAGGGGGTGTTCATGTGTGTGTGAAGGCCAGGTGACAATCTCAGGCGCTGTGTACCTCACGTTTTGCTACGAAAGTCTCTCACCAGCTGGAGGTTCTCCTATTTGTCTAGGATGGCTGCCCAGCGGCCCCAGTGATTCCACTGTCTCCCCTGTACTGAGAGTCTCTCACCAGCCTGGGGTTCTACTATTTGTCTAGGATGTCTACCCAGCGGCCCCAATGATTCCCCTGTCTCCCCAGTGCTGAGATAACAGCTACACTTGAATATTTTGTGTGGAGGCTGGGGATTGAACTCATGTCCCCACTCCTGCATGGCAAGCAGTTTACCCAGTAAGCCCACCCGTCAGCCCACCAATAATGTATTTGACGAGAGAAGTTTTAAAAGCTTTGCAGATGCGCATGGGGTTTTTGAACCCCTGACCATGTTGGTGCCACAGGAAGACAGAGAAACATGTCAGATGGTCTGGTGAGCCATTTGATAGTCTGGGGTTATTGTTTTGCATTTGTGTTTTGTTCAGAACTCAAACTACTTAGCTGTTTTTAATTGGGAGTTTATTTAAATCATGGCACCAGTTCCTTTGGTTTGGTTTGGTCTTAAATCTCCAAGCCCAGAGAGTCCTCTTTCTCTGGCTTTACGAGCCTTGTAGTCAGGACCTCCCTCTCCATGACTGTCCTTCTCTCCCAGAACGGTCCTTTGGCCAAGCGTCCCTCTGCACTTGCAATGGCACAGCCAGCTAGACCTGACTGCCCAGCCAGCTGCTGCCCCAGTTTCAGGGCCTGCCCCTCTCCAGAAACACTCCCCACTCCAGCGACCTGCTCCTTTCATTCCCTCCCGAGGGGCAGCCTTGGGCTAGTGTGGCCACTTGCACTGGCTAGCTGGCCTTTGATGACTTCAGTTTGGAGCCATTACACTCCCCTCCTGCCAGGGAAAGTTAATGTGCTCCGCTGGCTAGAGCAGCCTGACCTTCCTCACTCTGTCCAGTTCCCTGCCCTGGGCTGCTTCCTAGGCCAATGTTTGGCAGCCACGCCATGTCCACCCTCTGGCAGGCAGCATACGGTACCCACCTCTGCTGTCCCTGGGCAGCATGTGTTCCTGAAGTATATGCCTGGCAGAGTATATCCCAGATATTTTAGGATAACTTTCTGATCCAAAATCCCAAGTAGATCTCTCAGCCTTGCCCCTTTCCCACTATGATTTTCCAGTTTCTCTTTGCACGGGTTTTCTGCTCATTCCCCGTCTCATCCTGAGAGAGGATGTGTCTAGTGTAACTGTGCTCCCTGTAGTCAGTTCAGCTAAAATGTTGAAACAAGCTTGTGGAGACCAAGGCCATGGACCCTCTTACATATCACAGGCCAGGTGGTCCTCCTTGCTGGCCCTGTGTAGGAAATCAAATGGAGATTTTGGAAGACCTGCCCAGGCTGGGTCTGAGGCCCTGCAGCACCCCCACACTGCCTCTTCTTGGCTTCGTTAGCCCTGTTCACAGCCAGTGAGTCAGTAGGCCACTTGAGGTCACAGCTCTCTGTCTTACAATGGAGACACTCTCCCCTGTTCAGCTTGCCTAATCCTAGAGCTTAGAGAAGCCAAGACAAACAACACAGACCCTACATGAGCATGGCAAATTGAGGTGTTAGTCATCTAACGGGTTTATGAAGGAGTGCCAGGCTTTCTTTGAGTCACTGTCCCAGCTATTTAATGTAATTGTAAAAGGACAAGCATCCTCAGTGTAGAAGGAAGATGAACACAAAGCAGGCTATTACCCTCCCTCTCTGACCAATGTCTTCTGGATGTTAGTTACTTCTGTCCTCCTCTTGTAACATGCTCCCTGGCTGGCTAAGGCCAGTGCTTCCTGTCACAGTGCCATGTCATCAACAGACAGCCTTCTGGGGCACGTGTTAGCATCCTCATCTTGCACATAGGAAACTGAACTTTCAAACTGTTGAGTCACTTGCCACCCAAAGTTAATGGACATGGTAAGGTGTGGTGCCCACTGGAGCCAAGGTTTGGAGGGGCCGTGTGGCCTTGGACAGGGAAGACCTGGCACACCCCACACTGGTTGCGTGGGTCTTCATTCCCTCTCCACTCTACTATTCCCTTAAAACAGTACATACTTCAGCTCTCCCCAGTAACACACAGCACATGCCTGGGTGCTACACCTGGGACAAGGGCTACTCCATTAACCTCCCCAGAAGATAGAGTCAGCTGCAGGTTTTTGTGTCACCACGTTCCTCGCCTGGCCTTTTTCCATCCAAGCAAGCAGGTCCAGGGATTTCAGCCTTCTTCCCTGCTCTAAACTTAAAGTAGGAGATGGCAAAGGATTTGAAAAGTGTGTTGGTTGGGCTTAGGCAGATTCAGATGAGGAAGAAAGAAGGTGCAAGCCAATACTGTTTCCTAAGATTTCTGTTTCTCGGAGGATTTCCCTCTTCCAACTGGCTAGAGATCTAGTATCTCTTCTCTGGTACTTTGAAACGAAAGACAAACTGTGTTCAAATATACATCAAGTTAGCAAAATGTCTACCCGCTCATGCATCATTGCATTGTAGACTCTCACCCTTGCCAACTTTCTTGCCCTCGCCAAATGAGCCAAAGCTTCAGTGCAGTGGAGACCACACAGCTCCCTGGATGTCATGAATTGGTAATAATAGGCACTCAACCATGGTCTCCTAGGTCCCCTCAAGCCTTGACCTATTTTGTGATTTCAGCCACAGGACTATTCATTCTTTCATACACACACACACACACACACACACACACACTCAAACACACATGCACACACACTCATACACTCGCATACACATGCATTCACACCGGGACACACGCACACACACATGCATGCATGTGTACTGTTCTTCAGCCTGGAACCCTTTCCCTTCCTCCATTCCCTTTTACCATCTGCCCACACTTGTCACTTGGTGGTACCCACCCCTGTGGGATTGAGCAGCTTTCCGTGCGTGACAGGTTTCAGGAAACACCTGTCAAATCTGGGCACATCAGCCACAGCCTGATGTGTGGCCTGAACGCTGGCAGACTGACTTGACTTCGCAGTGGTGCTTTCTGAGCAGGGTCACTGAAAAGTCACTTGGTCTTGACTGGTGATAAAAGGCAACGTCAAACACCCCATTCCTCCTCTTCTCTTAGTTCTTTACCTCCAACCTAGGACCGCTGCAACCATAACGAATGAGAGAAGGTTCAGAGTAGCAGTAGCAGCAGATATTGTCATGTATAAGAAATCACTGAAGTGGCTGTTTCCATCCATCTCCCACTCGTTTGAAGTCTCACCTCCACAGAGGTTCATCTTCCAACTGTTGTCGTCTTGGTTGCTCCGAGGCAGCCTGGCACATTCCCCTGACCTTTACAGTTCTGCCAACAGCAGTCAAGCAGATATGCAGCTGGTGGATTACAGCCAAGACCTGGGCCCCTTAGAAGCCTGCTGTGTGACTCACTGGGGTCAGCACCTTTGGCTTTTGTGGCTCTGAAGGCTATACTAGACACGTGTGACTCCATGCACCCAGACTCATGGCTCTGCCCTCCTAGAAGTGTAGACTGTGTTTCCTCCACTAGATTAAATGACAGTGAGATTGCACATCATGAGGAGTGTTTGCTTCTTAAAAACATGCACAAACTGTTGACAAGGCTATAGAGGAATTGGAACCCTTCGTACACTATTCATGGCATTCCCAATGGTATTGCTGCTGAAGTTTTATGCACCTCACATTTTTTAAAAAAAATCTCTCTTCTAGTAATGTGGTTCACTTCTTGAGGGAACAATGAAGACCTTGTCCTAAAATCCTTTTGATGGCCTCATGTTTTCTGGTACCTTTGTTGGGTTTAGCTGGTAATCAACCTTCCTGTGTTAACCTTCCCTTTGTGGGCTGCTCAGTGATTGTCGTTAAACTTCAGCAGACTTTTAGCTTCACCTGGTGATGAGTATCCTCAAAAGATCTCCTCCTGGGGGTCTTTCTGGCATGCTGGACCACTTGCCTCCACAAGTATCCACCAAAAGAAAGTCAACAGTAGAGCCTAGCATGTCAGCCTTACACTTCGTGCATCTGTTAAGAGCTGAGGGCTTGTGTACCCCACACAGCAGCACACCCTTCCATTAGCCCTAATCCACAGTCTCATAGTTTTATACAGTTAAATGATAATTAAATTAGATAAATAGTTTACTAATTAAATAATACAGTTAAATAAGTATGATATAATTAAAATGCATGCACAGAGAAGCAGTTATGTAGGCACACAGAGACAAGATGACTCTGGCCATGCCAAGAAGAGCTCTCGCCAACCAGTGAGTCTGTTAACAGTTTGATCTTGGAGTTCCCAGCCTTCAGAACTTCAGGAAATAAAGTGTCTTATCTAAGCCACTCAGGCCATAGTATTCCTGTAGCATTATGAACAGAACAGACCAAGGCACCATCCTTTACGCTGTTTCATTTCTCAGTGAACAGGCAAAGTGACGGGTATCCTTGTGAGATTTTTGCTGACTCAGCAATGGAGCCCTTACCTGCACATCACATGTTTAAAGGCAAGCTGCATGTAGTGCAAGAACAGGGTGTGGCCTGGGGGTATATAGCTCAGAGGTAAAGTTCTCTTGCCTAGCATGTGCAAGGCCTGGGTTCAGTCCTCAGCGCACAAATAAATGCACATGGTCTAAAAAAGGTGGCTAGCTTCTCAAAGGAACCATCTACCTTTTTGTAGTATATGAATAAAATGCTACAATAAGCATGAGCTTGGGAGAGGGATTTGTGGAAGTAGCTTTCTTTTCAGTCAAAATATTACAGTGAGATCTCATTAAATTCCGGCGTTGGGGGCTGGAGAGATGGCTCAGCGGTTAAGAGCACTGGCTGCTCTTCCAGAGGTCATGAGTTCAATTCCCAGCAACCACATGGTGGCTCACAACCATCCATAATGAAATCTGGTGCCCTCTTCTGGCCTGCAGATGTACCTGCAGACAGAACACTGTATACATAATAAATAAATCTTAAAAAAAAAAAAAAATTCCGGCGTCATTGCCAATAAGATAGCACCCTCCCTTGTCTTACCGTCCAAATGCCTCAGCTTATGGTGGGTGCGTGGGGCTGTGCCGGTCACAATACACTGCAGACACCTCAGTTACAGCATTCTGTAAGCCTGGGCTGAGCTACAATTGACTCGTCTCTCTTTTATAGACACTCTAGCCTCTTCCTGTGACCCCTTCAGAAATCTGAAGTAGCCAGAGGGCATTTCAGTCATCAAGCCTTTCATTTCAGGAGGAAAGTGGTCACATAAGGCTCTCTGCTCGTCCGGAAGCCCTGAGGGAAGCACATTAACCCTGAATTCCGTGGCTTTGGAGTGAACTCCTGATATTTTACCACCACGCTACTTTCATCTTCTGACTGTTCATCCATCCCCCAGAAATGGTTGTGCTAAATTGCTTTTAAAATACAGCTCTGGCAACTTGAAGGACGAAACCCCCAGGTCGGCAGACTTTCCTTGTCTGTGATTAATCATAATTAATCCACTCACCTATTGTTCCATCTAGAATCCTGCCATGCAACCCGCAGGATATTTTACAAAATGTCAAGCAGGAAATCTCCTGGATGGCAGTTAGTGGTGATGTAGTTTCTGGTGTCACTAGCCTTACTGTGTTGTTCATCCTCATCCCTCCTCTGTGCTTGCTGCATGTACACATGTGCTTTTACATGCGATGGGCCAGAAAGGCCACAAGCCTAAGGTTGCCAGAGTTAGCCATCAAAATCTGTGAGCAATGGATAGTTTCATGGTATAATTATCTTCTTAAAGTTGCCTACTATCCAATATTTAACTATTAAATCTCAACAGGTGCCCTGCATTTCATCTGGCAATCCCATACAAACCGTGTTTCAATTCAAATACCATCCAAGAGGAAATGTTCTGTGAAACTGTTTGATCTTTGTGGAAATTACATAGGAAAAGTCAAGGGGCTGGAGCGATGACTCAGCAGTTGAGAATACATACTGCCCTTCCAGAGGTCTTGAGCTCAGTTCCCAACACCCACACTGGGTGGCTCACAGCTCCCTATGACTCTGGCTTCAAGAGATCCAATAGCCTCTGTGGGCACTTGTGTTTCATAAATGTGCAAACCCACACACATACACAAAATTTCTAAAATAAAGTAAAATAGTAAATGTTTGACTTTGAAAAAGATAAGAAAGAAAGAGAAAGGTTGAGATCTTGAAGGGATAAATAAGAATGCAAAAACTTCAGAATGTCCTGCTTTTCCATGTGTTTGGGGTATCTGAGGCTGTGGGATCCATCTCCAGCCTGTCAAAACCAGAACTGAAGAACTAGAATAAGCATTGTTGGTCTGGCTTGTCCTATTGGTGAATGTGAGTGTGTGCATATGTGTATGCCTGAGTGAGTGTGTGTGTGGTGTGAGTATGTGTATGTGTGTCTGTGGTGTGTGTATGTCCGTGTGTGTATGTGTGTGTGTCTGGTGTGTGTGTGTATGTGTGTGTGTCTGGTGTGTGTGGTGTGGGTATGTCTGTGTGTGTGTGTGTATGTATGTGTGTCTGTGTGTATGTCCGCGTACGCACACATTGCATGTATATGTATAAATTGCGTATGGAAACCTGTTTGGAAACCTGGCCAGAAAATGCAGGTTTAGGCTCTGGGTTAGCCTCCTGTCCTCTCCCCCCTACAGGACATGTTCTGATAGGAAACATCAGACTCCCACCTTTTTCACCTGTAGGCTACTGCAGTGGTCTGTGTTCATGTTGAGTGCTATTCTGATTTGTCTGGTTGCCACGTTAGCCATGCAAAGGATGCCCGCTTTTAATAAAGCAGGAGCCACTGAGAATTTCAGATCTGCTTCCAGTTGTATTCAGGCTACAAAGACTTTTCTGTTGACCTCTAACCCCGGCAGGTAATATAAAGAGGCCTTCCTCTCAAGCTGTGGTCTTGGTTCTGAGGTGTCTTCACTCACAGGGCTGTGTGGGTGATGCTTCCTTTCACATTCTGTTTCTGAAGCACTGTTACTCCCTTTGATCAATGAAATAATTACATCAGGGTAATTATTAATTGACTAACTTTTTCCAGCAGTAATTAATAACTTACACAATGGAAATGGTAGTAAATATAATACAAAGCAATTAGTAAAATAGTAATTTTCATTCATAATTATTTCAATTACATGGGAGCCAGCCTATTTCAAGCCGTCTCCACAGAGCTTCTAAAACTATTTCCAACTTGGAGGTAGTCTGGGAAGTTCTCTCCCACCTCTGCTTTAGTGAACAGGCAGAGGCATTCAGGAAGCTGGGTAGCTGGAAGGTATTAGACAGGATCTGGGCCCATTGGAAGTCTGGGATCTCAGGAGCCTGGTTTTAAAGAAAGACAAAGACAGAAGAAACCTATGGCTTCTAACAGGAACAACTAGATACTTGTACAATCTTACAGGGCCCTGCACTCAGACATCTATCTGTGCCCCCCACCCACACTCACACACACCTGACTAGTGCTCTGTGGGTGCCATCTTGAAATTCTTAATTGTTTTGTCATTGATTTGTGAGGTCCAGTGCAACAATGGAGCATATTCCAGAGCATTTCCCCTCTTCTCATAACATGCCTCCCAGCCACCAACTCCCCTAACCAATCACCTGATCCCACCCATCCTTCCCCTGTCCCTCCTACACAGTGGCTGCCACCTTCTTACACCACTTTCATAAGGTATTAGTACATGGCAGGGCCCACCAGCTCACCTGTGCCCTGGCATGGCAGCAATGTCCCGCTGCAAGCTATCTGCATGTTGGTTTGTCCAGTGGGTGACTGGGTGGGACTAAGTTTCTCCACACCCTGATCTAGGAGCCCAGGGTTTCTCCATGTGAAGGTCACAGTATCTCTAGAGTTCCCAGAGAATATAACATGAAGTAGCAAATAAAAATGCCTTGCCCAACTGAGAGACCAGCCAAGAGGCAGACTTAAGTCTTGTCAGGTGTAATGCTTGCCTTCTTCCTGCTGTTTGGACAGGGGGGCTCACATTTGCATTTTTTTTCTGAATATTTGTGGCTATTCTTTCCCCAGGGGTGAGGAAGGTAGTGGTTGTATTCACTGGCCATTAGGAACAGCCTGTCTTTAAAACAGCCCATCAGATTTTAAATCTTAATAAGGTATCTCTTTAAATTTCGTATCTCTTTTGTCATTCCAAGGTCACAAATACATCTTGTTCCTAGATGCAAACCCAGTGTGTGATAATATCTAATTAATGACTGTCCTCCTGGGAGGCTATCCTCCTTTCATTGAGAAAGAGAGAGCCTCCCTTTAAAGAGAGAAATTCTGATCAGAATGTCAAAGCTAAGTTTCCTTGGGGGGCACTCCCTGTCCACAAGGACTGTCTCCATGCTTCTTAGTCACCTGCACAACCAAGATCTGGCTATGTGTTTCCTCCCGCTGAGTGCATGCAGGCTGCAGCTGTGCCTGGTCCTCTTGCATGGGCTCAGCCCTGCTAGAAGGCTCTGTCAGAGAAGGTGAGGCTGGCCTGAGAGCTTTATGGGATTTGAACCTCATTTGGTGATGTCATTTCTGAGAACCATGTTGCTTACATTCCCAGTGATGGTGGAGCTTGGTGTCACAGAGCCCAGCCTCAGATTCTTTTACCTACATCTGGAAGGCAGAGCACAGCCGTCCATCAGCACCCACAGGGACTGGAACAGGATGCCCCTGCAGATACCCACACCTATTAATTCTCAGTTCCTCATATCTAACAGCAGAGTATGCTATAGAACTATCCACACACCCCCATGCACTTTACATTTTCTAGATCACTTGTGATCTGTGTCATAGTGGTAGTGATACGTAGCTACCATACCATACTCACTAGGGAATAAAAGGAAACCACTGTGTTCAGTACACATGTAGGGTTTGGGTGAATATTTTTTGATCACTGATTGGTTGGCTCTGTGGATGTGGAGTACCCATATGAACAGGGCTGACTATACCTACAGTAGTGGGAATGCAAGTATTTATCTAGACTCCTAGAGGCAGTGAAACCAGGAACTTGATGGCATATGCCAAAATGCTGTGTGATGCTCCTATATGCAAATATAGGAAGAAGATGTAAGGAAACATTTTATAGTCATATCCTAGTAACTGTAGTGAGTAGCTCACAACCTTTCTGCAGTAGTGGTCTCTGGCTTTTTTTTTTCCTGCTCCCCCCCCCCCCCTTACTCATCAACCTTCCTGGGGAATAGGAAAGGAATTTAAAATGGAAATTAACCTTAACTTGTAGATAGAAATTCTAGTATCTGTCAGCTTTGGGAATAAGTATTTAATATGAGCATCATATAGCTTTGTTTTGAATTAACTATGTATTGCTTAAAATCTACTAGAAGAAAGAAGGATCTTAGAAATCACATACTTAAAGCCCTTCCTATAAAAGATAAGGAAGTTGAGACCCACAGTATTTTTAGAGCAGCTAGCCCTAGAACTCAGCCATGCAGACCCTTGACCGAATGGCTTTGCCAGGGTCTTAGCCAGGATGGCCTTGTCAGGTTTACCCTGTCAGTTGTTGTCCTAATCTGTTTGCTGTGCTATACAGAGTTTCTGAGTTTTGGTTCTTTACAGTGAGAAGAAGTTTATGTGTCTCATGGATCGCTGGAAATTCCTAACAGCATGGTGCTGGCATCTAGCGGATATCCTCCAACTACATTGTAACATATTAGATGAGTGAGTGGAAAGGATGTGTGTATAACAAGGAACTAAGAGACCAGAGAATTGCCATCTATGTTCTTTTATAACAGTACTTTCTCAAGAGACCTAATCCAGCCCTTCAAGAGTGGCATTAAGCCATTACCTCAGTGTGAAGTGCCCCATGACTGAATGACCTTCCACTGCGTGCCATCTCTCAACATCAGCACACTAGGAACCAGGCATGCTCAGGAACCATAGGAACCACAGCAGTTCTGAGCATGTGGCTGATGACGTGGATTGTCTTGTTAACCCAGGTCTTGTTAGTGGAGGGACTGCCTGTGTGCAGACGATACCCGTGACTGGCTTCCTTAACAAAAACGTCTCTATCCACTCTACTCCACAACCAGCTCTTGGCAGGAGATCTGGAAGGACTAACTCTATCTGGACCTGAAAGCTGTGTGCTCCAAGTCCAAGCTAATGGTCAGTTATTCTAACCTTGTATGGAACTAGTTTAGTTGTGGGCAGGTGACAAAACTCAAGCCAGTGAGGCAGGAGAGGTGATAGTCTTAATAAGAAGCCAGACCAGAGTTTCCTTCCTCTGTACTGTCCACTGTGTATGATGGTCCTAGCCTAAACACAAGCCTAGGGCAGCAGTGAGAAACACAGAGAGTCCTCTGCTTCCTGGGTGAAGCCGCCGGGCCTTTGAATTGATGTGTCTGTCCTAAAACATTCATTCCCCTTGAGGCCTCTGGTTTTGAAACTTGTTTGTCCCCATTGTACCTTTCTTACTTGGTTATGCTCCCCAGTCCCTATTTGCAGATACAGTCTATCATCAATACTGGCCTCATCTGTATGGCACTTCCCGCAGACATTCCTGAGTAGCATGAACATCCTCACCCGGGAGCAAATCCAGCTTGGCTTATGACACCTAACGAGATCACAGCTTGAGCTGATTCAGCTGCAATTCTGGATCTCAGATTCTGTGGATAGATTCCCCTCAGCTTCCTATCCTTAAATCTTGTGCCCCTGACTGAGATGCAAGTTAAATGTCACATGGTGCTGACACTTAGATGCTGGCTTTATTTGCTTTAAAACACAAGAGGGACATGGAATTGGTTTGTTCTTGGAGTTCAAGTGAGTAGGAGGGTTTTCAGCTCCCAAACCTCATTTCAGAGAAAGATCCAGGCACCGGCATTGCTCGGGGCTCTAGGCCCCCTTTACCCTTGATTGGAGCTGTCAAGTTTTGCATGGGAACATCCAGGTCCCAGGATTAAAAGGGGAGACTCTGAGAGGCTCTGCCACAGGCTCATTTGCCAGGCATCGTGAACATTCACTCCATGCTAGTCATTTTTACAGGTCCCTTCCTGAACAGGCATGGTGGAATTCCATAGAATTATCAGATAGACATGTCACATGGGGAAGAACCAGGTCACCTCAGGCTGGATGGGGCTGTGGCTCATTGACAAAGGGCATTTTCTTATCTTTTTAAAAAAGTTTATTTATTTTACATACCGGTTGTAGCCCCCTCCCTCTCTTTCTCTGGGTCCCACCTTCCCACCCCCTTCTCTTCAGAAAAGGGGAGCCGTCCCCCCATCCCATCCCACCCCAGCACATTGAGTCGCATCAGGACTGAGAGCTTCTTCTTCCCTTGAGGCTATTCACCACAGCCCAGTTAGGGGGAAGTGACCAAAAAGCAGGCATCAGACTCCTTGTCAGAGACAGCCCCTGTTCCACTTGCTAGAGGACCCACATGATGACCAAGCTGCCCATCAGTTACATATGTATTGGGGGCCTAGGTCCAGTTCATGCATGCCCTTTGAATGGTGGTTCAGACTCTGTGAGCCCCCATTGGCCTAGGTTAGCTATCTCTGTTGATCTACTTGTGGAGTTCTTGTCCCCTCTGGGTCTTTCTCTCCTTCCCCTCATTCTTCCACAAGGCACCTCAAGCTCCTCCTAATGTTTGATCCTCTGCTGCATGGAGGTTCTCAGAGGACACTTATGCTGTGCTCCTGACTGTAAGCATAGCAGAGTATCGTTAAAAGTGATAGGGGTTGGGTCTCTCCCTTCAGGTAAGTCTCAGGTTGGTTAGATGTTCCCTCAATCTGGTCTATCTTTATCCCTGCACATTTTGTATACAGGGTAAATTTTGGGTTGAAGATTTTGTAGGTGGCTGGTGATCCACTCCCTTCACTAGAAGTCCTACCTAGCTAGAAGGAGGCCTCTTCAGTCTCTGTAACCTCCACTGCTAGGAGTCTCAGCTAGAGTCACCCCCGTGTCTTCCCTAGGCCCTACCCTGTCACCAGTCTCCACCTTGTCTCAGAAATGCCCACCCCTTAATTTCCTATCTTTCTCCCATCCCGCTCCCCTCCCACCCTGCTCTCCCCATAACTAACCTCCCTCCTTTCCTTCCTCTCACTCTCTTCTACCTGGTTCCCTCTCTTCATCCACTTCAACATCTATTCTGTTTTGATGTAATCCCTTTTTGAATGAGATCCAAACGTCCTCCCTTGGGCCCTCTTAGTTACTTAGCTTGTTTGGGTCTGTGGATTGCTGTATGGTCATCCTGTAGTATATGGCTGGTCATCCTGTAGTATATGGCTAGTATCTGCTTGTGAGTGAGCACATACTATGTGTGTCATTCTGGTTCTGGATTACCTCACTCGGGATAATCTTTTCCATCCATCTGCCTGTGAAATTCATGATATCTTTGTTTTTAATAGCTGAGTAGTATCCCATTGTGTAAATGTACCACATTTTCTTTATTAATTCTTCAGTTGAGGGACATCTAGGTTGTTTCCAGTCTTGGCTGGACTACATATGAGTTTTTACCCAAATGAAAGTAAAAGTGTACTTTAAATATAAGTCAGAGCACCAAACAATGGCTTTGGGTCTTGGCCCATCAGAGTGACAACATCCCTCACCACATCCTAAAAAGAAAAGCCTGTGAATCTAAATGGAAGGTCATTCCACATGCAGTAACAATTCAGGGTTATCCCAGAACACAGTCACAATGCAGGGCTAACCCAGATACAGTAACAATGCAGGGTTTTCCCAGAACACAGTAATGTGTATTTCTTAACAAATGTCAATAGTCAGACAGTAACACCATAAATTCGAGGTTCTTAAACTCAGGGTTGCTTTGGCACTCTTGAGGCAAATTCCCTAGGCCCTGGCACCTATCTCAGCTGGAAGAGGAGAGCATTATAAAGGATACAGACCCAGAGGTGACATCACTGCTCTCTAGTGTCGGAAACTAGTGGTCAAGCCTAAGCCCTCAAGCCCTTTTCAAACTGTCATCTGGACACAGCCTTGTATTCCCAGCAGGACTCTGTGCACAGTTCAGTGGCCTGAGCCTTATCTCTGGACTCTGGTTTGTGTCAAAAATGTCCCAGCTGCTACAATAGCATCAGAAGTAAAAGACACATAATATATGTTCAGGTTTATGGACCTTGTATATTACTGAATTTCTCTCCTGTCTACTTTTATCCTTCCCTGAGGCCAGCAGAAGGTTCTGGGGCCCTTTGGGACATGCGTAGTCTTCTTTATGGCCTTTACCTCCACCGAAGCCATACCCAGCTGCTGTTCCAGGAAGGAGCCACGCCGCCTGCCTGCTCATCACCTTTTCCACATCCTGTGCCAAGCATGCCCAGGATTGGGCACTCTCGTGTGCTAACCCATCCTACTCTTTTCTTTTAACCTCAGTGTACCATCATCTATAGTGAAAAAGCAATCTAGGGAAGCATGCGATCAACACTTTGATTTAAGAGCTATAACGACCATATACTTAGAAAATAAAGCAAGCGGAAAAACTGCTGATCGCTTGCAAGCATGAGTGTGATACACAGTAAAGTGATCATCCCAGACTTTGCCACCACTAATAAAAAATAGCTGAGGTTAGCCTCCAACTCAGGAAGTTTGTAACAGCATCATAAAACCTGGAAATGTAGAAAGAAGCTAAGCCACAAAATATTAGAATTATGATATAAATTAATATCTGCATCTTCAAAGAATAAAACAAAATAAAATCAGCAAACAGAGCCATGGTAGGTGACTCACACCTGTTGTCCCAGCACTAGTACTAAGGCAGGAGGATTGCTACAAATTCAAGGCCAGCCTGTGTTACACAGGAGAGAAAAATGTAGACCAAGGGACAGAGGGCCAAACAGGGACCCATAGGACTATAACTAAAAAAATAAAAATAAAAGCCATGTTACTAGAATCCCCAAAGGAGTGGAAAAAAAGTGTAGAGCTGAAATCTACTTCAGAACGTATCCAAACTAAAGATGAATTTTCAAATTTTTTCAATTTTTAAAAATAAATAAACCTATAGTTTCCAGCAGTTAAGTGAACCCCAGGTAGAATGAAGTCAAAGAAATCCAGGTGGTGTCACATGGACTGGTCACTGTTCTCGATGCTGTGATGAAGGATGTGGCAGTATGAGCTTGAAAAAGGAAGGTTCTTTGGGGCTCGTAGCTTGAGGAGACAGTCATCCTTCAGTAGCAGGGAGGTACAGGAGAGGCCAGCTGAGCTCTGGACCAGGAAGATGAGGCAGCTGGTCAGTGTGCACAGTCAGGAAACAGAGATGGACGCTTGCCACCCCCCCATTCAACCTGGGGCCCACATTCTGCATGGATCTTCTCTCCTTGGCCCTTCCGGAAACACCCTAGCACATGCAGAGGTGTGTATACAGCAACAGTCAGACGGCACGGCACAGTCAAACTTACAACAGCAAAAGACAAAGTCCTGCGTTGAGACATGCAGCACGGTCATTGGGATGCTGGCCTGGCATGCCTGAAGCCTGGGTTCACTGGCCAGCACCACATGAACCTGCAGTGTGCTGGGGCACACACTTGTAACCCCATCTCTCAGGAGGCAGAGGCTGAAGGACTGGGATGTCAGAACCATCCTCCTTAGCTGTGTAATAAGTCTGAGGCCTACCTGGGCTACATGAGACTATCTTTAAGAAAAAAAAAAAAAATTTGGGCTGGAGAGATGGCTCAGCGGTTAAGAGCACTGGCTGCTCTTCCAGAGGTCATGAGTTCAATTCCCAGCAACCACATGGTGGCTCACAACCATCCATAATGAAATCTGGTGCCCTCTTCTGGCCTGCAGATACACCTGCAGACAGAACACTGTATACATAATAAATAAATCTTTAAAAACAAAAAAAAGAAAAAAAAATTTAAGCAGTGAAAGACAAATACAAGACATGTAGGGAAATAGTTCAAGCCGTTTCAGTGACACTGGACTCTGAATCTATGGAGACCTCAAGGAAGTCACACATCTTTTTTAACTTCTGAAGAAGAAAACTGTCAATCTGTCACTCTGTAGGCAGAGAAACCCTTCAGGAATGACAGACACTTCATAAAGAAAACTAGCAGATTCGCCCTAAAGGCTAAAGACTGCTGAAGGAGGGCCTTCAATAAGGGAAGAGGGGACCTTGATGTACCCAAAAAACAGAAGAAGAAGAAGAAACGTGAAGCATGATTGTAGGAAGTGTCCTCCCTTGGTCATTCTTACGTATTTGTTTGTTATTCTTTGACAAATGTATGGGTGCATAGGATGGGCCTTAATCGTTTCTATCAGACATTTCACCTTGTAGACTTTCGAAGCTGCATCTGATAGTCGAACCAACATTAGAAACGCCACTCCCCTGATTTGACCATTAGAAATAGTGACCACATGTACTGAAGCATCATCACCCAGTTCATAAGGATGCACAGCTATTAGGTTTCAACTAAACTTTTAATTTAAAAGAAATAAAAATTAAATAAAAAAAGAAAGAGGTGGCCATATTAGTGCCAAGTAAAGCCAACTTAAAAGCAAAATAAATTACTAGGGACTGAGTACAACGTAACGACGACATAACGTAGTAATAAACGCATCCATTCCCCAAAGAGGTTAATACCAAACAACAGCACAAATACATAGAAAATGGAGAAAAGGGTTCAAGATCCAGAGAGGTGGCTCAGTGGTTAGGAGCCCTGGCTGCTGTTCCAGAGGACCTGGGTTTCATTCGCAGCACCCACATGGCAGCTCACAAATGCCTATAGTTCCAGTTCTAGGGGATCCCATTCCCTCTTCTGGCCTCTGAAGCCACCAGGCGTGTGTGGTGCACAGACATACTTGCAGACAAAAACCTCAAATAAATGAAATGAAAAAAATTTTTAAGTGTTTAAGTAGTTTGAAAGTATCTTTAAAAGGAAAACATGACACTTGTTATACCATTTAGTCATCACATTCCTTGACATCATTCATAGAGAAATGGATATTTAAATCTGAACAAAACCCTATACAAAAATGTTGGTAGCCACTTTATTTTTATTAGCACAACACTAGAAACAACCAAAATGTCCCTCCATGGGCAGATGGTTAAATGACCATGGAGTACCACTTAGCAACAAGGACCAGACTACTGATCCATACTCAGTGACTTGGATGGGTCTCAGAACACATTGTGGTGATTGTATTTTAAAGGGGCCCATTTCCAAAGGACACACTCATAGGTAAGGTAATTGGAATCAATCTGATTTCCAAAAGGGCTGACACTGTGTAAAGTGTATCATCTACAAAACAACAGTTTTAGAGCTGAGAACAGATCAGTGGTTGCCAGGGACTGGCATGGCTCGGGCAGAGGCCGAGAAGGAGCTGTGGTCTGAGAGGACCATAGGTAGTGTGGCGATGGAACCCCCACGTGTTGACAGGGTCCAAGCTCACTACTATACAGCACAGAGCTGTAGTCACGTTGTGTCATTGTCATTTTCTAGCTTGATATTTTGATCCTCTTATTACCTAGAATGTAACCAATAGTGAAAACTGGGTAAAGGACACTTGGAAGGTCACTGGACTATTTTTACAGTTTCCAGTGAACCACTAATTATCTGAAGATATAGTCCTTTTTTTTTAATAAGTCAGAAGCTGGAGAGATGTCTCAGTGGTTAAAAGCAGGAGTTAACAGCTTGGATCTCACCACCTACATCAGACAGAACACCACTGTCTATAATTCCATCTCCAGAGAATCCCATGCCTTCTGGCCTCTATGTGCACCCATACACACAAGGCACTGGTACTACACACACACAAATTAAAACAAATAAGCAGGCCATGGAAGTAAGTCTGCTGTTCTTGCCTGCTTGTCCACATCCCTGAGGTGGTGAAATATTAGCTGAGTGTCTGTCAGTCTGTCCTCTCTGACTGGAACCACCCAGACTTTCAGAGTGCTGACAGGACGTCAGCTGTGACTCTCAATCTTGTGAGCTGGTCTACACATGCTTCTCATTGCTGCAATGCAGCGAAACCTGCTGTTAAAACTTCACATTAGTACCAGGATTTTCAAATCAGGAGAATTGATGCAACCATTGGGACTGGGAGCTTCCTCAGGAAAGGCTAAACATCTTACACCCCTAGACTCCTGCATCTGTTTAGCAGAGAGATACTGGAGAGGGGACACAGTAAGCCCAAGCCATCCAGTCTCCCAGCTTCCCCACTGGGGAGCCCAGGGTCCAATATTATACCACCGGACATGAGGCGTCCTGCCTACATACTTCACTCTTCTATGCCACTTACTGTAATGTTAGGTTTTCAATTTTCAACCTGTTATGCAAATGGAAACTTAATGGAATCTTAGGCATCCCCATAGTATCAGAAAAAAAAAAAACTGTGGGGGCAGGGTGTACCCCTCTCGAGGTACTACGTTTATTTAGGATGTGCTTAAGGCAGGCCTTCTGTATGACCGCAATAGTCTACGGATTGTGACCCTTAGTGTTGTCGGTAGCTCAGTGAACAGTGTCTTCAGGGTCAGGGACTCTATGGTCTTGAGATAGTGTAGGGTCCAGACCTTAGATCAGAGAAATAGGAACAGCAAATGCTCTGTTGCTACCTCTGGGGTTATATCCAGATAAATCATCATAAGTTGTCAACAGTATAGATTGTTAACATATTAATTCTTCAAACACTACCAAACCATGGAGTCTTGGTTATCTCCCTTGTGGTAACATCACTGCTGACACCCAATTCAAATACTGAACCCAAATTCAGCATTTCATGTGCATTGTCTACTGAGTGCATACTGCTGTCACACCACCATTAAATCCAAACTCCGGAGTCAGGCACCCATCATAAAAGGGCTGTGTGTGTCCCAACTCCCGATTCCAGGGGAGTTGTCAGCCTCTTGGCTCTTACAAGCCAAGTGTGAAGAAAAATATCTGAGTCCTTGGTTCTCCCAGATGTTTTAAAAAGCAAACTAATAGTTATCCCAGTAAAATTGCCACTTAAAATCGGTTTCCTTATTTAAGGTAGAGAAACGTAGACATGCAAGGCCACCCCGCCAACCAGTTTCAGATCAGTGATTGTGGCATCATCATCCTGGGCTGGTGTGTCTCATCCTTGAAGAAGAGTGATGATAAAGGAAGGCAGCGTGTGACTATGTAATGGGCACATCCCGGGAATGAAAGCCCCTCTTCTGCCTTCCGCCTGTGGTATAGGCCATAGGAGTTCCACTCGCACTGAGGGCTGGGCTGCACCTCACAGTCTGTGCAATGTGAATCCAAACAAGTAGCGTGCAATGAACGATTGAGCGCATTGACCATAATTTTATAGAACTGATCAAAATAATCTTGTTCGCCTTTACTTCCTGCTGATCTTAAAACAGCTGCCATGTAGAGCAGGGTTTGCTCTACCTAACCCTGCCACCTTTGAATACAGTTCCTCATGTTGTGGTGACCCCCCCAGCCATAAAGTTATTTTCATCGCTACATCAAAACTGTAACTTTGCTTCTGTTATGAATCGCAACGTAAATATCTGTGTTTACGGATGGTTTTAGGCGAACCCTGTGAAAGGGTTGTTTGACCCTCCCCCAAAAGGGGTCACTACCCACAGGATAAGAATTGCTGTTCTAGAGTATGGTGAGGAGACATGTCAGAGTATGTGGAGCTTCGCTTTGGTTATGTTTTTGTTGTTTTTGATGGTGTGTGTGTGTGTGTGTGTGTGTGTGTTTGCACGTGCATGCACATCCATCCCAGGATTGTAGGGGCCAACCAAAAAACTATTAATGTGGATTCCAGATGTTCGTGTTCAGCTGAATCCAAATACTGCCCCCCCCCAACAATAATCTCATTCATAGTAGCCATCTCTGTTCAGCCAACTGGAAGGTAGATTTTCATCATGAGGAAAGAGATATATTTTAGTCCTCTCCCTTCTCCTCTCCACCTGAAACCCCAGATTCCTGCCTTGATACAGACATGGTAACAGGCCAGAAACAAAAATCTCTGCAGCTGAGACAAGGCGTGAACCTGCAGATGTGGTCTAATGTTGAAGATTTCAGGCAGATAATATGTGTGGACCCGTGCATGACATGAGATGAAAACCAGTAGGGGCGTTTATGTTCGGACTCCAGTCAGTGTCCCCTAAATGCCATTCAGAACGGTCCTTTTTTTTTTTTTTTTTGTCAGATTCCCTGAGAAGGTTTCTTTCCTGTGGCTTCTGTGAGAGAAGCCAGACTCCAGCCCCAATGAAGAGGAATTTATGAGATTACCTTTAGACTCAACATTCTGAAGTTTAAGGTGTGGGTGAAGAGGTCCTAATCCTATGTCCAGGCTCCTTGGCACTTGAGACCATAAGCCCTAAGGAACTCGCAAGCTGCATCCTTTACAGAAGTTGGGATGAAGTTGAAGCCGTGGTCACAGTTGGAAAGTGGCAAACAGACTGTTGCTAATTCAGTACTTGAAAAATGGCCAGCCTTCTCTGAGTTTAGAATTTGACTTGAGAGATGTTTCAGTTCCATTACACAGACGCCGGGAGAAGGCTGGATAGTGTGTGAGCAGTGACATATTCTTTTGACATCCACTCTTTGGTGGATATGTGATATCTGAATTTTGGGTGTTAACGAATTACCATTTGAAAGTATGGATCGAATTTTCCTGTTAAGCATACAGGGATGATGTGCCCATGTGTGTGGTTATCGGGCGTCAGCTGAAGAAGATGCCATTTCTATCTGTTACAAGAGTGATTTTATAAAAGGTAGAATGTATAAACGTGTTATGAAGGACTTGGGACTCAAAAGCTACTGTTCACCCACCATGCCAGCATCCATAATGACTACAGCGTTGAACTCTATAGTGGGAAAAAAAGAGTGAAGCAACATGTTTAACAGTCCCAAAATCTGTGGAAGCTCCAGCCGGCCATGAAGGCTCACAGCAGAACCCTGTGGCCTTCCTTCAGCCTCCTTGGAATCAGACATTTTCCTCTAAAGCAAAGATAAAGCTATTTTGACAGTTTACAAAATATTGTGAGGTTTTTGAATTTTCTTGAATTTTTGTAGATTTCTAGAGTCAGAGATGCATTTGAAAAGCCATCCTCAGAACAGCAGCAACATTGAAATCAGCGTGAGACTAGCACATCAAGCCAGTGCCCAGTGACGGAAGGGCACTGTTTGCTCTCCGTTTATTTCTGGGTCTACGTTTGTCTGATTTGGCTGCTTTGGGCCTTGGTGGTTGTCCTTTGAGTCCAGGTCCTGTTTGACAGATGTGCACAGACTGTGCCTCTCCTTTCCTTTGCTAGGATGGCAGCCTGCTGGTGTTTCCTGTTTGCTCATTTGGCTTTCTTTCCCTTTCCTTCCTGGGGGGCCTGGTGGGCTGGCAGCTCCGTGGTCCAGCAGACCAACTGCAGAGGTTCCGTGCCATCCAGCAAGGGCAGCAGCAGCGGCAGCAGCAGTTCCTCCAGCGACTCGGAAAGCAGCAGCTCCGGCTCCGACTCAGAGACAGAGAGCAGCTCCAGTGAGAGCGAGGGCAGCAAGCCTCCACACTGCTCCAGCCCCGAGGTAGGCTCAGGCTCTGGCTCCTAAGCCAGTGAGTCCCCAGCCCTGGCTTTCATCCTGCCTGCCTACCCACCCACCCTCCTGCTGTCCCCAGCCTGGAACAAGCTGTTGCCCTTTGGGGCTCAGCTTTATTTCCCACTGTGTCCCCTCCTCCCTGCCTCATGATGACATTGCTTCCTTTCAAATACAAAGCATCAGCTTTTACTGTCTAACAATCTCTGTTCAGCTTCCAGAAATTTCCACACATGCTGTTTACATCACTGACAGAAAATAATCCATGGCTGCGGTCTCTCCCCCTCAGGGTCATCCCAGGCAATAACCAGGCAGAGAACTTTGTCACTTGGGAAGTGTGACCTGCCATAAATAACAGGGCGAAGAGTTCTATGCATTGGGCATGCTTAGAATCTTACCTTTCCGCAGTTTGTTATGGGTCAGAAGAACAAGGGCTATCAATATTAATAAAACCTCCTTTACTGTGTTTTCTTTGTGAAAATATAAAGAGGAAAATTAGCATCCACCTACAAATAATAATGAAACCTTTTACAGCTGTGATCGGTATCTAAAGGGAAGATTTAGTTGCCTCATATAAAAGCATTATAAGGTACCAATAAAAACCATAGCTGTTTCTACTTTCAGTGGAAAGAGGGAAACTAAACAGTCATTCCGAGCCCAGAAATTCCTGGGTGAAGGCTGAGAACTGGGTCCTTAGACCTGTGAACCTGAAGGGTGGGCTTTGGTTTCTAAATAATGAATAAAACAGTTTCCTCCTGAGAATATAAACAGTTGACGTCACTGTGGATTTGAGGGGGAAAGGCTTTGCTTACAACCTTCTGTGACATGTAAGGGACAAAGTCCTAAATATGCAGGCCCACACATGGAAAGTCCAGCTGTGAAAAGGGAGCACTTTGTAGGGCACGCACACCCGGCGTCACACCTATGCCACACCTGGAAATGGTTATGTTCCAATTCCAAGTGCTCCGAGGGCTTCTCACACCTCTGAAGCTTTTGTTTTTATGTCCCCACACCCCCCTTCCCTCTTCGGCACCTTTCTGCTTCATAGCAAACTTTCCATTTATCCTAAAATATGCCACCGCACCAGTGTTTTCTCTCCTTTCCAGAGTACCCACATGTCTGCTCAGCTATCTATGTGTCTTCTGTATCTGCTTCTATCCAGATACATAAGAGCAAAGGCCTTAGCAACACTAACCTATTTATTTCAACCTGACTTCCCAGAAACCAAGCCACTCTCCCCTCTCTCGTTATTCATTTATGCCTATGAGCATTCAGTGTTCATTCGATAAGCATTTGTTGGCCATCAGCCACAGTGCTTGGTGCTTGGCCTGGGAATGTAGCAGTTACATCACAGAAAACGGCCTGTCTGCTCTGAGCTAACATTCCAATATCTGAAATTAAAAAATACAGGAGTTAAAGAGAATAAGACACATGAGGCACTTGAACTTTATCAGTAGCCACCTTGTACTACAGTTTGTTGTCAAGAATATCGAATTATAGAAGAAATAACAGAGCTAGGGTTATAGTCACTGCTAGAGAACTTCCCTGGCATGTACAAAGCCCTGGGTTCAATATCCAGGAAGAAAAAAGAGAGATGAGAAGAAGGGAGAGGATGGGAGGAGTGTAGAGAAGATGACAGAAAGTGCTGGTTTCCAGGACAGTGCAAGAGCCAGGGGTCAGGGTGAACTGAAGGGGAGAAGTCCAGGAAGGGCCTCCTATGGGTGGGGGTGAGCTGAAGGGGAGGGCTCTAGGAAGGGCCTCCTATCCAGGTCCTTCTTTGTAACTTTACTAGTTAAAATCACAAATAAAGAGTCTTGTTTTCAGACTGAAACACGTATCCTGGGGCTCCTGGGTTGCCAAGAGTTTTGCTTGAGAGCAGCAGGGCACTTTCTAACAGCATTAAGCCTGGAATTCCAGGTGATGGATAGAGGCTCTTGTCCTTTCTTTCTGAAAATCTCAGAGGTCCCTGGCTAAAGAGGGGGAACCTCTGATATTTAAATTCTTAGAGAGCATATAAGGTTTCCACTTCCTTCCTTCCTTCTCTGTGTGGAGGCTGAGTATTGCATTAGCCACACACCCAGTGTTCCTTTCTGCCGGCAAGGGACATATGTACTTGTCATAATAAGACTCAGATTTTTTAGCCTTTTTTCCTAAGGTTAGTGCAAACACATGGGCTGTATGTGGGGATGGACATTTTGTAGGAAGGTGAACATCACATTGCTAGATAGCAGCTTCTCTTAGAGGTGACTGGCCTAGCTGCCTGTCAGACAGCACGGAGCCATGTATCACAACCTCACATGATAGGCCAGCTCCTGATAGCCACACTCCTCAGTCCACTGCTCAGACCCACTTCTGCTCCCTCAGAGCAAACAGCCTTGATCCCCTCTTCTCTTCCAGACCATCCTTCCATGAGAGTAGAGGAAGAGGAAGCATTCATTTCTGATGTACTTCCATTCTTCCACTATGCTAGTGCTTAGAAAACCCCCTGTGCCCCCCTCAGGCTCCTAAGAACCATTCTTTATGGACATGACTGCCGAAAGCCCCTTCATCATATATGAATCACCCCAGCATGACCAGGCCAGGTTAGAGACCTAACACAGGAAAGCCTGTCACATGCACATGGCTGTTGAATCCCCTCTGGGCTGGCCTATGCTGGACTGTTCACAGCCTCATTTTTTTTTCCACTTGGTTTTTCTTTCATGGGTTTTCCTGGCATTAGGCAATTGCTCTCTCATGTCAGTGTTTCTTGGAGTTGGAGCTGCTTTTCCATGCAGCTGCCATGTTGACAGCACATAGGGTTTCCTGGCCCAGGGTTCCCAGGGTCCCTACAGAAAGACCCTGATCACTTCATATGAGTTCTTGGATAAAGCAGGTTAACTCTGTGTCTTTATATTGGATACCTCCAGACCTAGTATTGTTTTTCCATTGTAGCTATTCTCCAATGTATCTGACCGTGACAGATCTTCAAGGAAGACCTGAACAGAAAATACTTGTTAGAAAAGAACAGTACAGATTCCCCTTTCCAGTGGGCAGAAATGTGAAGCACGTTACTCATGGTAACGGATGCACAGCCTCATGTTACTCACTTTCCTCTGGGGCACGTGGCAGTGTGTGATGTAAAGGAGTCATTGAAGTGGGGACGTGCATGAGAGCTTGTACATGAATCGTACAGAAGATTGATCAGGGAAGGGAGCTGTGGTCGTGCGCACGAGGCAGTGAGCCACCAGAAAACAGACGCAAGCCCTGGGCAGAAACCTCAGGAACACCTCAGGACATGGGGTGTCATCCACGCATGGCTGTGGGAGAGGATCTGAAGTCTCGGGCTTTACCCTCCCCCTCACCACCTATCATTTGAGCTTCCGTGACCAGAATGGCCTCCCCTCCACTGTGGCAGCTACAGCCCTCCTCCCCAGTCCACAAGGAACAAAAGATATAGATGGAACAAAAGGTATAGATTGATTGATAGTTTTTGTGTTGAGAGCAAAAGAATAGCCATCAAGCTCCCAGACCTGGCATGACTGTTGCAAGGCAGTAAAAAAGACCTGATCCCAGCCTGAAAGACGTGTGGACTATGTGGAAACTACAGGTCACATATCCATGAAACAAACACCAAAAGACTGTGCTGTGGGTGCAATAGGGACCAGCAGACAGTGTTTGCAAGAGCCATGTTTCCTCTAAAAAGCATACCTGAAGACTCTCATTTTAGGTGCAGGATTGACATTTCTCAAAAGAATAAGATCCTTTCATCAGGCATCTCAGAGTGTATTGGAGGAGGGGAGGCAGCTCGTGCAGAAAGCCCTCTCTACTCCTGGTAGGCAAGTGTGAGGTTAGTCCTGCCTGGGAGCCATTCAGCCTTGGCATATCTACCACTTAGCCTTTCTAAGTCTCATCTACAAGTTAAAGATAACATGTCTTATCTGTAAAGTTGCAGCCGGGCGGTGGTGGCGCACGCCTTTAATCCCAGCACTTGGGAGGCAGAGGCAGGCGGATCTTTGTGAGTTCGAGGCCAGCCTGGTCTACAAAGTGAGTCCAGGACAGCCAGGGTTACACAGAGAAACCCTGTCTCGAAAAAGAGAAAAAAAAAAAGATTAAGTTGGATGACATATGCAAAGTTGGAGGCACAATGTAGGTGCTCCAGCAGTGATAAATGAGCCCAAGACGATGGGTCTTGAATGCCAGTCTGGGAATTTGGATTTTGTCTGAAAGGCAGTAGGCAGTAGGAGGTCATTGTAGACCCTTGAGAAAGGGAACGTGATTTAGTGATGAGTTGAAAATGACACTTCAGACTGATTTGTTCAGCTGGGAAGCACAAGGGAAAAAAATGACCTTGAGTACATCTGGCAATGGGCCCACCCTAAATGTATGAAATTCTCTATCATGGTCCTGCTCTGAAGTTCCAGTATGACTCTCCCCTCACACAGCTGTGTTTGGGCTACGAAAAGTCTTCCATGTTGTCTCACACTAGAGCTGGGAGCTGTGGAAACCTGGGGTGGATGGGGGACCTAGTGTCAAACACAGTGAAGAGTAGCATGAATTCTGTGCTGTGTCTAGTGGTTGAGTCCTCTCTGTCACACACGTTGTTCTGTGAGGCCCCGTGTGCTTCCACATACCACTTCCTTAGGGACACTGAAGTGTGACACAAAGCATTTAAGGGAGACAAACGTGGAAGCCTTGGATGTTTGTCTTCAAATTAGCTTTCAGAAGGCTGTAGCTGCAACTCAATTCATAGACTGTACATGAGGCCCTGGGTTCAATTCCCAAGACTGTATCAACCAGGTGTGGTAGTGCTCACATGGAACCCTAGCCCTTGGGAGGTGGAAAAAAAAGAAGGTCAGCAGTTCAAGGCCACTCAAGGCTATTTGCTAAGTTCAAGGCCAACCAGATTCTGTCTCCAAAAGGAAATAAATGTAGCTTTCAGGTACTCCCAGCTGACCTCTGGGAAGGTGTAGGAACCCTCTTGGCAAGAAGCTTTTCTGTGTTCCTATCCGTCCAACTGCTGGAAGGTAACAGCTCCAGTACCCCAATCCAAATGCTCTGAAATCTGCAGCTTACTGAGTGCTACCATGAAGCCACAGATGGAAAACCCCACAGCAGAACACTTGGTTCCATGTACAAATTTACTTTAAAAACTGCAAAATTACCACCTGCAAGTGAAGTGCTCACTTCAGGAGGGTGAGCCACTGCGGGTGAGCCACTTTATGTGGTTCATCAACCGGAACCACATAAATCCAGTCATGGTAACTCATCTCTGCAGTCCTAGTGAGTCAGGAGGCAGGCACAGGAAAAGCCATGGAAGGAACTGAGCAAGCCGGCTAGCCATGGGCAACAGCAACAATGACAGAGACCCTCCTTCAAACAAGGTAGAAGATACAGAAGATGACATGTGAGGTTGTCTCTGACTTCCACATGCATGCTGTGATGTGTACTCAGACACACTTAAGCATGTACACACACCACAAACAATCAGAAAGAATGAAGTTTAATGACGTCTACATTTATACTTGGGTTCTATCTCTAAATTATCTCATAATTATATACAAATATTCAAAAATAACATAAGTTCCAAGCATTTGGAATAAAAGAGACTCACTGATATTATCTGCTAAGAGCAACCAGCAGGATGTCCCCACTCCCTGCCACAGCTGTCCTTGGTGGACACATACTAGGTCAGTTCCTGCTGGCTCCATGCCCTGACGTCATCCAAGCTTCCCATCTCCCTGAGCTGTGTGCCCTCACCTCCTGCAGGCCTGTCTAGCAACCTAGTGTCTCAGACACAGCCCTCCCTTGCCCACTTAGGTCTGTAACTACACCCAGGGCTCCAGCTCTGCTGTCAATATGTGCCTCGTTGGGGAAAAAATACATCTTGATACACCAAGGATTTTAGAATTAGGATTTTAGAATTTCTCATGTTAGAAACGTCTTTCTCTCACATAGAAGAACCTGACTGATTTGCCTCTAGGCTTATGACAAGTTTGAAACACAAAGCTAAGAGGCCAGAAGTGGATATCAGGGGTGTGGTTGTTTGCCTAGCAAGTGCAAGGCCCAGTGTACCATCACAATGATAGATGGTTGACTGACTGGTGACAGATGAGTGACAGGTAGGTAGGTAGATAGATGGATGGACGGACAAACAGACATACAAATAGATAATGGGTAGGTAGGAGATAAATGATGAGTACAGTAGGTAGATGGGAAAATGATAGACCTGACTCAGAAAGACACTCTTGTTCTAGGCCAGTAGTTCTCAACCTGTGGGTCTTGACCCCCTTGGGGATCAAATGACCCTTTCTCAAGGGTCACCTAAGACCACCAGAAAACACAGATAATATTTACATTATGATTCACAACAGTAGCAAAGTTACTGTTAAGAAGTAGCAGCGAAAATAATTTTATGGTTGGGGGTCACCACAACACAAGGAACTGTATTAAAGGGTCACAGCATTAGGAAGGCTGAGAACCATTGTTCAAGGCTAGTGTCTGGTCCCTGAAGCAGTAGATGCCATGGATTCAGAGAGAAGAGACCATACTGAAATATTAAGGAAATAATTACTCTGATTCTTCGGGTATTTGCCCCATTGTCACTCATAGTCACAAATTGGAAATTTATGACTGAAGTTCAATGCCTCTCAAAAGACATCTTTTCTAGTTTACTAAATGTTAGCATTACAAAAGTGAGCTTTTATTATAAATCAGCATTCTCTGTAAATTCTTAATTTTTTAACCTATTTGGAACATAAATCCTTACAGACTCAACTCAAAACTGTAAATCAACCCAGTTTTTCCTATTCTGTTTCAGGGTGTTCCTTGTACCCTCTCCATGAGCTGATCTGTACCCAAGATTTGCTCTAAGTTAGCAAAAATTTCCCCAGGAGTGGTTTCTGAAGTCATCTGTATGCAGACATTTCTAGCAGAGCGTGGTAGAAGCAGGCTGAGGGTAGACTGAGTTAGACTGCCAAGGCATACAGGGCACACCGGGTCCCTTGAAAACGGTGTTGTCTGCCTCCCAGATGCTGCTTTTCTCATTGAATACCTGGGGCCTACTTGCCTTCTCCACATAAATTATATGCCAATTCAGGGGCGGGTTCTGGGCTCAAAGATCTTCCCAAATGTGACAAGTCAAAATAAGTTTTAACGCTCAGGGCCTCCCAACTATTATTTCCCAGTTAAGTTCACAGAATAATCTCAAATTTAATCTCAAATTTAGGTGTATATGTACAAATATATATATGGATTGCTATATCTGCAATGCCCCCAAAGTTCTAGGGGTGAGCTGGGGAGGTGCTGTCCTGTCCTGTCGTTTTATTAAGTGGGCTTTACACTGCTTTGTGGATGCGGATGTGTCAGGGGCCAGCTGGGCATCCTCTGTACCAGCGGAGGGCTGCCCCACATACACATACTTGGGCTTTTCTTTTGTTTGTTGCCACCCCATTCAATTTTCTTTTGCTTAGCAGAGAACGTCAAGATCAAAACAACCAGGTCCCCTTTTAAGCGAGCCTGTTATAAAAGCTGTTTTGTTTGTCCCGGGTTTTCTGTTTCAGGCCGAACCCGCGTCCTCTAACAAGTGGCAGCTGGATAAATGGCTAAACAAAGTGAATCCTCACAAGCCGCCGATTCTGATCCAAAATGAAAGCCACGGCCCGGAAAGGAATCAATACTACCCGCCGGTGAAGGATGAAGGGCAGGACTGCGGAAAACTTCCTGAGATCTGCCAAGCCAGCCTGAGGGACAAGGAGCTCAAGGCTGCCTGCAAGGAAGAGCAGCGGCCGAGGACTGCAAACAAGGCCCCTGGCAGCAAAGGTGTAAAGCAGAAGTCCCCACCCGCTGCAGTGGCGGTGACCGCAGCCGCCCCAGCACCCGTGGTGCCCAGCGCACCCGCCGAGAGCGCGCCTGCGCCCACCCGGAGGTCAGCGGGCAAGAAGCCCACTAGGCGCACCGAGAGGACCTCAGCCGGGGACGCCGCCAACTGCCACCGGCCGGAGGAGCCCGTGGCCCCAGAAGCGTTGGGGGCGAGCGTGGTGGGACCCCCAGAGCCCCCCAAAACTAGGCCCTGCGGTAACAGCAGGACAAGCCACCGCAAGGAGCTGCGCTCCTCAGTGACCTGTGAGAAGCGGCGCACGCGGGGGCTAAGCAGAATCGTCCCTAAATCCAAGGAGTTTATTGAGACAGAGTCTTCCTCTTCCTCCTCCTCCTCGGACTCAGACCTGGAGTCAGAGCAAGAGGAGTACATCCTGTCCAAGCCTCAGACCACAACAGGGAGCGAGCAGCGGCTGAAGGAGGCCTCCAGCAGCAGCACCACCTCCTCCACCTCCACCTCCACCTCCCGGGCTGCTGTGGGCTCCATCAACGCCAGGAACACCAGTGACATTGCCAAAGAACTAGAGGAACAGTTCTACACACTGGTCCCCTTTGGCAGGAATGAACTGCTTTCTCCGATAAAGGACAGTGATGAGATCAGGTCTCTCTGGGTCAAAATCGACCTGACACTCCTGTCCAGGATCCCCGAACACCTGTCCCAGGAGCCTGGCGTCTCCCCAGCCAGCCATGCGTTAGATGCGCCTGCTGAAAAGACTTTGCCAAAATCCAAGAGGAAACGCAAGGTAGGCCTGGAGTTGGGAGGGGCAGCCTCTCTTTGTCTCTCTCTGCACTCAAGGGCGAGGGGTAGACCACAGATAATAATCTGCTGCTCTGGACTGCCGGTGCCTGCAGTTGTGTGTCCTCCAGCAGTTCCATAAGTAATTGCTATACATGCATAATGAGGAAGTAGCACCACACTTCATAGTCGTGGATACCTAAGTACTGCCCTGGCTTGAAGGAATGATTATACAGGCAACATTTAGTGAGTGTGCAGATGCAAGCCGAATGCCGGGCACAGGGGAGACTGAACATGCAATGGACCCCATTCTTTGCTGAGATGGACAGGACAATGTTGACGGTGAGATCAGTCATCCACTAAAAGGCCACATAGACTCTAAGGCTGTGGCTGAGTTGGAAGATGAATACCAAGGTCTCCGAAGTCATCGGCAGGGGCATCAGAGCTGGCAGCTGCTTCCAGTAGTGATGAGGAAAAGCTTCACAGTAGAGAAGGGTTGAGGAGGAAGATGTTTGTAGGCATAGTGTCTTGGGTAGAGTGGCACTTGAGGGATGAGCAGGCTGAGGGGGTAAAGCGTGGATGGACAGGCAACTCTAGAACTGGAGAGCCCAGGCAGCAGCTGAGGGGCTGAAGGGTACAGCCAGGTTTGAAGGTTTCGAAGTGGAGAAGTACTCCCATTATAAAGCCAAATTCGAGTACTTTAAAAAATCCCTTCTATTGCTGTGTTTCAAAACTAACTTGGAGGATTGGCGAGATCGCTCCAGTGGTAAAGTACTTTCGAGCGAACAGGAGGACCTGAGCTTGATCCCCAATACTCCTGTAGAGGCTGCGCAGGGAGGTGAATGTTTATAATCCCAGTGCTGTGCACACACATACACACAGAGACACACACACAGAGAGAGAAACACACATACACTCACATTAAAATAAAAAACAATAAAAAAAACACTAACCTGGACCACAGAACAAGCCAGAGGCTGTGCTGGTGCTGCTGATGGTTGGAAATCCTGTCTAGTAACAGCAGTTTCCGTGTACAGAGCTCCCTGAGGGGGGCGCTGTTGAGTACTTTATACATGTTTAAACAGGCAGTCCTTATATTTTATTTTTCGTGACATTTTAAGGGTGACAAAATGAAGATGAGAGAGTCTAAAGGACTTTCCCAAGATCATGTCAGTCGAGTGGACCTGGGCAGTCGATTCTCATACTCAGTAATGCATTGGCCTGAGTTTTGCACAGCCATCTTTCAGTTTCCAAAAGACGATCTGTCCTGTCAACAAAAAAGAGACTCTGCACACATGGGCTTCACAGCTGTTTCAGATCTTTGATTAACAGGCTTTTTTGGGTTTTTTTGGGGGGGGGGCAATGCAAAATGACCCAATAATAAGCTCTTGGGCCATGCAGCTCAGGTGAGCTGAGTTCAGGCCCAGGCTCACCACAGAAGGAAAAGGCGAGCTTGCTAAAGCCGTCTTCTGACCTGCACATGTGCACCGTGGCGCAAAGGCACACATCATACACACATGCAGTGGTTAAATGGGGTGGCTTGGAAGTAATGTTTATTGGGCAATTTTCCTGGTGAAGATGAAGGTATTCCTTATTTTGGAAGGGTATATGTCTCTTCCCAGTGACAGTCATCTTTATTATCAGCAAGGGAATTTATTATACAGGCACAGAATGTGTGTGTTCACATAGTAACATCAAACAGCTTATCCCTGTAAAGTAGAATTTGAACCTTGGAAAAGAAGGACCACCAAAGGACAGCTACTTCCCTTATTCTTGATATGTATACAAAGGCTTTTTTCAATGTTGTGTGTGTGTGTGTGTGTGTGTGTGTGTGTGTGTGTGTGTGTGTGT
>CAJQZJ010032438.1:4376818-4411784 GCA_907164525.1 Lophiomys imhausi
TGTGTGTGTGTGTGTGTGTGTGTGTGTGTGTGTGTGTGTGTGTGTGTGTGTGTGTGTTCATGCATATGCCACAGTGCACATGTGGAGATCAGAGGACAAACTCATGAGTCAGTCCTCCCTTTGTACAATGTGGGTCCTAGGAATTGAACTCAGGTCGTCAGTCTTGGCAGCAAGTGCCTTCACCTTGCGGTCAATTGTGCTGATTGCCAGTGTGCCAAGAACAGGGAACCCAGCTTCCCATTCAGTAGAGAACATCGTGATCCCCTACACCACCCGTTCTCATGGGAGGCTTCAAAACCACAAATGACTAACCAGCCTCCTTACACAGACCAACACAGCTGAGGCTCACCCTACTGAAGCCCCATAACTGATAACCAAGGGCTCAAAATTTGCTTGGATTCTTCATGGGGCTATTGTAACAACATGAGCTTCTAGAATCCTCCATGGCAGAGGCATGTGAGGACACAATCCCAGCTAAAAAGAGTCAGGTTCTCTCCTTCATGCTTGTTTTCTTCTTGAAAGTACCCCCAAACAGCCGTGAGGAGACCATACATACTGGAGTAAGTTCATCTCCCAGGAGTAGCACTTTGGAGAGTGTGTTTCCATTGTACTCTGACACTGCAGAGTCAAACATATTTGTGCAGCAAGAACTCAACGCAAGTCCCGTCTTACCGAAAGGAACTTCAGGATATTTGGGGTTGGAAATTGCAAGGTAGAAGGGAAGCACATCAGGTCTGCTTGCCACTCACTAGACGCTTGGCTTTACAGAGCAGAGCTGGGGCTCCTCATCATTGTCACTCCAATGAGCTTGGACAAATCACACTTTGTTACTTTATTCTGACACCAACAATGCAGGGTGAGGGATAGAGACACAACAGCTAAGTCAGACCACATCTGCTTTGCAAAGCTAACCACTAAGCAACTGTCATTATCCACATATTGATCATGACACTATGTTTCCCTTCGCTCAGCCATCCATAAACCCAACACACGTCCTCCTTGTTCACTGAATGGAACCTGTCTCCCAGGGCCTTGTTGCTGCCTTGCTCTCTAGAGGAGCGGCTAGGTGGGGACACCCACAAGAGGCCTTGCTGTGTGACAGGCAGTGCCCTCACTGGCACCCCTCAGAGTCCAAAGCTGACTGGCTTCTGCTTATTATCACCCAGTGTGACAATGATGATGACCACAGGGAGATAAAGAGGGCCCAAGGAGAGAAGGAGAGTGCTTCACGCCTGGCCGCCTCCACTAACAACACTTTGTCCGGCAGCCACTGCAGCACGAACATCAGCAGGTAAGCCTGTCCCTGGAAGGTAGAGGTGAGCTGGAGGGGCACCGAGTCTGAAAGTCACGTGCTGTGTTGAGGAAACTGGGGATGCTTTTGATTGCTCTGACCTGAGTCTGTGGGCTTGCTTCCCTCAAGCGAACCAAAGGCTCATAATTACATTTAATGTGCGCCTTGTGCTCCACTTCAGTATCCGGGTCAGGTCCTTGCGTGTCACCAGGCAGCAGCCCCCCAAACCATGATGACCAAACCTTACAAGCTAGAATGTTAATAGTAGCTGCTAAGCAGATAAGAACATAAAAGTACAATGAGTAAGGAAATAAGAGCTTTTGAGTCTCCAGGTGATACACCTAAGCTCTTGGGTGTAGACAAATTGTGGACTTAAAAAAGGGTCTGTGCTTCCAAGGTCAAACTCCCACCCAGTGATTCCTCTAAAGGAACAGCACAGGGCCACCGCACACCACCTCCCTCTGTGATAAATGGTCCTCCAGTAAGGCAAGGTCGCTGGTATTCACTAAAGCAAGTGGCTTAGCATCAGTCATAGAGGCCTTTCCATTTAGAGGCACCTCAGCGCAGACCCTGCTTTTCCTCCGCTGAGGCACTTCTCACTCTCTCTGACTATACACAGAGGATTTTTAAGGGGAGATTAATGGCTCCGCACAGCACATAAAAATGTAAACTGAAAGGTTGGAGAAAGATGTAGAGCAGTGCTGGAAGTCGAAGATGAAATTGGAGAGCAGAGGCACACAGGCCCACTGTGCTGCAGGGATCACCTTGAGGATGCTGGGGCCCTCACTGGAGGGAGCAGAAGATACTCAGGGCTTCCGCAGTCCTCTGGGCATTCCCAAGGACTGGGGAATGGGACGGAAGGCACTTTGCCCCCACACTTCTCTTTAATATGTAGTGTGTTTTGTGTGCATTTGTCAGTTCGTTCAACAACCCTCCTGTCTAGTGACAGTCATAAGTGCTGCATTAGAGATGAACACAAATGGTATTTCAGAGTGTCTGAAAACGCCTGCGTACGACAAGAGAATGCCAGTGTTAACTGCTGAGACACAAGCATGGGTATCTAAGATGACTCCAGCTTAGCCATTCTTACGATCCTTGCCTTTGCCTCTAAAAGGAGGGAATGTTCTGATGAGAGCTAAGAATGGCTGAGAGCAAAGATGGAACTGTTTGCCATCCAAGTTCATGGACCTCAAGTTTAAAATGTCTTTCTCTCACGACTGTCTGGCAGACAGTCTTCCTTTCAGATCTGATTGTTTTGCTGGCACTAAGTAGTAACATGATGTGAATGAAAGCTTAGCACTCTCTCTGGGAGAGGTGATCTGGGAACCTCTGGAATTGTGATTCTGCCGTCTTTTACCACCACAGGAGAACACAGAGCTGATCGCCCAGCTAGGAGGCACGCCACAGAAAACTTCTTTGATCCTCTTGACTCTGTGAATGAGGAAGGAACAATCATATATACCCATGATTATAGTTAATGTCATTATTTGTTTTTCATCGAATATAAAGAATGTACAGTAATAGACACTTGGAAGCAGGAGTTTTCTTTTCACTCACATGTCAAGAAATGATTGCTTTTAGATTTTTCACAACCATCCTTAATATGAGCTTCAGATTCATCCGGAACAGTTTTCCATGATATGTAACTCAGTACTTTTGGAACCAGAAATTCTGTCTCCATGTATATCTATTTGCCTGGTGTTAAGACTTCCCTGTTTTAAAGGCCAGTGCTTGAGGTTCCCACTGTGACTATCAGATAAGGAAATTGCTTTTGAAGTGACTTTAATGACTTGTTTGCTCTGATAACCAACACATACAATTAAAACCCGTCATAACCCCAGGAGTCATGACTAAACCTTCATTGGTTTTATTGCTCTGTTGTTATTGTTGTTATGTAAATTGTATGAGGTGCATCTATGTGCATCTTTAGTTAGCAGTGACTGACTCTATTCAGGATAGCACATCCTCCACAAACAACTGTTTTTCCTAATGTTAAACACATAGACCACTAGCAATGAGCACACATACACTGTAAGACTTTAGTGTAACTGGATCTGTCTTCCCTGATGGTTGCTGTTGGAGAAATTCTGTTTAAGAGCAGACAACAGGCTGTAGGGTAAAAGTAAGAGCTAGGATCAGAAACTGTGGCTTCAGGTACCAGTTGCTTTGTTCTGTGTTTATTCTGATCAATGCCTGGTGAATTCCGCAGCTGGAAGGCCCCTTCAGCCCTTGGAGTCCCCCTGCTGTTCTGAGACTGTGTCCCACAAGCTACTGTTGTTGATGGTTGCTTGGCTTTCCCAAAGCTGCTCAGGCTTGTGAGGAAAAGCTTGTTTGTTCGGTACTTGTAGATTCCTGGATGAAGAACTAAGAGCATGGACATGTTCTTCTTCTTAGTCCACATTAGGAACTCAAGATTACCGTGAATCCCGAGAAAGCAAAGAAACAGTGTGTAAGATTTGTTTATTGATTACTGTGTTCTTAATGCCATAAAGTCACTTCTGCTATAATAATTTCTAAATCTTCTTTCTGCCAACAGATTTCAAATAAGCCTTTTTTTCCCCCTGTGCAGATTGTGATGCTCTGTTGCTATTTCTCTTTTCAGCTTGGCAATAGCAATAAATAAAAATGAAAAAATGCTCCGGTCACCCACTTCACCGCTCTCTGATGCCTGTAAACACAAATACTCCAGCGAGGACTTGACTTCTTCCAGTCGACCTCATGGCAATGGGGTGTTAACTTCTGCTTCTTCCAACAAAAAGCCTAAGGCTGACAGCCAGCTGCAGTCACATGCCGGAGACCTCACGGTTTGTTGAGGCCTTTCTTTTCTAAGTAAACTCAGTGAAATTGTGAGCCCACCATTCTGTCCCTAGCTTAGCACACTTTATACTCATGATGGAGTTTCCATGGTGAAGCCCTGAAGACATCTTTACAGGAGATCTGGTGGAAGAAAAGCACTCCTCCTGTCTCCCCACAGAATATGAAGGAAGAAGCCTGCCCAGTTGAAATTCCAAGCCTCCTCTGCTCATGAAACCTCTTGAAACTGTTTTAGACCCCAGAATAACACCGTCCCCAGAAAAAAACAGCCAATTTCTGTGCTGGGGAAACACCCTACCCATATGTGACTCACTTATATTTGGGGCTGAAACACATGCCAGCATTGCAGGCATCTCCACCAATCACTCGTATCTACCACCTGAAATGGCTGAAGTGGGAGGTTTCTAATGCCACCCTTAACCATCCGTCACAGGGTGGTTAGAGTAGAGGTGTTTCAACTGCAGTATGTTCTTGGGCCAGTTGCTTAATCTCTCTGAGTCATTTCTTTACACCAGACCCTCTAGATACCAGTGACATTCCATTTAGCTCCTCCACATTGTGTCACTGACCTTTTAAGAGCAGCATCACCTTGGGGTATTCTGTAATTCTAGACCCTCTGCCTGAGGTCTCCCAAGTCACTATGCCCAGGCAAAGCCAGTACTTAACATTTCCCCAGGGATTTAAGATGCAAGAACATTGGCAGAAGGCCCTAAGACTCCTCGTATTCTGCCCCTTTCTCTTCATCCACATTTAGAACCAGTTATCTTTAATCCTAAGCAGGAAGACTTCAGAAAGGCTCTTTTGGAGAGATGGAACAAAAAGCTATCTATTCAGGTTTTAAAACAACAACAGTTTTCTTTGCCTTCATATTCTTCTATCACACTCATCTGTGGTGTGCTGAGAATTATAACTATTTGCTTATTTATTTTACTTATTCATTTGCCAAGTAGATACTTTCTGAGAAGGTAGTTGTCCTGTGCCAGGCACTGTGATAAGCTCCAGAGATACGGTGATCCTTCAGCAGATTCTCCTCTCCATCCCCATGAAGCTCCCTCTCCACTAGGGCGAGAGCCTAGAACAGGGGTTTCCATTTACCCATAGTTACACCCTAACCACCACCAAACGGGCAAAGAGGATGCTCATGACAAACTAGCCATTTGTCTCACAGACTGGTCCTAGGAGCAGCAAACTTACTCAGTGAAGCAGGACTCCTTGACACTGCTGGCATTCAGGGTTGTGTAGCCTCTAATGATCAGGGCAGTCCTGTGCTCTGTAGGGTCCCAAGCAGCACCCCGGCCTCCACTCCCTGCCAGTACAAAAGCTTAGATAGTAAACGCACGAAGGTGGGTCCGCTCCATCTTCTGATTCCACCATTACAGGGAGAACCCAGGTGTGGACGTGGTGTAAAGACACAGGCACAACTGGTTTCCAAAAGGGCCAGATTGACCCAATGGACAATCTCTAAAAGGCAGGGAAGGCAACAGTGACATTCCCGGAAAAGAAACACGATGTCAAAGGTCCTGAGGAAGTTAGCGTTGGCCCATGATTCTGAGTGATAAAGAGCACGGGAAGATGGCTGGTAGGCAAACAGAAGGCCAGCCTTCTAGGCTACCACGGCCACTTTTCTGGCTTTCCTCCTTTTATTTTATTTTTTTTAAACATTTATTTATTTATTATGTATACAGTATTTGCTCTACATATATGCCCAGGCAGCAGATCTCAGTGTAGATGGCTGTGAGCCACCATGTGGTTGCTGGGAATTGAACTCAGGACCTCTGGAAGAACAGCCAGTGCTCTTAACCTCTGAGCCATCTCTCCAGCCCCTTTCCTCCTTTTATAGAGAGTTAAGTGGACACCATTTAAGTATTTTAAGAACAGCTTTAGAAATTAAGCATCTGGTCATCTTGATCATGTACATGATCATGTATCCCTTAAAATATTCTACATGAAACTGGTCCATACTTTAAAAAGCATTTGTGTACATGTTCGGTTACTTCAGAAGAACAGTTTGGGTTGTGTGAGCAGACATGTGCTCTCTGGCCCACGTGTCAGCACACAGTGGGTGCTTTGTATTTATGTGTGAACTCGGGAAGTAGGGTTTTTTTCCCACATACTTTAAATAATTGCTTTTGCCCTCTGTTTTCACGGACAGTGTCTGAGAAGCACTGTCTTCCATTTCTGATAGGAATGGCAGATCTTAGGAGGAACAGTTATGGCGAGGCAGATGTGAAAGCTTGCCTTCGGCACCATCTGAGAACATGATAGAAATGCAGATTCCCACAGAGAATGTGGTAGCACACACCTGTAATCCTAGCATTCTCAGGCTGAGACAGTTCAAAGTCAGCCTGAGTTACATATCAAAACCTTATCTAGGGAGAGAGAGAGAGATCCCTAAATCTACCCTAGATCTACTAAAACAGAAACTGAGCCAGTAATCTGCATTTTAGCAGGCTTCCATATGATTCTGATATGTGTCTAAATTGGGAAAAATAAAAGCCCCGGGCCTCCTCCTGTGGATACTACATTTGACCTTGAGAAGTTTGCCTAACCTGCCCAGTCTCAGTCCCCATCCATGAAAGGAACATAAGACCTCCTTTTTTATATTATTGCTAGAACAGCATTTGACAACAGGTTGGGAATCCCTAATCCAAAGGGCTCCAAGATCTGAAACTTGCTGAACACCAATATAATCCTGCAAATGGATCATTCCACACCGGATCTCCTCCTATGATAGGTCAGAGTCAAAAAAACTGTTTTTAAGCATACAGCATACAATTGCTTTAATGTTTATGTAATCACTAAATGTATGAGGAGAAACAGACAAGCTTCATACTTAGACCTGGGTCCCACCCCCAAAATATTCAATCATTGTGGTCCTCCCCAGTATTTTAGATAAAGAATGCACAGCTGAATTTCTTTTTCTTTGTTGAAACAAAATCACTGTCATTTCTAGTATAGAACAGAGGCATTGTTCTGTAGTGAAGAGGTGTTCTGTCTAGTGGCTGTCTCAGCCAGGTGGCCAGTGTCTCAGTGGCTTCTGTCTTATCTGTTGTTTAGAAGGCCTCTCACAACAGTTCTGAAAATGGCATCCTCCACAACAAGTCACGGCCACAGACTGAGCCATGGTCTCCAGGTTCCAATGGCCACAGGGACTGCAAGAGACAGAAACTGATCTTCGATGACATGTAAGTTTGGACCTTCTTAATATGGTGAGGAAGGAGAAAGTAGAAAAAAAGATCATTGCCTCTCAACTATGAGGTGGCTGTTTGCCCTTGCACAATATGGTCATTTAAATGTCCCTCTCAAAGGAAGCTCCAACTTTGTGTGCACCCCTGAGTAAACAGGATCACCAGGGGTAATGGAGTTGGCACCGAAGACTTCAGAAAACTGAGGCAAACTGCACTAAAAGGTCTTGTTTCTTTTTAAATTATGTATGTATCTTTCTGAGTGTGTGTACCTTAAGGATGTGGATTAATGGATGTTGGTGACTTTAAGGGTGTGGATTAATGGATGTTGGTGACTTTAAGGATGTGGATTAAGGGATATTGGTGACTTTAAGGATGTGGGTTAAGGGATATTGGTGACTTTAAGGATGTGGGTTAAGAGATGCTGGTGATTTTATGCTATTAGAAAGAAGTACTTTGATTTTGTAAATTAGAGTGGTCAAAGAATAGTAGTGATTTACTCCTGACTATTGTTTTCTTCCAAGACATAGGTTCTTTGTAACAGTGCAAACAGGCCTTATGTAGAAAAAACATTCTGGCATCTTTTGTCCACTTCTACTGCTAAAACCTGAATTCATCTTCCATAGCCAGCTTCAGCTTCCAAGGAGAAAGGAGAGGAAGGTGAATAAGATTATCCAGCCATGCTCCGGTGAGGCTGAAAATCACAAATAGAGAGGCTGAGATGAGGCTGAGATGAGATGAGTTCAGTATTCCAAAGAGAAAGCAGGTTCCAAGGAGGCAGAGATGGGGTTTCATGAGTTCTACCTGAATCCTGCTTTCAGTTGCTAGCTGACCCACAGACATGAAATGCATGTCTTCCGTGAGGCAGGATAAATGAACCCTTCAGAAACAGCATGCAGGAGATTCCTGCCCTCTGGTGGCTTACAGTCAGTCCAATTGCAGAGATGGACTACAAGCCATAAGCCCCCTGGAAGTCAAAATATAAACTGGTCTCAACATCTCCCAGCCCCTGATCAGAAAAAATAATAATGCCAGTGATGATTACTTCCCTCCTTCGGGGGGGCGGGGGGAAGACCGCCTCAGCAGCAGCATCTGGGGAGTATCAGCACCGTGCAGGGATCACACTCCTGCTCACTCTTCAACAGGCCTCTCTCTCCAAGTACAGGTAAGTTATGTGCTTCTCTGTGAGACCCACACTGAGTCGTAGCCTTTTAAGTGTTAATTGGACTTTCTACATCAACCACGGCACAGAGTTTGGGGATTGGAAGCCAAATGCACATCTTTGTATCATTTAAGAAGCACATGCTAAGGTAACTGAATCTGGGGAACCAGGTCTCAAGTCTTCCTGGGGTAACTGCAGCTGTGTGCCAGCTCCATGCATACAATCCTCCCCTTCCTTCACCTGCTCCACTACCCTCCTCCCTTCACTTCCCCTTTGCTGAGCACAATGGCGGGTGCTCATTTGCCCTCAGGACGTCAGTCAGGTGGGCGACTATAACTTCTTTAGGACTTTGTGGTGGGAATTGTCCCTGTGAATTTTAGCCATTTTTGAAAACAGAGGCAGTTGGAGTGATACTTGAGGTCGTTGTGGAATCTGTGTTTTGGAGTCCCAGCTGGTAACAGAAGCATTAGACACTGAGGTGCTCAAAATACCAAATATTTCCAGTATATGATCTGAGGAGCATGATAAAGATAAGAAAACACAAATATTTATGAGAAAATAAGCTCAATGACTTTGCCAATATTCAAAACAGAAGGCTGGATGATAAGAGCAGCAGCCCAATGACTGTACCTGACCTGAAGTTTCTTGAGCTTTTTATAGGGAATGTTTCTCTCTGTGTTCCCTGTCTGTCCCAGTGAAGAGACTATGCCTGTTGGCAAGGTGAAGGTGTGCACTTCTGGCTGTTGGCTCCTCTGGGTCTGTATGTCCTGCTAGGGATCTGGTACAAGAAACGTAAAAACATTCTTACCTATTGCTTGGTGAGGTGTGGCCCCTTGCCCCAAATGATTTGAAATCTCCAACAGTAAAATAAACATGCAATTGAGACGGCCACTGATCTAAGAGAGCTGTGGGAAGACTCTTAAAACCCAAAAGGCAAAGAACCACATTGTCTCTTCCTTTAAACCATGAAAATAACTGTCCCTCAAGAGATCAAAGTCACTTGGCATGCAAAATGTCTTACATGTCTAGTTGCTACATGCTAAGCACCTACTAAGTGTCAGGTATAGAACAACAGCCAGAATATAATGATGAGTTCATTCTCAGTCGGTCTACAGAGCCAGGGGAGAGAAGCACATGAACGGATGGACTGCCACAGCCACCACTACTGTGACTGCTGTGGCCACACCTCCTCCTCTTCCTTCTTAATTCCTTTCATCACCTTTCTTCTCCTCTTCTTCCTCCTTCCTGTGTTCTTCCTCACATCCCACTTTTCTTCCTTCCCTTCTGTCATAATTAGCTTCAACTTGACACACCTAGAAATGGGAGCCCCCAGTTAAGCAATTGTCTCCATGAGACTGGCCTGTGGGCTTGTTTGTGGGGCATTTTCTTGAGTGCCAGTTGGTGGAGGAGTCTGGCCCACTGTGAGCGGAACCATCCCTAGGCAGGTAATGCAAATAAATCTTCCTTTCCCTTTTCCTTTCCCTTTGGCTTTTTCCATCTTCTTTTCCTTCTTCCCTCTCACTTCCTCCTCTTTCACCCTGACAACTTCTATCCTGGCAGCTTCCTGACCAAGAAAATCCTCAGCTCCTGCCACTTTCCTTGGCTTATCTTCACTGAGGGCATCAACAGACACTGAGATAAATAGAGAGAGAGGCTGCCAGGGGAAGAAAAGAAAGGGCCAGATCATTAGGGCCAGAGCAATTGAGAAGCTGATGGAAAACCATTAGAATGATCCAAAGAATGGCAGATACCAGGCCATCATTCAGTTTTTAAAGCTGCGTCATGTAGCTTTTAAAAAAAAAAAAAACAAAAAAGGAAATTCATCCCTTTGTGTTATAAATACTTGTTAATGGTTGGATAAACATGCAATTCAGACAACAACTGAATGTACCAGGCTGTCAAGAATGAGTACTGAATACATACAGCTGAATTATAAACACCCTTCCCAGGGGAGGGCCTGCATTTTTTTTCTTTCTTTCTTTTTCTGTGAACCTGCATGAAAGTACATTTAAATTCATGGTCTTCCACATCTTGTTTCCTATGTTTCTTACCAATTAAGCAGCAGTTAGTGCTTTGGGGATGCAAACAAACTGAAGGGGATAGCACTTACTTTAAAACTGGAATCAAGGTCGGCTAGTTCTTGGTAAGCTGCCGGCAGACAGGCAAGACAGGCAGTGTGATCGCCCCTCCTCCCCTGACAGTTGGCAAAAGCCTGAAAAGCCGAACATTTAGTACTCACTCCGCAGCCTCAGTGGGAAGGTGGCACTGGCACGATTAACAGACTTCTCTGTTAAAAGACAAAGTCTGTGAGAATTTATGTCAATGAGTGAGATACAGGTCTTATTAGTGCAAAGCCGTGAGCTGCATATTATTTGTTATCATAATTAGTGACTGGCAATTTTGGCCGAGGAGAATTGACAGAGATCTGGGACAGGAAGCCTCAGCCCAGAAGTCCTGAATTCATGAAGCTATGTGGTGAAAGGCTTGGCTAGGCATAAAGCCTGTCTCCTGCCAGCCACATTGCTGTGTTGGAAGCCATCGGGGCTGGAGGTCAGCACTGCCTGCTGCTCACTGGTGGATATGCTGTGCCTGCCCATATTTCACTTGAAGATGCAGTCACAACCAGAGCACCCAGCCAATCCACCAAATGTCCCATCTGTCCCCATGATGCCAGTAACATGAGCAGAGCTATGTAACCCTTTGCTGCCCTGAGGGAAGAGTTGTGAGTGGGAGGAAGGGACAGGGACTTGACATTTATAATGTAATTACGTGTAGCAGTCTCCTAGCTAAAAGGATTTTAATTTTATAGAGGATGGGAAGATTCCCGTACATAAGAGGTTGAATCTCCTGCAGCATTATTTAATCAAAGGAAACAAACTAGAATTTTTGCATAGGCCATATTGTTATAGGCAAGGCACTCTGGGGATCATTCTGTGGCACTGTTGTCCTGAGGGAGACCCTTCCCATGTTGCTGCAAAACCAGACCCCACTTTTTCGATCTTTGGGAATTGTTTCCATTATGAATTCCCTTTCTCATGTTGGGACCTTACTTTATTCTTACCAATGGAAAAGCAAAAAGAGAAATTTCAAGTGGAAGGAAAAGGACATATCTTTCTTACTGAAACTGTTAGGCTTTACTAAAATCGACCATTTAAATGTCCAACCCAGAGAGGAACAACGAGATCGATGATTTTCCATTTCAATGAAAGTTGCTTAAATGATTAAAAACTTGCCTCCCTTAGTCAGCACAACCTGAGAAATATACTGAGTGCTGTAAGGAACATGAGGAAGGTGCTCCTCTTCCTGAGAAGCCAGGTTCCAGGCAGTTAGCTCAGAAATGTGCTGTGGAACATAAGGACGGTGCCCACCCCCCCATGAGAAGCCAGGTTCCAGGCACTTCAGGGTTCCAGTCAATATCAAGGATCAAAAGCTGCATTTGAGTCCTTGCTGCTTAAACGCCATCTACTTGCATCCACAGGGCTGCGTCCAGACAGCCAGCAGCAGCACCTGGGAGCCCCAGGCAGTAGCGACTACTGAGGGGAGCAGGCCGTACCTAGAACACTTGCCCAGTGTGCACGAAGTTCTGGGTCTGTCACCCAGTTCTGCAAAGCTAGCACTGCAAAACAGTTTGTGTGTGAAAAAGAAACATTTAACCTCTTACACAGTCAGGCTACTTCTGGAACAAGCACCTGAAAGCTGAGGACACAGCTAGGGCACATCAAATGACACTGGGGTATCGCATGAGAGAGAAATCCATTTGATATTATCATTCTCCTCTGTCTCATGTGGATTTCAGTTTCTCCAAGCAAACCATCCCAATTTCTCCACACCCAGGAACCTGTTTATTCAAACACAGCTCTCATCCCTGCCAGTTTGCACAAAAATAGTATTGCTCTATGGAAGGACAGCCTTTCAAAGAGGTAGGAATTACAGAAAGCAGTGTGCCAGCCTCTCTGTGGGAGACCACTCATTCCCTCTCCCTCAGCCATGAAGGAGAACAGAAAAGCAAAGCTGCTCTAATGCTCCTATTCTTGGATGTGTCGGGTCACTCGCACGCTGCTGTGGCTCAGGGCCATGGCCACGTGTGTGTAGGTGATGACGGAGGAAGAAAGAAAAAAAGAAAACGTCCCGTTTGGATCAAGTGTACTGATCGCATTCGTTACAGAGAATTCTTAGAACAAAGATGCGCATGGCTCTGCTCTGGCCCTGCCACCAACCAATCCAGCTTTCTGTGAAGCATTAGATGTAGTTCTATTTACAATGTATAATTGCACTTTTACTGGTGTGTTCATGACCAGCATAAAATACTATGAAAAATAATGTGCAAGGTATTATTATTGGAATTTTAAAACTCTAAATTGTCCACTTAAAAACAGATTCAATGAAAAATCTATTTTACACTGAAATTATTAGGTTTTATTTCAAAACCTTTGATGTATTAGATTCTGTACCTGTGACAGTGGTTAGGGCAATTTCATTTTTCCTTCTGACTTGTGTGGCTGTAGAAAGCAATGCCTTCAGGTTAGTGTGAATGCACAGCCACACTGGACAGTCTGAGTGATGTCCTGTTGGTCCCAATGACTTTATAATGGCCTGATTTAAGAGCATTGCAGTAGAAATCACCTGAGAGGAGAAAATGAGCCAATCTTCAGGCAATCTTCAGTGCTTATTATAGTGAGCCCTCCATTATATGCAAAGAGGATTCTAGCAAGCGTGTTTGTAAATGGTCCACAGATGGCACCATGCTTTCTTTTAGCATGACAGGTTACTGTTGTAGCTGCCAGGATCCGGTCAGAACATCGGATATGTTACTTACCCACAGGCACAGCTGTGTGTCTTTGACTCAGCGTCCATATCAGGTTTGAAAATGCATTCATGTGCTGCAGACAAAAGCAACGTTGATGGAAGAACCCTTATTAAGGATTCTTATTAAGCTACTGCCATCTGTAAGGGTGACTTAGAAAGCCTGTGAAATCTAAGATGCCATAGCTTATGGCCAAGAGAATTTTTTCACAGGAACAAAATGTATTTAAAATAGTAATCTTTTAGTGGCAAGGATTACAAAACAGGACACACACACACACACACACACACACACACACACACACACACACAGTGACCAAACCTAGATTCTAGAGTGTAGAGCAGATAATGATGTGGAGAATTTCAAGTTGCCATGGAGACATTCTCCAGCTCATTGGCTATGATGCTGTGCCCTCTCAGAAGGCACCTCTCTTCCCTGAGCTCAGAAGAAATTCAGTTCAATTCAAGGATTACTGTAGTCTGGGGAAGACTGAAAAGGTCAACAGCATGAGTCTTGCTGAAATGTACCAGTGGCCAAGCCCCACACATGCAGTAACTGTAGCCCTGTAAACTTGGAAGGTAATTAATTATCCATGAAGTAGTGTGGACAAGATCTCTGTGGTGGTGGTGGTGGGAAAAGCAGTCAGAGGCATGGATGATGTACTAGGAACAGTCCTTGGCACTGGTCAGTCTCCAAGGGGAGTAACTTTAGTTCATGATAGGGTTTGGCAAACACTCAGTAAATGCGCAGAAAGCAGAATATTCCAGGCAGGGGAAGGAAAGAGCAGAGCTTCAAAACAGGAATGACACGCCATCCAAACTGATGACACCTGCCTAGACTTTGCTCAAAGTCCTTCATGAATACCTAACCTGAACTAAGATTTGACCACAGAGGCCCCAAAGATTGATTTTAGGGCTGGAAACAAGATGGTGACACAATAGAAATCATATTTTAGAAACACAGATCAGACCCCAAAACCAGACATAATAAAAGCCAACTCAGATGGTCCGTCCTTAAGACAAAAACAGTACTAAACAGGAAACATGGACATATCTGGCTGCGAAGGAGACCCAGTGAAAAGCATAACTGTAGGCCCTGTGAAGCCAAAGACCAATCAGGGCAGAGCTCTGCTCTTTCTGATGCTTTACCAGGGGATATGTGTCATGACACAGTGGCCCAAACCCACAGGATCTAAAACATCCACATATGATCCCTAATCCATAGACTTCAGATTGCCACCACTGGTTTGTCACTTGTAACAATTACACTCATTTTATTTGAGGATGTAGGTAACAAAGGAAGTTATAAGTTATGTATGTGTGGGGCAAAGAGTACAAGGAAACCACATAATTTCTGCTCAGTTTTACTGACAATCTAAAAATGGTTTGTTTCAAAGCAAAAGTGAACAAATAGTAATGATGAAAATTGCCAAAGTTTGATTCAGTCCATATGCAGCCAAAGAAAGAAAACCACTCTGTTAAGGCAATTAAAAAACCATTCAAGTGGAGCTGTGAGTTCCTGGGAGGTGAACTAGAAAAACAGAGGTGATAAGAGCAGGTCCCTTTTACTAAGGAAACCTTTAGCCACACCAGAGACCCACTCCAGTGAATACGTAAGGGCTTCTGAAATGCAGACTCTTAAAAGGGGTATACGAAGTCAGCCTAAAGACTTGCTTCTGTGGGAAACACCTGGCAGTGGTCCTGGTCAGCAGGTGTGCCTCGGGAGGAGAGCATAAGGCTGACCCATGACAAGGCAGCCTGACAATTAATTAAGAGACAGTGATATAAATGAAGGCCCAGGAAACTGGAGAGGAGGCTTTTGCTTGGCATTGCTTCTCAATGCTGCCTCATTGTGAAAGATTCTTATCTGCCAAGCCTTGCTGAAGATTGTGGCCTAGGTGGGTGGAGCCCAGGAAGGCTGAGAAAAGCCTAGGAAAGCAGCACCTGCCACGGAGACAGAGCCCTGCTGAGGGAGGTGGCTGAGGAAGCCTGAGACCCACCTGAGACCTCAACGCAAAATGGGCATGTGCTAACTGCCAGGATCGGAGCCACACAGACAGAAAAGGCCCAACCTCAAGTGGAGTTGTGCCAGAGTCTTGTGGCTTGGCAAGTGAACAGTGAGGAGATCATTGCCTCGGGTGGGACCAGCCCTGAGGTGGCAAGCTTGGGTGGCCTGCTAGGGGGACCATCAGTGGAGTGCAGAAGCCAAGGCCAAGGCTGCACATGGAGCTGGATCTTCCCAGAGAAGGTTTGTAAAACTCAGACAGACTTAAGAGGCACAGGTGCCACTGCAGTGGGAGCAGAGCAACTGAGGGAAACCGGCCGAGGGGCCCAGCAGGCAGCAGCAGCACTAGGAGTGGTCCGACAGAGGAGGCCAACCCCAAACAGAAGTGTGGCTGCCATAGCAATTGCGGTGTTCCTGCAGACAGCCTAGTTGCCCTCAAAGGACCTGCCCCTGAGGACGCCTTGATCTGGGTCCCCTTTCTAAGGTGTTAGAGTTGGTTGGTAGGTTTTTATAGATATTAATAAATATAGTTTAAAAGTTATCACTTACACCCATCAAGGGAAATAGAAGGCTTCAGACCTGGACAGTAGTAAGAACCGTGAAGGAGCAATTGCCGAAAGACAAGTTACATTCAGGAAATTCTGCAGCCACATTGTCAGTTTTTTTTGTTGTAACAAACCCAATCAATGTATTGCCACAGTCTTGACAATATTTGTAAGGAAATAAGAAACAGGAAATGAGGTTTCTTATTCTTTGTTTGTTCCCATGGTTTCTGATCCAAACTAGTTATTTGCTTTGATTCTGATTTTGTTTCTTGGTTTGATTAATTAAATGTGATGTTTTAATCAACCCGTGTTCTTTGCCATAGCACAAACTGTTTTTCTAAGCATTCTGATCTCTTTGAATAAAGGAATGTTCTGACAACCTGGTATTGCAATGAGGTAAAAGACCCATTAAAATCTAAACAAGACCATTTAAAATAAGCACTCCATAATAGCTTAAACAGCCCATGACTAATGTCTGCTGACGTCATATCCCCTGGCTGGTATCTGTTGTTCATGAGTAGGTCAAGTTTATTGATCACATAACACACAGAATGCTGAGAAGTTTGTGCTGATGGCGTCTAAAGCATGTAAACATTTTTTAGTATTAATCTAGTAGACTAAGCATTTTTTAAAAGCACCATCTGAAGCACTGAAGCATAGTTTAGTGTGAGTCAGAGTTGTTATGCACACTCAGGTGGGTCTCAGGACAAATTACCCTCATGTCCCAGAAGAACTGGCACTGGCCAGGGTGATTGCTTTAATATTACACATGTCTAATGTTCCTGTTTACCAGCTAGCTAATCAGCACCCCAGAGGATACATTTCGTGTTTGCCTTGTTACAAGGTAGACATCATTTTACAATTAACTTCATTACAACTAGAACATGATCATACTGCATCACAGGTCTTTAGTTTTCACTGTGAGGCTTTAAGGTAATTAAATATATGTACGTACAACTCTAGGTATCATTTCTGTATACAAATGGCACACTTCCAAGAACAAATACATATTCAGCCATACATATCCATGAAAATATTATCATATATATTTACAGCTAAGTTAAAGGGGAGGATGATTTTCTGTAGATACTATTACAAAATAAGACTTTTCACTTTTTTCTTATCCATACCAAAAAAAGTACAAATTAGGCACTGAGGGACCACATTAAAGCAACTATAAATATAGGCTATCTGCATGTATTGTGTGCGTTTTGAATTGCTAACTGGGGAGAAAAATAATATATTTTATGTACAGGCTGTAATTTGGAAGTGAAAGAGGTATGTGTGATTCTGCAGAGTCTTTGAAATGTGCTTTATGTTTGAATGAAAGGAAAGTGTATTTTAACACATCTCGTAAGAATAGCATCTAATATCTCTTCCTGAAGGCCGCGCAGTGCAGATTATTTCATGCAAGAAGCAAAACGGATGAAGCATAAAGCGGACGCGATGGTGAGACCCTTTTCTTTCCAGATTTGTTCATCCAAATTGTGTTTGTGCTGCAGCCTCATCACTGGGGCCATAGAGCCAGGGTAATTATAAACTCTATTACAAGGATGGCTGGGCCTTCTAAGTGGGAAAATGTTTACAGAATCAAAGGCTCATAGCCCAATAAATTATGACTTCACTCAGTAATGTCTGACTGGAAGAAAGCCCTGGATAAATGAATATTTCAATTTAATCTTAAGGTTTGAGTAGTAAGCAGAGCCAATGGAGTCAGTGGGTGGAGCTATTAGAAAAAAATTAAATTTGCGTTTTTCTCCCTGGCTAGTCTGGCTGGCTCTTCCTTGGCTCAGGCCCACAGTCAAATGTCTTTTCGGGAACACTGGTGTTCCTCATGTGTGGGCCAGAAAGGAACCCATCCCCTGAAGTTTATAACATGGAAATGGTCACCTGCCATGATTTGATCTTTTTAAAGAATAACTTTTCTGACTTGGGCGATCTCCAATTTGGGGGACTTTAAAGCTTTCAGGCAAGAAATAGGAAGACTGTCGGTTTGTTTCTACCTGGAAATTCTAGTTTTCTCCCCCTCCAGAGTTCATAGCAAGATCAGTCAGGGGGCTGGAGATAAAGGTGGCATCTCAAATACCTTTCAGAATAAGATTCTAGTGGGCAAAATAGGTAAATCCTAACAGCTGTTCTCCCGGTGTACCTCACGATGCCCACCACACGGTTATTATCTCACATCAACTGTCAAGGAGCACTGGATAATGTGGAAACAGCCAGTGCATATCAGAAAATAGAGAATGGTGCAAGGAACAGTTCTTGTCCGCAGAGCCCCACAATCCCAAGGTATGGTGGAGAGTTTAAGTCATCCGAAGAAACTCAGGTGTGGATCACCCTTTGTACAGTTCTTAAAAGGAGAGAATAAGGAATGGAAGGAAATTAATTAATGGGTGTCCACCATTGAGCAGGGGGAAAAAAATCACACTTTTGTTTATTTAATTGTGGTTTTTCAAGGCAGAGTTTCTCTGTGTAGTTCTAGATATCCTGGAACTCACCTTGTTAGACCAGGCTGGCCTCGAACTCACAGAGATCCACCTGTCTCTACCTCCCAAGTGCTGGGATTAAAGGTGTGTGCCACCACGCCCGGAGACCTGTTTGACTTAAAATGTGTTAAGTTTTTGATTTATTAATGAGTAAGAGTTTTGTTCTGTGTTTGTTAGGGATTTATTTTTAGTGGTAGGGCTGAGAGCAGTTAAGACTGTATGTAAACTTTTCTTTGATTAATAGATCATGGGGAAATAGGTGTTTTTGCAAGGTGAGAATACATGATTTTTCTGGAGCAGCAGCCAGTGTGTAGATCCAGAGCCTCAATACATACTTCTGAACTTGGGAGAACTCAGAGCTGTAAAGCTGCCCCGTGGCTGCTGCAGAAGCTGTAGGGAGCCCTGTTCTTTCCAGGTGTGTTCAGCCTGTCAGTGCTAAAGCGTGTGGGCTGATTAGCACAAACGTAGGCAAGGCGCATAACCCCCGATGTTGTTCTTGTGAGTTGATTTTCAGCTTTGGGCCTCATTTTGTGAAGGAGAAATAGAACCTTGAGTTTATCTCACCTTCGTTCCCTTTCTCAGACTTCCCTTTAGTGAAGCCCTGTTAACAATGAAACGAAAGAGGGTGAGCAGCATTGGACGCTGCAGATTGTTCAAAGCCGTATATACACTGTTTTCCATATACATGCATGTCTCTAATATGCAGTTAAGCACAGAAAGACATTAACAGTGACTAGTAACTAATAATAATGTAGAGCAGTTATGATTTTTTAAAAAGCTATAATAAAACATATAAGCTCAAGGAGTGTTTATTTCTAGAATTTTCCTCATAACATTTTCAGACCATACTATACCCAAAATCATGGAAAATGAGCCATGGATGGCAGGGAGATCTACATTTCTTTTTCTTTTTCTTTTTCTTTTTTTCCTCTCTCAACTCTATTTCACAGGGTTTTAGAGCTTAAAAGATGGGTCTCTCAAAACATATAAACTCTGTGGCAATGATCCTTTAAAAAAAAAAAACAAACCTCTTATTAAGGGGCACATCACTGATTCTGTCTTAGGTGGAGAAGTTTGGGAAGGCCCTGAACTATGCTGAAGCAGCCTTATCCTTCATCGAGTGTGGAAACGCAATGGAACAAGGACCGATGGAGTCCAAGTCTCCATACACCATGTACTCGGAGACAGTGGAGCTCATCCGGTAAAGCTCGGCTTCCTGGGGGTGGAGGGGTGGGGAGGGCAAGCGGTATACGTAAGAACATAAGGGACTACTAAGAAAAGAATGGCAGCTTGCAACTTCAGCCCCTGGGAACCAGTGTTCCTTCCCCAGAATAAGAATGGGGAGGGGCTTACAACTTTCACATGGTTTGCCTCCCTGTTTCCTATGTGAGGCAGGGCATCTCCTTCACAAAGCCTCCCTGACTACCCAAGGAAGAGACATGTCAGAGTGAGTGGGGACATGTCCCCATGTCCCTCTGCTAGGAAGTGGTAGTGTTGGACTCATGTCATCTCTAAGCTGCTTGAAAATAAAAAGTCAATAGGGAAAACAATGGAGATGAAGTCTGGGGCAGAACAGGTGCCAGCGAGTCCAGTCGTCATCACCCAAATGAATAAATGTATTCATTCATTCTACTTCTCAAAGTGGTGAGAAAAGACAACAGTAATGACCTCATCTGACAACAGGTAGTACACCTAAGTAGGCATTTCTCAGAAGAAAACATATAAATGGACCATCAGTGTATCACTAAGCAACAGGGAATTAAAGCCACAGGCAGACCTGGTATGTAGTCTGTGCTGATTAAATATATGAGGCTAATCTAAGTAACCACTCCGGGGGCCTACAGTGAGGCCTACAGTGAGGCCTACAGTGAACTTCATTCAGTGTTGTATCCTGCTGAAAGTCACCCTATGCTGTAAAGTGGACAAATAGATCATAACCACAACGGGGTCCATCGGACACAGATGGGGTGCAGATGTGCCACACGCTGATACAGGCCACCTTGCCCAGACAGAGGACACAGCTCAGAATGGGTGACACCCTGTCACTACTCAGAAAGTGGAGACAAGGGGAGCTTTTCTTACCTGATCAGGTGTGTTCCGGAATAGGTTCAGGAGAGGCTTGTTTGTTTGTTTTTTAACATTCTCACCAAAAATAAAAAAAAGAGTGAATAAAATGAGTAAGTGAATAAAGAGATGATGTGTAACTGCCGTGGCTTTATCAGTGTACATTGTGAATATGTATCACAATGTCAAATTGTACTCCATAAAAAATGTAGCTAGTTATGAGAAAGACGCTGTATGACGGTGGAATTGGTAAAGACAGTGCTGGCTGTTTTTCCACTAACCCTGTGCCTTGTCAACAAACCCTTAGTGTCCCTAAGAGACACCAAGGGAGCCAGGGCCAGGGGTATCTCTCTACAAAGGAGAGATTTCCTCCTCTGGGCTCCAGAGAGCAAACGATCATAATCATTTCATGAGGAAAAAGCCGCCTTAAGGTTCTTGCCCCTGAGCATTGTTATGTTGTCCTGGACTCACTTTGTAGACCAGGCTGGCCTCAAACTCACAGAGATCCACCTGCCTCTGCCTCCCAAGTGCTGGGATTAAAAGTTTGCAAGTAACATTCAAACTACATCAAACATAATAATGAAAGATCCAACACACACTCTCTGTCTCTCTCTGTCTGTCTGTCTGTGTGTGTGTGTGTGTAACCATCACTAGAGCCCCAGAATGAGAGGAAAAGAGAATTAGAAGACACAATGGCTAGAAATCACTGAACTAGTCAAAACTCAAGATAAACCCAAATCAAATAAACTAAAGAAATCCACGCCAAGACACATCATAACAACATGCAACAACAAAAGCCAAAATCCTGAAAGCAGCCAGAAAGAAAAGGCATGATGTCAGTATTAAGACCACTTCCAGGGACAGCGGTGGTCTCCTGTCATCTGGGACAGAGGGAGTACACTGATCTTCAAGTATAAAAAGAAACCATCCAGTGTTAGAGCTGGAGTCATGCTAAGGAACAGAAGCATTTGTCCCTGGCAGATCCACAAGTAAAGAGAGAGAAACCTCCTTGTTTCTTTCTCAGGTTCTCAGAGCACATGAGGGAAGGTTGGAAGGGAGAAACAACAAAAACAAACTTTATTTGGAAAATTACAACTCAATTATTTGTAAAGTAATTACATTTTTAAAAAGTATTTTTTAAAACTGAAGGAACTTTCCTCAATGAAAAGGAAATGGTGGAAGGAGGAATCTTGGTGTGTCAGGGAGGAAAGATCAGAAGTATAACTGTGTACATAATTATCTGTTTCTTCCAGTGATCTTTGTAAATCATAGTTGATAGTTGAAACAAAATGTACACCACCGTCTGGTACTCAAGGTAGTATTACTTAAAAGAAGGGAAGGTAAAGACTTCTGTGTTTCAGTCAGGGTAAAATGTTGATACCATCAATCTGTAGGTCACACAGGCAGGGTTTTACACAGGGCAGGCTCTGGAGAAACTGCAGAGGGCTGGCTACTCTTGGAGACTGCAAGCCTTCAGCTAGAGGATACAGCATTATTGTCTCAGCCATTTTCAGCAAGCTCACTTGCTGTGCCAAGAGGGTCCCAAAGTAAAATCTGAGCTAACCTCTACACACCGTAAGACAGACTGATGTATTAGTCTCACTTTACAGATTAGCAGATAGACACTTGGAGGTGTTAAGACATTTGTCTGAACTCGAATGAGCATCGATATGGGCAGTTAGCCTGGGACCCTCTCATGTTTGCACACACTGCCTCATCTCTCAAGTTTCTGAACAGGTGACAACATTGAGAGAGAACAGTGGCCACAGCTGTCCTACTTCAGAGAAAGTGAAGCAAGAGAAGTCCAGGAAAGACACTTGCTTCTCCTGATACTTGTCAGTAGGCAAATAAACAGACATTAAAATCCATTCTGAACAGCTACACTGTCATCAGATAAGGAGTGACGTGTAACAAGGGAAAAGGTTAATTAAACCGCCATCTAAGTACTAAGGTGGCTTCGCCTCCATTCACAGTGACTTAGCATAGTTGAGATGTAGAAAAATGGACATTTCCCACTTTTCTAATAGTTCTTGAGCTTGCAGCACTCCTAAGAGTTTGTTCTGTGTCATTACAGAGCAGGAAGAAGCACAACATCAGAAAGGCCACCTCCTTCTAGTCACCATAGTAATGCCAGCAGCTAGCTTTTAAAGCAGCACTATGAACACCTATATATTGGGGCTGGAGAGCTGGGTCAGTGGTTAGAAGCAATTGCTGCTTGTGCAGAGGACCCAAGTTCAAATCCCAAAACTCACAACCACTTGTGACTTGAGCTCCAGGGGCTCTGACACCCAGGTCTGGCCTCCACGGGCATCCACACTGATACGTTCCCACCTGTGTACATGCACGCACACACCCAAAGAAAAGAAAGAATTCCTGACTGTGGAGTGGAGAGAGGGACCACCATAGAAAAGGTTGATACTCTGAGGGTCCTTTTTAACTTGTTTGCTTTTTTTTTAAGGTATGCCATGAGACTAAAAACCCACTCAGGCCCCAACGCCACACCAGAGGACAAACAACTAGCTGCGCTTTGGTAAGTGTAACCCCGGCTCTGCAAACGGGGTCCTGAGCTGCCTTGTGCTTCATGATACCTCTAACCCACTTAATCCGCAGCTGTTCCAGCAGCCGAGAGGTTCAGAGCACTCTTCACTTAGGACACCCTGAATTCATGGTGACCAGAAGATCATGGGGAGAGAGCAGTGCCACTAACTAGTCAGGGTAACCAAAAATGGCAAGCTCCCTGTCTCAGAGAAATAAGGGGAGAACAACAAACATCCAAACAAAACTGTGGCCTCTGCACATGCATGGACAGGCATGAGCACACATATACACATATGTGCATGCGTGCCACACACAAGAACAAAATAAAATAATAGGTCCTCCCTCGGTCGTTTGTGAATTGTGCCAAGTGGAATTTTTCCTGTATTTAACACTTCAGATGCAGTACTTTGCATTCTAAGTCAGTATGCATGGATACCCACAATCCATTAGAGTATCAATACATTGAACGGAGGGGCTGCTCATTATACTTAGATAATAAAATCATTTCTTTAGTACTATCTAATGGGTAGTTAGTCTTCCTGCATCTAGGATTACAGAAGTGAGAGCTGTGCGCTGATAACTCCCACAGCATCTGCTCTGCGCTCATCCCACCGTCCCTTCGAAGGGTCCCTCTGTCTCGGTCTCTCTTTTCCTTACATCTGTGTGTCCAAAGTGGTTTGCTCTTGGCAGGCTTACTGAGCTCTAGGTCTAATCTGCGGGATAGAAAATCAAATGGAATCTCAGACAGCATAACAGCAACATACACACAAGAGAGTGTTGAGCTGTTTGACATGATTTCATGTGGAGGTTAAAATGAGAGTCAGCTGGATCAAGTTGTGCTGGGTGGTGCTGGGATTCTAACAGGTCGATACCTGATCTCAGCTGGAGAAGAATTAAGAGTGACAAGCATCAGGGAAGAGGGAATTAGTCTCAAGAAATGCTAAATATGCCCTTTTCTTTATAGGGGTACCATGATGGGATGGATAAATTGATGATTAATAAGTAATGTTGGAATATATATATATATATAAGTAATTATACAAAACATTGTAGGAAATGAGCAAATATAACTAGACTCAGATTAGTATATCTATTGTGGTTGTAATGCACTTTATTTGAACTCATTACAATCTAGTAAAGCGTTAACAAGCAGAGGTAATAAAATCTGCAATTGCTGTCCTCGCAAGGCCAGAAGCTCATTGTGCTGCCTGCGCTCGCTCCTTCGGCCTCTCGTGGAGAGACACTGCCCTCTGGTGGTAGAAGAGGAAAGCGGCCTGACCCTGTTCCCAACAAAGAGCTGTTACATCTGTTATTACACATAGTTCGGTGGTAAATGCGTGTATGAAGTGCCTCCTTGGAATTTTGAATTATGTTTTTTTAACAAAAGGAACATCAAATACTCTACCTGTATTTAGTATGGGAACATTTTAGAGGTATAAATGTGGTCAAAATATTGAGTCGGGGATGACAGGATTTGTTCTGAAGCTTCACTGTGAAGGACACGTCTCTCTTCCGCTGCAGCTGCCGATGCCTGGCCCTCCTGTACTGGCGGATGTTCCGGCTCAAGAGGGACCATGCTGTAAAGTATTCGAAAGCCCTTATCGACTATTTCAAGGTACCTTCTAGCAAATGAGAACGCCATGACTCTTTGGGCTGGGCTATCCCCTGACAGAGGCGCCTCCGAGAGGCCTCATCCACCCACTGAGGCTAAACCTGGCAAGTCTGTTGTCCAGAATCACTGCATTTATGACACTGTGTGCCTTGCAGGGCTCAGAGAATGGGCCTTGAGAACCCAACTAATTTGTCCCCTGCCTTTGTGTCCTTATTTTACAGCCTCTAAACAATTTTTCACCCCTAGTGTCCTGGGGATTGGTCTTTAGAGCAGATGTAATTCCTTATGTCCATGTAGAATTCTTGGAAGTACTACTTAGACCTGCTCTCCTTCGTTAGTCTCTAGTAGCTGATTTAATCATTGATCGAAATGCTACTTTTAAAGATGAGAAATGGCTTCTTACAGCTCAGGGTCCCTCAGTAGTACTGTTTGATGATCAGGACTGAATTATAGTCGTGGCAACTCTTATCTCAGAAAATTAAATTTTTTTCACCATAAGAACGCAAAACAGTTGAAAAGCACCTTTTTGATATACCTGAGGTTAATCATTTGCTCAGATTTCCTGGGCTTCTTCTGATTGTCTGAAACTACACCACTGCTCTCTCCACCCCCCCCCCCCCCTTATCACACAATCTGTTATTGCCAACTGCACATCTGGGAGACCAGCTGGATGGCCAGGCTATGTTGGAGATGCTCTGGGCTGTTTCTAGTGCCCTACTGCCTTCCTAACTGTACATATGGAATGACTGCTGAGGGGCCAGTGAGACAAAGCTATCTGACCATCGGGGTCATGAGAACTGGCGTGGAGATTTTCCTTTACAAAATCAGTCCTTTTGCTGAGCATGGTGGGCTTGTCTGTGATTCCAGCACTCAGGGGGCAGAGGCAGGAGGATCACTGCAAGTTTCAGGCCACTACATCTACATGACAAGTTCCAGGCCAATCAGATCTATATAGTAAGACCTGTCTCAAACAAATATGTGCACATGGGGTGGGGGCAGAGAGTGATTTTTCAGGAAATCAGAGTCTAAGGGATGAATTATTATAGTAAAGCAAAATCAAAGGTGCTTTAATAAAGAAGTAAGCTGAATTCTATGATCCCAGTGAGTTCTGACAAACTTTTAAGGGATTAAAAATAGTTTTTAATCTTTATGTCCAGTCTGAAAATATGAACCAAATGGATAGAGAGCAAAACAGAAAATTAGTTTCTCTTCCAGGAGTTATTAGCATTTGCTTCCCACCAATTCTATGTTCTTAAGTATATTGTAAGTGGCAGGTTCTGTTATTAACAGTGCACAGTGTGATTCAGTGTACACTGTGGACCTGTTAAATGCTACCACCTAGAGAAAGCATTAATCACCCCACACCTGTCTTTGTGATAGGAGGTCTCAGATCTGTCCCTTTCTCCCAGTTCTGACCACCTACTTTCAGTGGATCTCCCAAACTTGTCCTTCGTGTTCTCCTATCCAGAATGTTGATTATAAAAAACACAAGTGAGTAGTCTCACATCAGCTAGGTGTGTCAGTACCATTCTGGCAGGAAAAGAGTGGGATCCCTACGATGGCATTCTCTTTCTGGCTATCTCTGTGAGACAGTGAAAGAGGCAGTGTGTGTTTCCCGCCTGTGGCTACAGTTGAGAGCCCGCAAGGCCAGTTCTTGCCACCTTGGTAGATTCTGCACTAAAACTGGATAGCCAGTCACGTCATGAAGCTCCTTCTGCCCAAAGTATGTTCTTAGGAATCACTGGGAGTGGTTTCTTCTCCCTGGAAGGGAGAAATGACACGAGCTTCATAAAGATTGCCACTTCTCCTAATAGCTGGGTAGACTATCCAGGGAAGCAGACCAGGTCCTCAGACGTTAAACCTGGCTGCACTTGGTAACTTCTCTTGATTAAGAAAACGCTTTCCAAATATTTTGGCTTGGGCTGTTGAGCTGACTCAGTGGATAGACACTTGGCATCAAGCCTGCCTGATGATTTGAATTTGATCCTAAGGACCCACATGGTAAAAGAAGAGAACTGACTCCCACAAGTTGTCCTCTGACCTCTACATACCCATGGCATGCTGTCATGCTCCAGCATGCATGTGAGTGTGCACACACACATGCACACACACACACACTCAGACACATGCACATGCAAAATATTAAACATTGTTTTAGTTTATTTTCTTTGTTTATATTCAATTATTTATTACTGGTTTGTTTCTGCTTTATTGTGGTGCCTGAGATTAAAACCCAGGAGCTTCATATACCAGTCAAGCACTCTGACTGAGCCACAACTCAATCAGGAAAACTTAAATGCCTGATACAAGTGCCTAGCATATGAAATGCAATATCCTAAACCAGTAAGTCAAGGGCTAAGATAGAGCTGCATGGTAGAGGGCTTTCCTGTAACACCTTTGGCTTAGTACCCAAAACCACCAAAAAAAAAAAAAAAAGAGGATTATATTATAAGAAACCTCTCAGTACTGTTAATTGTGTCAATATTTATGCTAATAATAAGGTGGTATCAGTAAGTGTCAGAATTTTTAGGTTTTCCATTAGGAAATATATTTGAAGCTATCACTTTAAGAATATTCTTTTATTCCTTTAAGGAAAATAGTTTTTGTTGTTATTATTGGCTTTCAAGGCAGGGTTTCTCTGTAGCCCTGGCTGTCTTGGAACAAACACTGTAGACCAGGCTGGCCTCGAAATCACAGAGATCCACCTGCCTCTGCTTCCCAAGTGCTGGGATTAAAAGTATGAGCCACCACACCCAGCATCAAACTTCATAATGTAAAACAAATAGGATTTGATGACATACTTCCTTCAAAAGCCTCTATAAATAATCCCTAACTTTAGATACAAGGCATTCTCATAATGGAGTGGGAAAGAGTTTCCATTCTGTTCAGAAGATTTAGCCTAATGAAAAACTCTGGGTGGTTCACATTCAGCAGATCCTTGCAATTATGGGTAATTTGGTTTGTGTGTAAAGGCCTCCACTGGGTAAGGCATATGTGCACATTGTACTCATACAGGTGCACACTTATTCATACACACTAGTTTCCACAGAAGGAGAAAAAGCCCTGAGATTGTAACTCCCCAGATCTGGTCTCAGTGACCCTGCACTGAATGACCTACAGTATCTTAGTGATCATTGTGACAGGCACCTGAAAACATGCTGCTGTCTGTCTGCTGGTTATTCTTAGCCTGTGACACTCACTATCCACATTTTTATTTCCCTGCAGAATTCATCGAAGGCTGCCCAAGCCCCATCCCCATGGGGGTCCAGTGGCAAGTAAGTTCACTTTTCCCAAAAGCAATAACTATGCATTGCATGACACGATGCCATGAGGGGCTGCCACCTCGCCTGCTCCCAACCTCTCCACTCTGGCTTTTCTACCTCTCTTCTTCCAGGAGCACTGGAAGCCCATCCCCCATGTCTCCCAACCCTTCTCCCACCAGCTCCGTGGGGTCTCAGGGCAGCCTCTCCAGCTCCAGCACCCTGTCCCCATCAACCATCGTCAGCATCCCCCAGCGCATTCACCAGATGGCAGCCAATCACGTCAGCATCACCAACAGCATCCTCCACAGCTATGACTACTGGGAGATGGCTGACAACCTGGCCAAGGAAAACAGAGGTGAGTGCACAGCCCATGGGGAACAGGGAACCGCCTACCGCCTAGGCACTGGGAAATCTGCCCCAGGGGCATTGGCGATCAGATTTCATGGTTTATGAAAGGAGAAAGAAAAGGCTGGCACCTGCTCCATGAGCTTGCTTTCACCCTTGCTGTGGAAGAACAGGTGGAATCAATCAGATGCAGAGACACACAGATGTAGGTCCAAATTCAGGTGTACATGTAGGAACAGACACAAGGAGATGTACATGTGTGTGATCATGGAATTTCCCAGTTTAAACAGTGAGCTTCTTGCACATAGACTATATTTCCTTTTAATTTGTGCCCCCCCAAGACCTAGCCTAGTTCCTAAAACACAGTCAGGGTTTTTTAAATATCACATATATGAGTATTACCAGCTTTTTACAGTCTAAGCTGCTAGCCAGGTTTGGTGGTGCAAGCCTGTAGCCATGGTACTTGAGAAGTTGAAGCAGGAAGACTTCCAACTTTTTGAGTCCAGCTTGAGCTACAAAGGGAGTTCCAAGCTAGCCTGGGCTACATAAATAAGACTTTGTCTCAAAAAAGAAAACGTGTTATTTGTTTACAACTCAGCAGAGACATGCTGTACTGAGTTACTGCTTTTAAAATAGTTTTTTTTGCTGATAGGAGAAGTAATAAGGCCATTGAGATAACTCGGTGGGTACAGCCTGAGCTCATTCCCCGGAACCCACAGCAGAAAGAGAAACCATCTCTCAAAAGTTTTCCCTGACCTCCACATGTGTGCGTAAGAGCCTCTCCTCTCCTCCTCCCTCTCTCATACAGTAATAAAACTTTAATGTAGTAATTGGTGCTTTCTGTAGCTAAATTCATGGAACATAGGAAGATACAGAGGGAAAGTTAGTAGGCGGGTCGGTAATCTTACCACTGGGTAAGTGGTAACTGCCGGCAACATTCTGAGTTTCTTCTAGTCTTTCTTCCCCAAATGGTCACTGTTCCTGCTAAAGCAATGTGAAACTGTGTGTCCGTCTCTTTCACTACATTGTATCGGGCGTTTTCTGACATCACTCTAATTCCAGAAACACTCTTCATGATGTATATGTGACATGGTTGTGATACAGAGCTTATCGAATCATGAACTAGTGTGATTTCTCAATCCATCCCATTATCAGACATTCCTGTTACTTCTGGTTTTCTTCTACCGTGACAAACAATGTTGCAATTAATATTCTTACATAAATTGTTGTTTTATGATTACATTCCTAAGAGGGAGTTACATAAGTTGAATTTTGGGGGTCAGTGAGTAAAGATTCTTTTTTGTTTTTATTTTATTTTATTTTTCTTTTTGAGACAGAGTCTCACTCTATAGCCTAAGCTGGCCTAGAACTCTCTCGGTAGCCAAAGCTGGCTCCAGACTCACCATGTACTCCAGGTTGGCCTCAAACTCATGATGATCCTCTTGCCTCAACCTTTTGAGTGCTGGAATTACAGGCATGAGCCACTATACCCCGTTGTAACTTGAAATGTGCTTTTATTTTTTTCTCTTGAAAAATTGAACAATTGACTCCTCTCCGTCCAGAAACAGGTAAGAGTTCCAGTCAGGCTCATTTTTCTGACAGTGAGATTTAGTGATGACCCTATGACAGTGTAAACTTGCAAATGCATAGCAGAGTCTCCATGGACAGATGAAGAGTAGGTAGTGCAGACAAATCCTGAGTGCAGGAAATAGTTGATATGAGTTCCAAGGTGGTACACCTTGAAAGCCCAGTGGGAATGACAGGAGGCCTCAGGCCACTTCGAGAAGCTTACTAGAGAAACTAGTGTAGAAGATAGCTTTGAAAAATATAAGTTCAATGGCTGAAGGAGAGGTGGGGTGGATGTCTCAGGTGGGTTAAGTAAGGCAGACAAATGTATAGAGATAATCCTGCCCAGTCTGAGAGACCATGACTGAGCCAGGCCCCAGCTGGCACCAGCCCACCGCCTGCTAGGCGCCTCCTACCAGAGGTCTCAGTGACCTGTAGGGTCCAAATGTGGCTCTGTTCACCCACCCTAGCCCGTCATCCTCTGTCCTGTGCCTGGATTCCTTCTCCCAGCCACCTCCAGTGTGCAGTCCTCCCTGAACCTCTGTTCCTTTCTTAGACAGACGCCACTTTGACAGCATTGTCTCAGACACTTCCCTCCAAGGAGCATTATTCAGTGACACCCATGACAGCAGAGATGCCATGAGAATTTGTCACTATTCACCAACACACATGATTCACCTGCCTTGTCCTTCCCTCCCTGTATCCACCATTTCCAGAAAGTACTTAGGTACAAAATAAAGGAGATAGGAGACACAGAGAACGCTCCAATCCAGGAGGTAACTTCAGCTTAGGTGACCGCTCACCCAGTACAGGCACCTGGCTGAGCCACTGTACACCCCACTCCGTGGGCCCCGTTCAGGGGCTCAGCCTATGACAGTTGACAGTGAAATAATTCAGAGAGAGTCATGCTGACATTGGGTGGAGAGCGTTTTCTATGAGGAGAATGGAGCTGGGACATGTAGACCCTGTGCTGTTTGGGTGCATGAATATGTCAAATAATAGTCATTTATTTGGATGTAGGGTTTTGTTTTGTTCCAGGGAAATGTCAAGACACACACACAATGGAGACCTGCTTGAGACCATGAATAGAATGTTTCTGAAGTCATGCAGGCCCTGACTGCCAGATACGCCCCTCACACATCTCTCTGTCTCCTAGAGTTCTTCAATGACCTGGATCTGCTCATGGGACCCGTCACCCTGCACAGCAGCATGGAGCACCTGGTGCAGTACTCCCAGCAAGGCCTGCACTGGCTGCGCAGCAGCGCACACCTACCCTCGGGACCGCACCCGTGAGCCACGAAACTGTGTCTTCTTCTCCTCGGTGGCCCAGTGTTTTCTGGACACTGTGCTGCTGATGTTCCCAGCCCACCTACGGCATTTCCCTCCATGGTGAACGTTTCCTCAGAATCCAACAGTGATCTTTTTCTGGGGTGTGTGTGTTTAGATGAGGGTCCTTACGAAGCTGCCTGTGTGTGTGTGTGTGTGTGTGTGTGTGTGTGTGTGTGTGTAAGATCAGCTCTTCAAAATACATTTCCTTTGTCTAGTCTCTATAATCCCAGGCTAGACAAGTGGTTAGAGGTTCCTCATTGGAGGAAATCCACCAGTACACTAGTGCTCACACACTCAGACACAGCCTAACCCCAGTGCTAAGCCATTGCCTTCCTAGAAAGTTCCACCAAAATCTCATGTGTTGCGAACCTAGTGCGACCCAGCACACTGAAAGCTTCGCCGCAGGTTGCGTTGAACCTGTCTCTTAATATTGATTACTTTCAGTATTATATACAGTTCCCCAATTACTTTTGGCTGTTGTGTATTAGTGAGTAATTGAATAATGAAAACAAGTCACCACTTCACTAGATTGCATGTTACCAAATGCCTTGCCCCTCCTCTACACCCTCCCCTAGACCCTCCCCCACCCCTCATTATCCACCAAACATGTTATAGGCCAATGGAGTCCCAAAAGCTTCCCTTGCCTTGTCCCCACATAGTATAAAATGGCACCAGGATTGGGTAAAAGCTTAGCAACCACAAAGGCAGCGGTGACTATCCTGGTTCAGAAGGAAATCGGCACCTGTGGCAATTAGCCCTCTAGACGTATTCATTTCCTCTTCCTGCCAAGTGGCTCTGTGGCCCTAGAGTCACCTGGCTGTCGTCAGCCAAGACATGTCAAGTCTCTTCTTTCTACAATAGCTTTCTTTTCTCAGCCAAATGAAGGCGTTGTCTAGAGTGTGCCATCCCTAGATCTGGCTGTTGCTTAGCAGACTGAGAGCCTCTCACTGTTGTAACCCTGCCTGATTCTTGCTCTTCACACACAGTGTGCAACTCAGGCCTCAAGTACAATTTGATTTGGGGGACATTTTTCAAGCTTTCATTAAGAAGCTGCTTACAGTGCAGGGAAAGATATCCCTGCGATGGTTGCAACTCTGTTCGGAGCAGCAACAGCAGAGTGTCTTGCTTATATCTGTGCATCTGGTATGTTTATGTCTTGACCATGGTTCTTGTTTGGTTTGGGGTTTTGTTTTTTTTTTTTTTTTTTTTTTTTTAAGTTTTTTTTTTAGTTTTTCAACATCTTGTTTACAGTTTTATCTGAAGTTTGTTTTCTTGTGTTTTGTTATTCCCTAGTTTTAGTCTTCTTGTTAAATATATGTGGATCTGAAATATTAGTATAAAAAAACAAGTCCTGTAAACGAGGTATATCTTGCCACGCTTTAAAAAACAAACTAATGTCCTTAAGTTACTTGACAAACTGTACCAGGTCAGCCAGAGGAAGATGGGTAAGGCCACCTGCTGAGCAGTGCATTGTTCAAGGTGGCCTTGGCATCACAAAATGTGTGCCCTATGTTTCCACTGTCTCCTCATGAGCTTGGTTATGTTCACATTACCATGTTGTCAGCTTTATCATTAGGTAGCAAATAAAATTGCTCTCATTTCCCAGCTCCAAGTGCAGATTCAAAACTATTCAGATAATTGAACACCAGTTTGGTGATTTGCACCAAACTGAATTGTAGAATTTGCATTTGTCTTTGACCTTCAAACACTTGAAATTTTTAGCTGTACATTGACTTCAAATGTTTGGGACCAGAACTGTTTGTTGGAATATTTGTGAATGCATAATGAGGTATCTTGGAGGAGAGGACTTAAGTCTAAACATGAAATCCATTTCTGTTTTATGTATACTTTGTACACATGAAGATAATGTCTGCAATATTGACTGTAAGCCATCCCATGAGGTCAGGTGTGGGATTTACCACTGACTTCATATCTCTGCTCAAGAAGTTTTAGATTTTGGAGCAGTTTAGGTTTCAGATCCTTGAAATAAGAATGTTACTCATCCACTTCCACGTTTGTATTTCTTTATACAACGTGATCCTCCCCTCCCTTCCACTAACTGTTGGCAGGTTTGTGATCCCATCCTGTGTAAGTCTGAATATAAGAAATTTTGAATCACCTTTTGTGCAGCAGTGAGACTTTGTTCTGGTTACTCTTGGTGAATTCTCACGTACAGGGATGACCTCGAAGGACCCTGTGCAGCCATGGTGAGCGTTTCTGGTCCTACCTTCCTTTAAAGTTGTAAGCTTAGTTGCGACAACCATGCAATCCATATCTCTGAGAAACCCCTCAATTGTACCAGCACAGATTTGGAGGACACACTGATGGCCTCTTCCCAACAGAACTTGTAGAAACTTAGAGACAGGGAACATAGCCAGAGTGTGCGTGTCCTATCCATGTCTCTTGCCTCGTCCGTGGAGCATGTGTCAGGCCTAGTGCAGGTAATTTTATTAAGTAACCATCTTCCACCTGATGGGGCTCAATTCTGATAATTCTGGTAAGGGACCATCTTCCATTTGATACCATAAAAGTCATCCATAACATGTTCATTTTCTTAAGTTGGGTTGTAAGTTGAAACATGTTTCTTATGTTTTAGGACTATAAACGTCCTATATGTTCATTATAGGAACTCAGATAATGCTGAAATGTAGATGTAAACCTGTGGTTGCCTTACCTTCTGAGATGACCACAGCTCAGTGATCCTGTTTCTTTCCAGAAAGTTTTACATTTAAACATAACATTTATTACCACTTGTTTCTATTTAAAGACATACTCTTTCCACCAAACTCCAACTGATCTTAGCTCCTGTGACCTGAGTATATGCCACCCTTGGTCACAATGTTAGAATTACCTTTGAAAGGGAGTAGCCTAAAGGTGTTCTTGAACAAACTTAGGCATTAGTTACTACTCTGCACATATCAGTCTCCGGTGCAGAAGTGCCTGGAGAGAGAAGATTGGTTAAAACAGGGGCTTTTCGGAAACGTTAAAATTGCAAATGGAAACTTGGTCCCACTCTCTAAAGAGGAATGTACTGGAAAAATACTCTATGAACAGTTGACAAATCGTGTGCTATGTTGAACACGTGGAATGCAACACAATGAGAATTTCTGCACTGAAACATATCCCAGTGTGTACAACAATGGTGTGTATGCTGTATAACAGTGACCCATACAGAATAGACACAGTTTGTATAAACGCATACATTTAAAAATATATATGTACAATACAGCTAACATAAGACTGTAGTACGCCTGACAGATATTACTAGTGCCTAATATTGAATATAAGTCACTGTGTGTTCACATCACCTTGGAAGTGCAGTCATTGTTATAAAATTAATCAATGCAGTGGCATTATTTATGAATCACATCTTTGAAACTGTTCAGTAACATATGCATATATATTTTTAAATAACATTTTTCACAGTTTTCCAGAGTTACTGTTGAAATCTGTATTGCCAAAAAAAAAAGAAAGGAAAGAAAGAAAGGAAAGAGAAAGATGCAAGATTTTTTTTTAATGATGTAGACACTCTTCAGACCCAGTGACCTGCGTGTGATTTCCTGTTTGTAGACACTCGAGAGACTTTAGCAGTCGCCAGCCTTAATGCATGTACAGGATATTATTGTGACTTAATTTATCTGCAGTTTTTAATCCATACAAAATTGGAATTTATAAACGGACTTGGATTAAATATTTCTGCCTTTCTAAGGTTGCAAAAAATACATTAAATGATTTATGTTGTACGTGAGAGGAATCGAGTTGTACTTTTTTTTTTAATTCAGCAGTTTCTGTTAATATTTCACAAGGAAACTTTAGAATTGAAATATTTTCAAAGCAGTATTCTGGTTCCCAGCTTGGAATCTCTTTAGAGGCAACCTTGTTTCATGAACCTTGTTCATTTTTCTTTCTTTCTTTCTTTCTTTCTTTCTTTCTTTCTTTCTTTCTTTCTTTCTTTCTT
>CAJQZJ010032438.1:4418095-4436554 GCA_907164525.1 Lophiomys imhausi
TGTGTGTGTGTGTGTGTGTGTGTGTGTGTGTGTGTGTGTGTGTGTGTTGCAAGCATTGTCAACCTTCATAGAGTCTATTTGAAGTTTAATCTCCTGTTATTTTTGTGCTGTATCTAAGAAGGCTTTTTAAAAAATTTTTCAGGTTAATAAGGACTTGGAAAGTTCTGTCCCTGGGTTTTAGGTTTATCATCCATTTTAAGTTGATTTTGTGGATGGGTATCCACCCTCTTGAGTGGATGTCCACTTGTCTCAACATCATTTACTGTAAGTCTCTTCCTTTCCTCTTTGAATTGTCCTAGTGCCCTTGTGCAAATCAGTTTAGACTTGATTTATTTTTTGTTTTGAATTTCTGGGTAACTTCCCATAAGCACTCTGCCACTGAGTTTTACCCCAAGACCTGTTTTCCTTTTTACTTTTTCTGGTTTAGGGGCAGGATTTCACTAAGCTGCCGGGCTAGCTTTGTACTCACTCTGGAGCCCAGGCCAGCCTTAAACTTGCTATGTAGCTAAGAATAACCTTGGATTTCTGAGTCCTGCCTTTTTGCATTGTGCATTCCAGACCAAATATTTTACTAACTGAGCTACATTCTAAATTCATTATTTTGTTTTTGACTTTAAAGTGTTTGGTTTTAACTAACCACCCAATATCTATTAAATTTCCTGTAAATGAGCTTTTGCAAACAATGTCTATCCATCTCGGTTTAGAAATGATGTGTATTTCAATACAATGTGTCTTCATAATATGACTAGGAGAATTATGACTTCATGCACCTTTTACTACCAGCTGAGTCCCTTCTCGTCTTAATGTGTTCCAGGGACAAGGCTCATGCCAGAGTGACTGGCCTTGTGTTTGGATGCCCCCACTGTCCTGGCCCACAAACTATATACATGATAAATATGCCATTTTCACTGCCAAAGCCACCAGAGGGTAAATGAGACACAAAGCTTTTCAGGAATCTAGAGCTCCAAACTCCATCAGCTTCTTGCCACCTTCCCTCTCATGTTCCTGTGCTTCCATCTCTGATGGAGCCACACCCAGCATATACCTGGAACTCAGCACCACTGGCCCCTCTAAGGTACCTCCTGGGTCAGGTCTGCTTGAGGTTGCTACATTTCTTATATTGGACCCCCCTCATCCTTGGGACTTCTGCCTTATGGCTATTATGTTTTTCTGGCCACTTTTCCAGATCTTTCTAGAGTCTAATGAAGTCTTTCATGACCAACAACGATGTATATTTTACCTCATTGCTAGTAACAGACACATTGAGTGGGCAGAACTACCTTGTATTTCAACCATGGTCTCTGCCAGTCATTGTCCATTCAGAGCCCCACTGAAGGTCATTTCTGATTCCTTTTTGGCACTTCATGCAATAAAAAGAAGTCTTCTATACACAAGAGCCATCTCATATTATTCATTAAAAGGCTGAGCCAAGATGGATTCAGACTCTAGGAGCTGACTCCTCTCAAATCACCTCACAGTGCAAAGTGGGCAGTTCGCTAAGAGGAGTGTTTGGCCTTTTTAGTCTTACCCTGGCTGCCATCTTTGGGGGACTCCCAAGTCTTCCAGCCTGAGGCAAGGGGAGAGATCCTGGCCTAAATGTGCCTGGGCTTGAGCCCCTTCTTGGGCCTTCTCCTTGAGGGGTCTTTAGAAGAAAACTACTCTTCTCATTCTGCCTGCTCCACTCTCATCATGGGCTCTCACCCATGGTTCTTCCCTCTACTGAAGAAAGGGGTAAGTGTGATAGTGTGTGTGAGTTGGAGTATGTCCCCACCAAACTCAGTATGGAAATTCTAATGCCTAGTACCTCAGAACATGGCTGTATTTGGGGATAGAGCCTTTAAAGGGTAGATGAAAATGAGACAACTGAAATGGGCTCTGATCCAAACTCTTATTGTAGGAGTAGTCTGTGTGCAGTGCAGGCACACACAGATGTGCCCGTGCCATCTGGAGGAGGACATCCGGTGCCTTCCTTTATCACTCTCCACCTTACTCCCTTAAGGCAGGGCTCTCACTGATGTCAATCTTACTGTAGAGGTTATGCTGACTGGCTGCACACGATACTAGAGTACAAGCACACTTGGCCACATATAGCATTTAATACGGGTTCTGGGTGAACTCTGGTACTCGGGATTGCATAGCAAGCTTGCTTATCCTGTAAGCCACTCCCCAGCATAGTATCATGCATATATATATATATATATATATATATATAATGTATATATATATATATATAATGAAAGTTACTTCTCATAGTCCTGGAGTCTGAGAAGTCCAAGGTTGAAGGATTTCTTCTTGTATGTTAGCATGGTAAAGGCCCCATGTGCCTTGTGTCCTTTTAAGAAAAGACAATTAGGACACACGGAGATACGTGAGTAGGAGTGCCAGAGGGACAGGCATGTGAAAAGACAACGAACCAGCAACCACCTGCAAGCCCAGGAGAGTCCTGGAGCAGGCCCTTCCCTCACAGCCCTCATAAGGAAGCCATGCTGCTGTTGCCTTCATCTTGGCCTTACAACCTCCAGATCTGTGGTCTGCAAATTTGGGTTATTTAAGCCTCTAGGTGTGGTCTTCATTATGGCAGCCCTAGGATGTGGATAGCAGCTCTTCTCGGCATCTGGGCATCCAGGGGATCCCAGCCCCTTCGACTGAAGCTCCTCATCCCTCTGGGTGGTATCTCAGGTAGGACTGGAGATGCATGAGGGGACAAGCTCAGCTCAAGCGTCTCTGGCACAGAGTCCCATTAGATCCACGAGAGAACATTTGTCCTTGACCAAGATATAGGAGGACAGTGGTTACCTCCCAAATATGGCCCACCCCTCCTGCCATTAGCAGCTTTGACACACACACTTCCTGACATACTTGTACCTGCAAGTTTGAGACACTATTGTGCTCCCTAATACAGAAACACAAGTCAAGTTTGTTTTACACACACTTCCCATGAGCTTCAAGCTGCTGCAGAAATTCTTGCTGTTGGGGTTAGTGCTTATTAAAACTTCCTTGTCTTGATTACAGCCTCCTCTCCAGCTTCCTCAGAAGATAAGCATCTCAGAATCAGAAAAAAAGAGAAGTGGCCCTGTTTTAAATTCATATTAAACTAGAATTAGGACCTGGAATTTGATCAGTGACCCTTCAAGTAGAGAACGGGCCAACTGTCAGGCATGCAAAATGGTGTAACTTCTGGGAAAACAGTTTCTTCAGTCCTCAAAAAGTTGAGCACAGTTTCCATGACCCCAGAAATTCCACACGCGGGCATATATCCGAGATAATTGGAAAATAGTCCATACAAAAACATGCACATGAATTCTCACTCATATCATTCATAATATCATCCAAATGTCCCACAACTGACAAATGTATATATCTCCACCCATGGGATCCCCCACACACAAAATGAATCCTAACATGTCAATGTATTCAATGCAGGAACCCAGGTACAAGTCCACAGACACAGTGCAGAGTTCCATTTATATTAAATGTCCATGATGAGTAATCCCCTAGAGAGAGAGTGGCTGTGGGTGCTCACAGCTCAGAAGAGCTCAGATGAGCTAAGGGAAGCGGGAAATGGCTATTAGCAGTCACGGGTTTCTTCTCAGGCTGCTGACAATGTCCTGGGCTTAGGTAGCTGCGGTGGAGGTGTGAGCTTGTCCCTTCATTAAAGACTGTTGATGTCCCGGCTTTAGAATGCTGACTAATGAGTGTGACGTAAGACCTACTGCAAACTGAAAGGTCGTCAGCACATATTTGGACTCAACAATACTTCTCGGTTGCTCTGTTCTTGCTGGGTGATGCTTCTTGTTAGTTTCCCTTCAGAACAAAACTGAGGATGGAAAGATTTTGAACCCTCATGTGTGGGAAAATACATCATTTGCATGTCCACAAGTAGCAAATGCTCTTGCATCATAATTCCATTTGCTATGGAATTTTTTTAAATCTCAACAGTGCTCTCACTGGATTGTTCAGACTAGTCTCAGGCTCCTGGGATCAAATGATCCTCCTGCCTCAGCCTTCTAAGCACCTGGGACTCTACACACCCTTTCTACTTGCCATCTATTTTATCCCTGGAGCTATGCCATCCCTCCCACACATGCTTCTGTTTGGAGTTTTCTTCTTATCCTTTATGGGGCCATTAACTTTGTCAACTTGATTAGATTAAGAGAGTAAAGACTACTCTGAGTATGTCTGTAAGAGGGGCCTCTTCAATGGTGGTCAGATCCTGAAGGCTCTGCCTAATGAGTGGCTTAACCCCTCCCTCATAATAGGATGTCATTATTTCTGGTGGTCCTTGCAGGTCTGTCTTGCTTTGGTCCTCTCCTGCCGGTCCATTTAAGAAACTGCTCCACCGAGTGTTCCCAGTGCCGTGAAGTTCTCATGGTCCTCGCCACACACCTAGAAGCAACAGAGCTGGCTCTGATGAACTAAAGACACTGAAACCAGAATTCTCCTCCTTTAAGTTGGTTTCTGTTTTGATCCCAGCGACGCAAAGCATATGAGAACAGATCCTTGAAGTCGGAAGCATCACCATGACATGGCTGTTTCGTAAGGGTGTTCTGTTTGGCTATGTTTGTCCATGATCTTGCTCAGCTGTCTGTGGGTGCTTCCTCCCTCTGGGGCCACCTTCATACCGTCAGTGCACTCTTTTCTTCTCCCTGGCTGGCTTTCTAACATGCTGTTGAACAAAGCTGGAGACTGGGGGCTCAGCTTCTGGTTCTCTTAACTAGTGACTGCTGACCAGAAGGCTCCTCGGCTCAGCCTTGCGCGCACCCCTCCGACTTCAGAGCTTCAGCAGATTTATGGAGATCTTTATTTCAATCATCAACACTTTCATTTCCAAGCTCTCTCAAAATCTTCCTTTTTATGGGGGTGATATCATTTTCTTTCTCTCCAAGGAGTCTAATTATATGTGTGCCAAATTCTTGTTGTCTGCTCTATTAACTCTGCCCCTTTGGTGTAAGCTTTCCTATTAGTTGAGGCTGATGGTTCCCTTTATGGCTGCCTTCCAATGTTTGGGGTTATTGACTGTGAGGGCTCATCTTCATTGCCCACTTGATTGGATTTGAAATTACCCAGAGGACATACCCCTGGGCTTGTCCATGATGGCTAACTTCCAGAGAAGTTTAGCCAAGAAGGAAAGGCCCACCCTGACTGTGAGTGCCACAGTCCCATAGGCTGGGGCCCCAGACTGGATAAAAAGGAGAAAGGAAGGAAGCAGCTAAGTTCCCGTGTTCACCCTTCTGTGCGTCATGGTGTGCCCAGACGTGAGGGGTCCCAGCTCTGTGCTTGTGCTGCCATGAGTTCTCTACACCTTCCCCACCATGATGGTCTCTACTCCTCAAGCAGTAAGCCAAAATAAATCCTCTCCCCTGTAGAGTGCTTTTTGTCAGGTGTTTAGTTACAACACTGTGAGAAGTGACCAACGCTTGGGCTTTGTGCCACACTCTGCCTTTGGGTTCCCACCGCAGCCACTGATAGTCTCTACCTTTCCTAGCTCTACATCTAGCCCTTGGATGCAGGGGGTACACAGTTCTTTGGATGTTGCCCAGGCCTCACAGAGCCTCTCCACCCCAGATGCCCAAGCTGAAACACTCACCCTCCCAGAGGTCCCGATGGTGAAGAGGTGGCTGTGTCTACTTGGTTACAAAAGGTTATCATCCCCCATGTACCTCCCCAATAGTCTTGACCCTCAAGCTTGTGACTTACGGAACATTTCTGCTTAGTCTCTTTTGTCTTGCTGCAACAGAGTACCACAGACTCCGTAATTGTGAAAGTTTAGTCGGCTCATGGTTCTGGAGAATGCAAAATTGAACATGGTTAAGGCCGCACTGCATCATAGCATGAAGGGAAGGGGGAGGTCACAAGATGAGAAACTGTGAGCAGGGGCAAGGGAGAGGAAGCCACACTCATTGTTCTGTGAGGAAAACACTCCATGATAAGACCACTAATCTATTAATGAGGGCAGAAGCCTCATGAAGTAATTACCTGTTAAGGCCCCACATCTCAACATTTAATGTGAATTCTGGGCAGACACTAAAATGGTAGAAGTCTCCCATCTTTCTCGTTCTGCGTGCCTTCTGGGCTGTAATTTCCTTCTTCATAATGTTTGCCGCCGTCAGCCATCTTTCAGATGTGCCTCTGCTTTCCTGAACTTTTGAGGCAAGGCGCTCTTGTTGTTTCAGGCAATCATAGGCATCACCGCTGCTTCTCTTGTTATTCTTTCTCTTCTCTGAGATAAGATCTTGCTGTATCACACACGTGAGGCCAAACAAGCCTCCCTTCTCAGCAGCTAGGACTATAGGCACATTCCTATGGCTGTCTTTGGCCCGTCTCCCCTTCAGAAACACCACATCCTGATGCTTGCCTGTGGCGGAAGAATTTCCACGCAAGGCTCAGGCCCGATGCAGATGAGATTTTCCATATTGCTGGGATTCTCGCGGAAGCAGCCCACCGGCGGCCACTTCTGCTTGTCCCACCCTTCCCCATTTACCCTGCCATTCATTCCCGCTGGCTATTACAACATTTCTGTACTTAGTATGTCCAGTGGGTTTTGGTTTTTTTGTTTTGTTTTGTTTTGCACTACAAAAACTAGCAGCTTTTGCCCTCTGTTGACTCAGGTATACCTGTGAGCCTAGTTATGAAGTGGTTTTGGTGCATCCATGTCTAATTTGACTTTTTAAATAACCCCCTTGGAGGGCTGGGGTGGGGTGGCCCAGTGGGTAAAGCACCTGCCAAGCAAACATGAGAACCAGAGTTTGGATCCCATGCTGAGCAAAAATGACAACCCACGTATAACCCAGGTGCTGGGGAAGCAAAGTTGTGAGACCCCTGGAGTAAGCTGTCTAGCTAGATTAGCCAAGTCAGAAAGCTCTAGGTTAGGAATGAGGGAATCTGCCTCAATATATAAGGTATAGAATGATTTAGAAAGACAGCCAATCTCTCTCTCTCTTTCTCTCTCTCTCTCTCTCTCTCTCTCTCTCTCTCTCTCTCTCACACACACACACACACACATACCTGGAGCAGAAATAAGTCAGTTTACACTGTTCCAAGCCAGTGCTAGCAGCAGCACAGTATAAATCAAAAACCTCCCCTGGGATCCAGGCAAGTAGAAGCCAGCCATTAGTGCTAGGACACAAAACTGGACCATCTCACCGGGACATGGGTATGAGTCACCTGGCTTGAGAAGAGGCCTCTGACTCGGACTGAGCAATGGGGAGCAGGTAAAGGGCAATAGTCCCTCTTCCTACCAGCTCTGTTGAACCTGCCGGGTAGGAAGGAGATCATGCTGACTCCTCATGTTCTCAGGGAGCAGCCATCTCTACTAAGGCATTTCAAATGTAGGACTTTGAGACACCTCAGTGCTCTCAGCTGGTGGCTAGAGTCACCTTGCTTCAATAAGTGCTATATATGACAAATGGGCAAGACATGGAAAGAATCTGTAGTGCTGAGAGTCTGTGTAGACATGGAACTGGTCAGAGGGACAGTCTCTTCGGGGAGTGGAGGCAGTGACAGGAAATGTGGCTCATGACTGCTGGAAGACAGTTCAGTCTCCTGGAAGTCGACCCTCCAGCTGCTCTTTGTAAAAAGCCCATGATTCCTATTTCACACAGGAAGCACCCGACACATACCCCATCCATCACATTCACTTCCTCCCAATGGGCAGGAGGTACTATGGAGAGGTGGGGTACCAGGGACCTATCATGGAGAGAAAAGGAAGCCCCAGTAGACACGGAATCCTGCAGTGGAATCTGGTCACCGCCCCAACTTTTGTTCCAATGAAGTCATTTATGCAAAGTTGTATAACTATAAAACAGAGCCCAGATCCCTGAGATGGTAAACTTGGTGTACACATTTCCTGTTCATTCTCCCTGTTCAGGTAAGGATAGTATCGAAGGGGAACTCCCCAAGGGTTAAGCATCACAGCCTCCCTGGGAGACTTAGTTCAATATGTATACCTTGGGCTTGAGGTTGTAATCATGATTTAATGGAATGCCTCTTCATGATGTCTTTTTCTTCATTTCATGTAAATTAAGTGGGAATGCATGATCTCTATTCCTGGAGGGAGTTGGAGGATTCATTAGTTATTGTCTGGAAAGAGTATTGCAGTGAAAAGATATCCAGAAATGCAAGGTATTATTGCTAGGTGGCTGCAGTTTGCGAATCAAATTGAATGCATTTTTTTGTTTTATTCTGCTTTGTTTGGGAGTAAAAATGGTAGCTTCAAATCCTGAATCCAGCAATGGCCAACACATATAACACAGAAAATGTACGAGCCACAAATGGAGGTGTTTCAATGATTTTTCTTTTCCCCTCCCCCAAAAATTTGGGAGGCATTCAGAATTCTCCCCCAGGAATCTGATGTGCCAGAGACAGTTGCCACTCAATAATATTTGTGACCCAGGATAGGTGCATTGATTCTCTGTGTCACCTTCTCTACACCCAGAAGGCTGGGCAGTTGGACTGCACACACCTGCCATTCATAAGCCCGCATAGCACAGCAGACCACAAGACTGTGGGCTCTCCATGTCATGCCTGAGCTGACCTGCACATAATGAAACCAGAGCTGTGAAATTTCTCCATTCTCCACACTCACACATCTCGGATGCAGCAGGGACCACACTTCCACCAGTCTCCATTCATGGTGTTTGCAAACACGCAGAGAAGGGGAGCATGTAAGAAAATGAGTTGTGGCTTATTCTCCATTCTCTTTGCTGATTTTTCTATAGCCACAGTAGCCAGCCTCTGACTGGCCAAGGAAGCCAAGGACTACTGGAAGACTTCGTCGGTTCTGTTCCCATTTCCCCCACTTAGTGTAGTTGCAGGCTCTTTCTCTGTAGTTTGAGGATAGAAACAAGGTTCTGCAGGTTCACCCTCTTGTACATCTGAACCCCAGAGAGTGGAGAGAGAGAAAGAGAGAGAGAGAGAGAGAGAGAGAGAGAGAGAGAGAGAGAGAGAGGAGGGAACATAAGGGTGGCTAAGAGGAAAGGAAGCACAGCTGGATAGTTTACTTCTGACTTTTTTCTTTCATTCAAATGGATTCATTAATATTGAAAGGAACATCAGATTCATTGACTGGAATTCTCAACACCTCCAAAATCTGGGGGGAGGAGGTATATAAGTAAAAAAATCATTGAAGCACCTGCGCTGTGGCTTGCTCATCTTCTGTTATGTGTGTGGGGCATTGCTGAATCCAGAGTCTGAAGCTAGCAGACAGAGCAATGGAGAAATGGCTCCGCAGGTAGAATTCCAGTTTTGGTTCATTTCCTAGAATCCATGGTGAAAGGAAAGAATTAACACTCAAAAGTTTTTCTCTGAACACATACAATCACTTATAAACACATGCACACAGACATACAAACATACACAGACACACACAATTATAATATTTTTTTTAAGTTAGGAGCATGTCATAGTAAATGTTCTAATGCTGTGAAGAGACACCATGACCATGGAAACTCTTATAAAGGAAAACATTTAATTAGGGCTGGCTTAACGGTTCAGGCTAGTCCATTATTCTCATAGTAAGGAGTATGGCAGCATGCATACAGGTATGGTTCTGGAGAAGGAGCTGAGAGTTCTAAATCTGGATCATCAGGCAGCAAAAAGAGACACTAGGCCTGGTTTGAGCGTTTGAAACCTCAAAGCCTACCCCCAGTGACACACTTCCTCCAATGAGGCCACACCTCCTAACAGTCCCACTCCCTGGTGACCAAGCATTCAAATCTAAGAGCCTGTGGGGGCCATTTCTATCCAAACCACCACAGAGCATCATTACAAATGGTAAGATGAATGTCTGTCATATAGAAGAAAAGCTATTTCCCACTTTCTAGAGGCCCCTCCCATCTGGTCCTATAGAGGCCCCAGAGAGCAGGATCTTTGCTCCTCAGGCCTTTCCCACCAGATTGACTATGAGAGACTCCTGAAAACGCGTGCATTTGGCCTGAGCCTCCAGGTAGCTGCTGCGCCCTGAAGCTGCTGCATCGAAGCTGATGAGAAGTACAAGAGGCAAGAGGTGTAGACGGAGACTGTGCACCATGCAAAAATGCAAGAGGGTTCTGGACAGGAAAAGGGCCAGACGGAGTGCAGATTCATGGAGACTGTGGGTTCCCCATTCTCCCAGGCTTCAGTCTCCAAAGGGTGTAGCTTTTGTGTTGCGGAGTCAGCAGATAAGTGAACTTAGGAATGAGCTGATAGTTTCTTCCTGTTCTACAAAGTTTCGATATCTAGAAAACCTTTTTCTTATTATAATCATCTGTTCTAGATCTAGCTTGTACATCCAGCACTGACAAGGAAGCCTTTCACCATGTGCAGAACTTAACAAAGGGCAAATGTGCAAGGGACAGAGACAAAACCACTTGTCACATTCAGAAGCAGAAAGAGTCCTGGCCGTGGTGTGTTAAGTCAAAAGATACCTTCAGTTCCTTGAAATCCTGACACACATTCTTCTGTTCAAATCCTTTCTCACAAAGATGTCATTTTTTAAGAGAGGTGTTAGGTTCACAGCAAAGCAAGAAGGAAGTTAAGATATTTGCTATAGTCCCTGCCCAGTGGGCCCTGTTATCAGCAGAGCCTGCACTAGTGTAATCAGGGAACCTACGGTGACACATTTGCCTCAAGGGACCACTCTTGGTGTTGTGAAGTCTATTATGTCCCCCATTGCAGTGAGATATGGAGTACCACCACCCCCCAGTTCTGCTTCCTACTGTTGAACCCGAGAGGGGCTCACCGAATCCTGACGCCCAAAGACCACCAATGCCCCCGATTTGCTGTAATAGACAAGAGGTTTATTAAACTGATGCGCCAGGGTTCGATTCCCCCGTAGAGGAATGAACCCCGTAAAGTGGTTCTCTGGCCCTTTAAATACATAAGCGGCTACAAAAAGGTGGGGGCACCAAGGAGTAGCTTTTTTTAGTGCGCAAGGCAACAGCCCCAGGTGGTGATAAAGGAACAAAGAGTATGTTAAGTTAGGTGGTGACAAGTGGGGAGTGTAGACAAGGGATCGGAGGGGCATCTGAACAAACCAGGCCAGCTATGCAAGGTTTGTCATTTTCTTTCTTTCTTTTTTTTTGGTTTTTCGAGACAGGGTTTCTCTGTATAACAGCCCTGGCTGTTCTGGACTCACTTTGTAGACCAGGCTGGCCTCGAACTCACAGAGATCCACCTGCCTCTGCCTCCCAAGTGCTGGGATTGAAGGCGTGCGCCACCACCGCCCTGCTTGCTTTGTTATTTTCAAGGACTGAATTCTGTGGAAGGTTTCCAGAAGGAGTGAGGTCAGGGTATCACCACAGAGGAGAAGGCCATGTATTCATTAATTTTTACAGCCTTACACTACAATTCCAGTTACCTGAGATCAACTGCACAGTGGTGGCCCAGGGAACCTCCTTCTTGTACATAATCAGGAAGTTGATCGGCGCCTAACACCACATCACAACTCCTATGTCATTTATCTCACTTCCTCTTGTCACGTGATCTTGTATCATCACAGGAGCAGAGGTGAATACAGTACACTAAGATGCTTTTAGAACCTGGTGTGGCTCCGGTGGCAGAGTGCTTGCTACCCAAGCATGGAGATCTGAGTTTGGATTGCCAACACCCACATAAGAGCCAGGTGTGGCCAATTGCATCTGTCATCCTTGTACTGGGGAGGCAGAGACAGGAGCCTTTGCTGGCCAGCTAGTCTAGCTGAATTGGCAAGCTTCAGATTCAATGAGAGAACGTGGCTCAAAAAATAAGTAGAAAGCAATTAAGAAAGGCACCCAGTGCCAACCTATGTCCTCCACATGTGCAAACACACAAGTACCTGCTCCTCCCACACACATTAACACATAAATACACATACAACACAGACACACAGGAAGACTTTTTTATATTGAAAAAATTTTATTTTGTGAATTTCACATCATGCACCCTGTTCCCTCCCATCTCCCATCTCCTCCCACCCTCTACCTTTGCAATGTGTCCCAGCATAAAAAATAACAGCTCATTGTGGAAGCTGAAGTGTATCTCACTGTCCCACAATATTCCCCTTTGTCCACACATTCTGCTTGCAAATGTTCATTATAATGACTTCTTTGGTCTGGTACAAAGCCCCTGGTTTCTGATACTCCATCAGTCCTGGAACCTCACTGGAACTCTTCTCAAATATGCTTTAAATGTCCTGTGTCATGGAGATCTTGCAGTCCTGGGTTGTGGAACTGGCCTCTTCTTGCACTCCAGCAGTTCATCCATGGAGTAGATGTTGGGGTGGACCAACTCAAAGCCCTGGTTCTGGACCTGCAAACCCCACTTACATGGCCAGTTCTACTATGGAAAGGTACAGGGCCTGCTCTTCCGAGTGCTGCAGCATGTGAGGGGCAGGGACAGCTCTCCTGCTCTTATGACCCTCTTATGGGCCAGATTTCCTGTTGGCCAATGGTGGTGAGGGCAAAGGGGAAGGGGGCATCTCTCCCTAGCCAATACCACCACATAGCAGACAGAAGGCAGGGCTTGCTCTCCCATGCTCACTCCCTCAGGGCTGGCTCACCCACAACCCCCACATCCAAGGCCAGGCAGAGTTCTTCTACTTTCTGGCTTGTTTCCTGTCCTAGGAGCCCACTGGTGCCCTAGGTCAGAACACTAAATGTAGATATAGCCCCTCTCCTCTCTGCCACTTACTGATGCACATGTGACATAGCAGTCACATCTGCCATGCCTCTAAGGGCAGGACAGGAAGACATTTTAAGGGACACCATAAATTCACATAATTTTATTATAGTAAATTGTTAAAATAATTCTATTTTTGTTAATTATTGTTAAGTTCTTACTATGCTTAGATTATAAACTCAAGTATATCATGGATATAAGAGGAAGTGTTATATATACAGAACAGATTTGCTACTATCTGCAGGCTCAGGCACCCCTCTTAGAACATGTACCCCAAGGATGAGGGAGGAACTACTGTATATTCACTACCATAAAAATTCTCTGTGCTCTGCTGTTTATCTTGCATTCTAACTCCACAGCCTAATGATGTGTGCACACACCGCTGGGTGGTCAATTAAAACTAGAAGCCACATGCATTTGCTTTTGAACAGTCTTAGACAAAGAAAGGGCTCAAGGCCGGTGTCAACTTGACACAAACTTAGGGTCACCTGGGAAGAGGGAACCTCACCCAAAACAATGCCTCAGTCAGATTAGCCTATGAGGCAACAATGGAGCATCTTCTTAATTGCTAATTGATGTGGAAGGTGCTACCATGGGCAGGCAGTCCTGAATTGAAAGAAAGCAAGCTGAGCAAGCCACAAAGAGCCAGCCAGTAAGCAGCATCCCTCCCTGGTCTCTGGTTCAGTTCCTGCCTCCAGGTTCCTGCTCTGTTTGAATTCTTGCCCGACTTCCCTTCAGGATGAACTGTGATGGAGACATGTAAGCCATGTGAACCTGTTCCTCCTCAACTTGCTTTTTTGTATTTAGCATAGCAACAGGAAAGCTAGCTAGAACACCTGGTTTGCAACACTCGAGACTGGCCTGGACTCTGTAGAGGGGTCAGAAGCCTTGCAGACACAGATGATACTGCAGTCGAAGTGTGTCCTTTGTTCAGTCATGTGAATCTAAAAAGCAAAGATTGAATACACATTTCAGATTAGTAGCTTCTAGTGTTTGTCACTTAGAGGGTCATAGGGTCACTCAGGACAATTTTTCCATTGACATCTTTCTGCAGGCCTCTTTGCATAAATGAGGGCTATGTGTGCCCATTAACAAAGCAACCCTTTCCAGCATCTGAGTTTTCACACCTGTTTCAAATGGAGCATAGAGAATTTCCAGAAATTGCGACATAAAGCAAAAAGTAAAAGGTAAAGCTGATCGTTTAAAACCTGAACGATGATCACAACTAGACACACTGTTTTAAAATCCCTTGCTGCATTCTTGTATGAATAGGAGGCATCCCACCTCTCCTAAGACCATCAGAAAGGGGTGCTAAGCATATCCCCCATGCCAGGTCATTTTCCTCTCACACCAGCTACCTCACATATACTCATGTATTTGGATGTTTGGGTTCTTCTACCTCTCAGGTTCCTAATTAAAAGCCACTTAAGGAACTACTAGCTGACCCCTTAATGGGCTATGTTAGTTTGCTAATTCTAGCTAATGAATTACTACAAATAGAAGGGTTTAAAATAATCATCTCATGGCTCTGTGGGTCAGAAGTCCATATAGATGATTGGGTTCTCTATTTATGATCTAAAATCCTGTGTCATCGCGGCAGGGCAGGAGAAGAAGCCACTTCTGGGTTGTTTGATGCAGCTATAGGGCAGAGGCCTTGCTGCCTGTCAGTCAGAGGTCACACACAGCATGGAGAGACTTCTCTCAACCTCTTGTCATCATCCTCAGAGTCAGCGAGGGCCCTCCGAATCCTTCTTAGGCTTCGGATCTCTGATCTTTCTCCATCTGCTGCCACACAGAGAATGCTCTGCTTTTCAAAGAATGTGATGACATTCAGTCCCCCTGCATGATCTCCTTTTTTATTATCTCAAAGTCATTATTATTTTTAATTACATATTCACAATTTCCCTCGACAGTAACGTAATATGATCATGGGTTGAAGACAGCATAGAAATCCAAGACCTAAGGAAATGTGACTCTCTTCAGGTAGAAAATCTTGGGGCACCAGCTACTAGCTGGATATGTGCAAAGCTGAAACTAGAAGAGATGATTCAAAGAGGAGGGTGGAGGCATTGCAACTACTCAAACTGGACCTGCCCCTGAGGGTGCGTGGTGGTTCACTATGGGCAAACCTTCCAGCTCAGATGCCTCCTAAGCGTCAGAGTCTCCACTTCTCCATGGGGCTTATGGGTCACTGATTCTTCAGGAGTCTTCTGTATATAGTGATGAAGTCACCTCCGAATAACTTTAGTCCCTAACATATAAAGGCAGGTAAGCCATAACACACACACACACAGAGTGCATGTAATTACAACTCCAGAGACAGTTGCAGTGTGCATTAACTGAAAATGGCAAGCCACACCCTTCCCCAATTTCTAATAGGCTGCTTTCTCTATTCTTTTTTAAATATTTATTACTTCAGGTTACATCTCCATCACAGTGCCCTCTCTCCACCCCTTCCAGTCCTGCCCTCCCACCCTCTACCCCCTCTCCCTTCCATCCCACTCCTGTGGAGTGGAATGTCCCTTCTTAACAGTCCCCTGCCCCAGTTCAGCAGTCATATGAGGGCCAAGAGCCTCCTCATACACTGGGGGGGGGGGGGCTACAAAGCAGTACCACCAGTGAAAAGTGTCTCATTGACAGGAAACAAAGTCTATGTTCCTGTTCCCTTTGGTGCATTGGCTGTAGTATAGTTATCCTGTATTATATGGCTAAAATCCAACTATAAGTGAATAGATGCCATGTGCATCCTGCTATCTCTGTTCTCTATTAAGGATGGGGCATAGCTTTCCCTTCTTCCAAGCAGAGAAGTCACTGTCTTTTTTTTATAATTTATTTTTTATTTCTTCAAGTTACATCTCAATCACAGTCCCCTCCCTACTCCGCCCTCCAGTCCTGCCCTCCCACCCTCTTCCCCCTCAACCCCCCATCCTCTTCCCTTTTTTTTAAGTTTAAGGTATATCTTTTTCCCCCCAAAAAAGTCACTGTCTTTTAATGGGAAGCCTTTTGGTTGAAAATATCAGAAAACTCAATTCAAGTGATTTAAAAACTAGAGGAAACTGTAAAGCAGCAAGGAATCCATTGGAGAAAGGTTTTAGACATAATTCTGCCAGTGATATGGCTCCATTTATATGTGGTGCTCTCAGCTCTAACGTCCTTCTTGTGTTGGTTTTTTTACTTACTATGGCTTCTGTCATGGTGACAATATGACTGCTTGTAGCAACTAGGCTTCCTTATTTACATAGAAGAGGAAGGAGCAAGCAGGTCCAGAGCACTGAGCAGAAATCCCAGTTCCAAATGTGTTGGCTACACTTTCCCCCGGCCGTGGGAATATCATTGTTTAATTGCTTAGGCCTGAGTTACCTAGACAGACAGGTCAACCTTGCTGGCTTAGACTCATGAGTTCTCATCTCTAGGACTGGATCTGGGGGTGGTTCCTCAAACAACATGGTGATTATCCAGTGGGAGGAGAGCTGAAGGATATTGGGGCAGCAGCCTAAATGTCAGTGCGGTGAAGAACCTTGGTAACAGAGACAGAACTGTAGTGTGTGGCTTTTTATTTTTTATTTTACTATATATTATTTTACAGTACTTAATACCTCTACCTTCCTTCTAACTCATATTCCTTCCAACCCAACCCTAGGTTGGAGAGAAAGTTAGAGGGGACAAAGGGATGTAGGTCTCTTTTAACTAATTCCTGTTGATTAGGGTCATCAAGTTCTTTGGGGCAATACCAATCTCAGTAGTTAGGATATCCAGCAGTCCACTAACCAGCAACCACAGCAGCAGAATAAACCAGCAACAGTGCAGGGGAAGCACCAACAGAGACGGCGGCAGCAGCACGCTCTTCCTTCTTCAGAGCACCCCCTTTCAGGGCTCTGGCATTTATACTCTCCAGAGTCCTCAGAATTAAACTCTCTGCAGCTGACTAAACCACGCCCCTGCTAGCACAAGAGAGACAATTATAGTTAACAACTGCGGACAAACTGAAGCAGCCCCACACCTGGGATCAAAACAAAAATATTCTCATAACAGAGCTGGGGTTTTTTGTTTTGTTTCGTTTTGTTTTTTTAATGGCCTTAATTTCAGATTAGAATGTTAGACTGCAGGTGGCTACAGAGATTACACAAACTTGATAGCAGCTTAAAAGTTTTTTTTTTTTTTTTTTTTTTTTTTTTTGTAGAGGTATAGGCTATTTCCATGGTTTGGCATTAAAAAGCAGGTATCAGGTTTAAAACACTGTAAATAAATTAAAGGTGACAGCTGTTCAACTTGGTTTTACAAACCTCCAAGAGTTGAAAACACTTAGAGCTAAGGTAAAATAATGCATGGTGTTAGCCCATGCCTTTACCTCCAGCAGAGACAGGAGGATCACTATAGAGTTAGTTGTCTTATAAATTCTAGAGTTACAAGAAACAGGGTGGTGATGGTGCACACCCTTAGTACCATCATTGGGGAAGAATACACTCTTAATCCCAACACACTAGAGACAGAAACAGGCAGATATCAGAGCTCAAGATCAGCCTGATACAAAACAAGCTCTAAACAGAGAAAAACTTTGATCCAGGGGTGGAGGAGCACATCTTTAATCCCATCAGTTGGGAACCACATGTCTTTGATCCCAAAACTTGGAATGAAGAGACAGGCACATAGGATTTGGAAGGATTTAAGTTTAAAAGCTACTTACAAAAGGCCGGCTGCAATTCAAACAAATTGTCCTTTGAGATCTCAAAATATATACACTAAAGGTTTGTTTAGCTCCAAAATATCAAAATAATTTCTTCTTTAATCCAGATTGAAAGGTAATACTTTATATATTGTCAAAAAACCAAATTTGCTCCAGGAAAAATATTACCTGACCCCCCCCCCCAAAAAAAAAGGTAATTGTCCCAGAGTTAGGATTAGGGCAGGGCTCTGTTCTTATCTTTCCAGGAGATTTAAAGCATCCAGTCAAGGAATCCAGGGACAACTGGACAACGGAAACCTCAGCAGGAAACAGATCAGACACCAAAGAAGACGAGTGACCCAGATGATCCAGCCTTGCAGACTTCCTCAATAGCAGTTTCCTCAAAAGTCTACAACCACAACAACTCAAAATCGCTAAGATCGTTCAGCTCCACACACTGCTCCAGCCAGATCTTCAGTAAAGCTCTGAAGATCAGCTTCTGTCTATGAACTTCTTAGGACATCTAAATAGCTGAGCACAAAAGGACTGAACATCAAATGATTCTATTAACATTTTTAACCATTTTTCCATTCTTATTTGGGCCCCAAACAGGTTTACTACATCCCAAATCAGCAGGAAGTCATTTTAAGAGAACAATGTCCCGCCGGGCGGTGGTGGCGCACGCCTTTATTCCCAGCACTTGGGAGGCAGAGGCAGGCAGATCTCTGTGAGTTCGAGGCCAGCCTGGTCTACAAAGTGAGTCCAGGACAGCCAGAGCTGTTACACAGGGAAACCCTGTCTCGAAAAACCAAAAAAAAAAAAAAAAAAAAAAAAGAGAACAATGTCCCATCCCCAGAAAGTGGGGAGGGTGTTCCCCCCCTTTGGTTATTTGATGGATACTAGAAAATTTTGTTATTTAGGGGAAGAGACTACAAGCTGTTAAATGGTCTTGTTAAATGGGTTTTGGAGGTTAAACCCAGGGACTTCTCTCTTTTTCTTTTCTGTATCCTTCTTTCTCTCCTATGTAGGAGTGAACAGACTTCAGAAAAATGGGACATAGACATAGTATAGGAAAAATCAAGAAAAAAGGACAGATTATTGAATATGGCCTTATACCTTTGTATACTGATACAAAATTAATATTATATTTGGCTAAATTGGTA